>JAQNCA010000013.1:17217196-17235475 GCA_029783725.1 Acanthurus tractus
AGAAACTGCAAAAATGTGTCTGGATTTTTGCTTGCTTGCTGGCTTTGCTGATGCCCATGACGATTGTGTTGTGTCAGCTCCCCACTTGTTTGAGGGACACGTACATGGAACACATGGACACAAAATAACTCCATCAGAGCACGGTGAGGAAAGAAATGTAGAAACTTAAAGTAAAGCTTTTATAGATAATGGCGGCAATTTTCTTAAAAAAATATATCTATATAAAGCTAACTTTTAAGGTGGTTTGACTTTAAATGCAATTAATGATTGTGTGTCAGTCTCCCATAAGTCTGAGGGACATGATCATGAGACTCACGGCCACAAAACAACAACTGAGCATGGGGAGAAAAGACAGGAGGAGGAGATAAAAACTGACCACGCAGGTTAGCTTATATAGCTTATATGTAAAATAGTATAGTCTACAATTTATAAAATTTATTTAACTTTTGTAGATGTGCTGTAGACCAAAAGTTAAATTTACAAACTGCCTTTAAATAATACTAAAGAGCTAAATTTTTTGTTTGTTATATAAGTAAAAAATTGTGGTGTTTCAGTCTCCCACAAGTCTGAAGGAAACTCACATGAGAGTCATGGTCACGGGACTCATGGCCAAAAAACCACAACTTCATTTCACCACAGGGAGGAAAGTCAAGTGCAGCACAAAGGTATACAGTAGCTTTGTTTGTCCTGTCCTCGTAGCTTTAGTTTACTGTAGTAAACCGTAAACAGTATGCAGTAGATAGACAATTAACCAAACTTGGCAACTTACAGTGAAAAATGGGCCATTGAAAACATAAAACTCTATATCTATCGAGTGGCATGTAGCAAATTTCCGTTACTGTTCTGAATCTTAGTTTTTAAACCAAAAGCAGTAGCATAGTGTTATTGTTGAGTATTATTAATTACGTTAAGGATGATTGTGGTGTTTTCAGTCTCCCACAAGCCTGATGGACACGTACATGAGACTCATGGTCACAAAACAACCTCATCTGAGCACGGTGTGGAAAGGCAGGTGGAGCATGAAGGTATTTTTGTTTGCATGCACTATAGCAAACTGTAGTTAACATGTTGTGCTAGAAAAATGTAATATATAAATTTTCACCACTAGTTAAACAAAGCAAGTTGGCAACCTACACTAAAAATGGGGCTTTTGCAATTTAGAAACAGCAAAAATTTATCAAATGTTTTGATAAATTTGTCAATTTAAATTGCAAATGTTGTGTGTCAGTCTCCCACAAGTCTGACGGACATGTACATCAGACCCATGATCACAAAACAACAGCCTCATCTGAGCACGGTGAGGAAATGCAGGAGGAGCATATCAGTATATCTTTAACTTTGTAGTTATGAATGTAGCCAACAGTAGTTGACATGTAGTTATAAAAAAATATACAGCGGATTTACTTAAACCACAAGTTAATCATGGAAAGTTGGCAGTATACAATAAACAAAGGGCTTTACAAACAGAAGTAGCAGATTTTTAAAAATGAAAATGTCGTGTGTCAGTTCTCCACAAGTCTGAGGATCACGCACATCAGACTCATGGTCACAAATCAACAACCTCATCTGGGCATGAGGAGCACAGGCAGGAGGGACATGGAGGTATAACATTAAATGCACTTTAGTGATGGCTTTTGCTAACTGACGTTGACGTGTAAAAAATTGGAATATTTTGTAGATAAACTTTTACCACAGGTTCAAACTGGCAAACTATATACACGTAGAATAATGTCTTTTGCATATTAGAAATTTATTCCTGGTTATGTAAATTTAAAATGCAAATGTCGTGTGTCAGTCCCCCACAAGTCTGAGGATCATGTACATCAGATTCATGGTCACACAGCAACGACCTCATCTCAGCACAGGGAGGAAAGGCAGGAGGAGCATAAAGGTATATCATTATTTGCAGTGATGGAAATATGCAATAGATACATTTCACCACAGATTTAATATGGCAAGTTGGCAACCTAGACTAAGAAAAAGGGCTTTTGCAAATAAGAAACAGCAGAAATGTATCAACAAAAAAAAAGTTTACCTTGCCATATCAATTCAAAATATTTTATATTTTGTATCAGTCTCCCACAAGCCTGAGGAACACACACATCAAACTCATGGTCACATGGAGGAAAGGCTGGAGGAGCATGAAGGTATATCGCTAGTGGTTGTACCAAACTGTAGTTGACAACAGAGATAAAATCATATGCTGGATCAATTTAAACCACGAGTTAAACGTAGCAAGTTGGCAGCATCGCTTAGAAATAAAGCTTTTGTGAATAGAGGCCGCAGGAATTTATCACAGGTTTTGCTTATTATGTAAATTTTAATTCAAAATGTTGTGTGTCAGTCTCCCACAAACCTGAGGGACATGTACATCAGATTCATGGTCACGGGGAGAAAAGTCAGGAGGAGCATCAAGGTATATAAATTTATGCGCTGTAATGGTGGCTGTAGCAGGCTGTAGTGGAGGTGTAGTAATGGAAATATGCAATAAATAAACTTTCATTGCAAGTTAGACATGGTAGGTTTGCAGCTTACACTGAACAACAGGCTTTTGCATATTAGAAACAGCAGTGACATATTAAAATTTTTGCTTGCTTTTCACAATAAAATTGTTGTGCATCAGTTTCCCACAAGTCTGAGGGACACGTAGATCCGACTCACGGCCACAAATCAACAGCCACTTTTGAGCATGGAGAGGAAAGGCAGGAGAAGCATCAAGGTATATTTCTATATGCACTGTAGTGATGGCTGCAGCTAACTGTAGGTGACATGTAGTGATGGAAATATGCGGTGGATAAACTTAAACCAAGTTAAACAAGGCAAGTTGCTACCTACATCAAGAGAAAGAGCTTTTGCAAATTAAAAACTGCAAAATTCATCATAACTTCCTGCTTGCTGTGTCAAGTAAACATGTTGTGTGTCAGTCTTTCACAAGCCTGAGGGACACATACATCAGATTCATGGTCATAAGACAACGACCCCATCAGAGCACGGGGAGGAAAGGCAGGAGGAGCATAAAGGTACATCTTTATGTGCACTGTATTGACGTGCTGTAGTAAATTGCACTTGATATTAAGTGATAAAAAAGGTGCTGTTTAACTAAAATCACAAGTTAAACATGGCAAGTAGACAACCTACACTTAAAAATGGCCTTTTGCAAATTAAAAACAGCAGAATTTTATTTTTTTTTAAGTTTGTCAAATAAAAAATGTTGTGTGTCAGTTTCCCACAAACCTGAGGGACATGCACATCAGATTCATGGTCATAAAACAACAACCTCATCTGAGCACAGGGAGGAGAGGCAGGAGGAGCACAAAGGTATATCTTTATATGCACTCTAGTTATGGCTGTAGCGAAGTGTAGTTGACACGTAGTGAAGGAAATATGCAGTAGATAAACTTACACCACAAGTAAACATAGCAAGTTGGCAGCTTGCATTTATAAAAGAGGCTTTGCAAATTAGCAATGGCAGAAACTTATTAAAAGTTTAACTTGCTATGTCAAACGAAATTGTTGTGCATCAGTCTCCCACATATTCGAGGGACACACACATCAGACCCACAACCACAAACCAACCTCACATGAGCACAAAGAGGAGAAACACGAGGAGGAGCATGAAGAAAATAAAGGTATTACAGCAAAGTTGTTGTAGATGTTGTTTACTGTGCAGTGCTTTTAAACTTTAAAAAACAAGTTGAAATTCTCGGCTTATAGCAAAAAAGGATTCTAAAGAGTTCAAAAGTCGTATGAACCAAACTTTGTGTCTTTTTTAATCAATTGAAGCTGATAAGAAAATCCTAAACATTTTGGCATCATATTTTTTTGGTTTATTTTGCTGGGGGAGGAGCATTATATATTTACTAGTCAAGTTTTTTGGTGTTTCAGTCTCTCATAATTTCAAGGGACACAGTCATGAGACCCATGGCCACAAAACCTCATCTGGGCACGAAAGTAGAGGTATCTAATTTATTTATAGTTGTGGCAATCTTGAAACAAAATTTACCCCATAATTTTGCTTACATCAGTGACGATTGTGGTCTGTCAGTTTCCCACAATTTTCATGGACAGACACATGAGACCCATAGCCATAAAACCGCAACCTCTTCTGGACACGGGCATGAAAGGGAGGAGGAGGAGCATAAAGGTATATTCTTACATGTGTTCATAAATCAACAATGCATATGTAGTTGTATGTACATAGGCTTAACCTTAGTTATGGAAAACTTTAAACACAATTACACTTGGCAGCTTATGTACAACAATGGCTCTGAAAGCTGAAAAAAGCAGAATTGTATCCAAATTTTTGCTTCCACTGTTGACCGCAACTGTGGTGTCTCAGTCTCCCACAAGTCTGAGGGACACACACATGAGACTCATGGCCACAAAACAACAACCTCATCTGAGCACGGGGAGAAAAGAGAGGAGGGGAGAAAAACAGAAAGGAAAGGTAAATTTAAATATATTGGTAGTATATGTAAAATTCTCCTAAAATATACCTTAATACATTTGATTGTTATCGTCATTCACAATGGTGGTGTTTCAGTCTCCCATAACTTTGAGGGACACGCTCATGGGACTCATGGCCACAGAACAACTTCCTCTGAGCACGGTGAGAAAACAAGGGAGGGGGAGCATGAAAGATAAAAGTTGGAAAAAACAGAGGTATCTGTTTTATATGTGGTGCTGGCAGTGTTACAGCAGCTACAGTATGAACAGTAGATTATTTGTGGTACAGAAAACATGCAGAAGATAAACTCTCACTCGCAGGTTTTAAAGTTGGCAGCTCACTCAAAAAAAAGGCAAGTAGAGACAACAAATGTACCTAAATTTATCTCTAACTACATGATAACCTGTCAGCCAGCACACGCTTGAAGGCTAAATCTTAATTTGGCACCAGCTGTTGCGCCTTGTGTGTATATGAAACAGTGACTGACACTGCAGGCAAAGAAATAAAACACACCGAAAAAAAGATTTATATGATAAATTATGTGAATTATTCTCTTTGAGTGAACAAAAGCATTATTGCTGTGCTCAGATTTAAGAGTTTTAAATACCCTGATGTCATGTCTGATCAATTCATTTTTGTATAGAAAAACCTTTCTGTGCTGTGACTTTGGATGAAACTACGACTAAAAAATAGCTTTTTAGTGTTCTATAGTGGATGTTTGTCTTCATAGTAGTTGCTCTTGAGCAAGAAAGCATGAAATATTCCATGCAGCGTCACTATAGACTGATTTGAGAGCTGTTGCCCCTTTGTAGTGCACCAAAGAGGGAGACCTGAGACCCCAAAACACACTCAATGGAAAGAGGATGAAGACAGAGAAGAGAGAGAAAGAGAGAAAAGGAGAGGTAAAAATTGAACATATGGTATAATAGCACAGTGATTCATAACTGGTCGCACATTTGGATCCAAAATTTATCATGATGAGGTTAATGGGTGACACAGCATTGCAATTTTAGCTCCATTAAATGTGGTGATATGAATAATTTGAGCCCACAGTTCAGTCATCATTTTCTTGGTTGAATATTCAAGCTGACATTTTTTCATTTCCTTTATTTAACTTAGGCTGAAGGGTTTAATAGGTCTAAATGTTTTTTAGAAGTTAAAAGTTCAAATCGAGTTTCTTCAAGGCAAATCACAACATTTTTTTCTTTCCACAACAGTTTTAATTAAAAAAAATCTCTTTGACTTTGTTAAAATATCTCACAACAGGGCTTGTTGGTAGCTATTTAGGACCTTCTCCTTTCTTCAGAACCTTGTTCAACATAGAAATTGTAAATGTTAAAATTCCCTTTTTTTAAACTTTAAGAACTTCTCTTCAGTGTTGGCCTTAAAGGTTGAGACAGAGTTCATTCATGATCATGGAAACTGTGATTAGTGATGTTCTTGGAGGACCATTCGTTACGGAACAATGACTAACCCCACCATGACTGACCTTGTAGTGGGATTTCTTTACCAACTGCTGTTCCCAAGGTTAAGAATAAACTTTCAAGATGTGAAGTGTTTTAACATTACTTAATGTATAAATATTAAAATCAATTATATACTTTTAAAAAAGCCACATCAGTTCAAAGAGTCAAATATTGAGCTGTAAAATCAGATTTGACTTGTAACTCAAAGTCAAGGTGCAGCACAACAGTCTTTCTGTGCAAAGAGACTCTCAGGATAACTTTTGGATTCTGTCAAAGGAGTAAAGAAACACTGCACTAGACTACAGATTAAGTCAGCTTTGTAGAACAAAGCAACCCCCTTCTTTAAGGTAGAATCTAGCAGGAATCCCATCCACCTAATCCATACAACCTCTATGTTGCACTGATAGTGACCTATAGGCCATACCTTCTCCAGTTGTGTGAAGGTATAGTGCTTTGGATGAACTGCACGGTGAATGATGTGGTAGACAAATCTTAAACAAAGATTCCTTCATCCCTCAAGGGCTTCTGAAACTCTTGATCTCAGGAGAGCCCCAGGCCAGACAGTTGTTTGGGATCATATATGATGATTTCAAAGGTAAGAGACTCAGATGAGCAGCACATGTTCTTAAGGTACTGACAGGAGACTCAAGCTTGGTAAAACCCTTTGGATTCCTTGGTTCAGATTGGTAGATTTAAAATTCCTCATATGGATGCTGTTTTTCAGGTATAAAATCTGTGGAAAAATTCCTTCAATTGCATGTTTTCTGTTTTTCATTCTGCTCATTCTTTCCTTTTGCATCTGTGACTGCCTCATGGTTGTGTTTGCTTTATGTGCATGATCAAGGTAAGTGTTCAACCTTAAATTCATATTACACATTCACAGAGCAGCCTACAATTACATTTCTGGTTATTGGTCTTTTAAAGAATGCTTGTTGGCAAAATACGCCATTACTCTCCCAACGATACGGATTCTCTGAATCAGACAGCTCTGTTTCTTTCTCTCAATGTAACCTTCTTTCACTATTAACAGTTCACAATTGATAAACACCAATAAAGCAGCATCTTGACTCGTAACGTTAATTTGTGGAACAATGTCCCATTGCCTCTCTGGTCTGTGGAGTAATTGGCCATTTATATTTAATTAGGCAGTTCTTCCCCTACTGCTAGCATGGTTCCCTCAGTGCTGAGAGAGGCACTTTATGGTGCTCCTCTCACTGGCTTCCTTTAAACCAGCTCATTAATATTTCAGCTGGCATCATCAACCAAACAATAATAAAATAATAATGTGACGGCTGATTAAACAGCTAAACTCCGACTTTTTAATGTGCATTTAAATGTGTATTTGCATAAACATGCCTGGTAAACGCCTCTTTAGAGGACAGTGATGCCTTGCAGCACACTATTGCAGCCAACTTCTAAGGCTTAATAAAACCTTAATTAAGTACCAGCTTCAGCCAAGATAATCCTAGTGAGAACATGGAGCAACACCCCTCCACTTCTCATTGCACCCCTCTGCACAATGCAGATCCTACAGTAAATGATATCAGGCTTTCATTCCTCTCTTTGTGGAAAAATTATACGAAGGTCTTACACCATTCTTCACAGGGTCTTTTTTTTTTTAAGCTTTGGTTTTAGGGTGTGAAATTTGGAAGAGCTCTTAATTTATCAAGCGTACAAGCATGGAGAATAAAGCCTGCAATCAAATCCTCTCAGATAATTCATGAATTACAAAGAGAAAATTTAATTAAGAGCTCTCATTATGACGCGCTTTGTGAAAGAGAATGTAAGACTGTGGAAATACTGAGCATACAGAAAAGAAAGGGCAGGCAGCAGAGGTTTTGTATCAGGTTAAGCAGGGTCAGACTGATTTCATAGTGTCAGGTGCAGTCTGAAAACACCGACTGCACCGTATTACTCACCTCGAACTCCCTTGGTTATGATTCCATGGCTTACAATGTACTCATCCAGTAATTCAATTTAATTCCCAGACACAATTTACATGCCTGTTCTCATACACCTGCAGACATATACACAAACATGTACACACACACACACATACATGCACACACACACACGAACACGCTCACAGGATAGTGGAATTCCCATCAGTAATCAGTGCAGCCCAGTGAAGCAGACTCAGCAAACCTGTGAGTGCAGTAATGGAGAGGGAGTGGTTTGTCTTTATTGAACCAATATAGAGTCAGAAAGTTAAGTCATAAAACACACTCAGAGTCATTCATTTGCTCTCTGACATGTAAGACTAAAACCGCTAGACATATCGGTTAGAGCGAGTCATTTATCAAGTCCTGCTGTCACCAGAGAATCCTTAGAGATTGCTTAAACAATGCCATCCTGTCCCGGGTTTTAAATGTTAACTATAACTGTCCTGTAATAAAAGAAACTTAAGTCCGCCTCCTCTCTTCCAGACTGTGAGTGCTATGGCCACTCCAACCGCTGCAGCTACATCGACTACCTGAACATCGTCACATGCGTCAGCTGTAAGCACAACACCAGGGGCCAGAACTGCCAACACTGCAGACTGGGATACTTCCGCAACGCCTCTGCCGAACTGGATGATGAGAGCGTCTGCATCGGTGAGTCTGCAGTGGTGGGGGGGCAGACTCTGCAGGTGTGTGGGGGGGGACAGTGTCTCTGTTTGTTTCTGCGTGTCAGTATGCAGGTGAAGTTGCCTGTGATTGACAAGGAGATGCTGTAGCTGGTTTTTCTGCTTTTAAAATTCATATATTAAAAGAAAGGTAACCACGTTCAAGGGAGTGTAGTAGTAAAATTTTAAATAGATCCACATAAAAAAAGGAAACAAAACAAAAATTGTATATAAATATTAACAATAAAGCTGCTTTTCTGACAGTTTTATAGGACACGTTGTTATGCTGGGTCTGTAGTGGAGATGTTTCCCAAAAAAGTTCTTCTACTTTTGTCAGGTGGCAACATGACTCCCAAATAAATCCTAATGTTCCCCCATATCTGCTTGATTTGTAAAAAAGGCCACTGTATGCTAAAACCTTTAAATAGCATCTTCATAAGGTTGTAATATTTCATTTTTGTTTTTACAGTTTAAAGCTGTTAAAAGTCAATATTTGGTTGCAAATCCTTTGCAGTTAGTGACTGGGTACAATTTACAACCTATTGACATCAGCAGCTAGGAATGCTCACTTCTGCTTGTGTCAGGTAAAATATGCCCTGGTCTTTCAAGAATTCTCCATTGTTGTTGCATGAAACATTTTAATGCTTATAAATAGGTTTAGTCTAACCCAAACCACCTCAGGCTGAAAGCTTTATGGATGATTTCAAATCAAATGTGCTAGAGTATAGAGCTAAAAAATGAAAAATAAAATCTGTAAACCGACACTTACATCTATATTGACAGTGGTAATCACTGTTTGCATGTTTTATTTTTCCCCTTTTATTACTCTGTTGAAACTCAGTTGTACCAGCTCAGTTGTATTAAGGGCATGTCCTAATAAGAGGTCACTCTGTTTGCATATCTGTGGAGCGAAAATCTGGTGTTAATTTGGATCCATCTGTAGGTGGACTGCAGGGGGTTGGAGGGTAACCTCTCCACGGTTGGGGCGCACACAGGGCCAGGCCTTGGAGTCAGCACAAATAAGGCCCCATTAGCTCATCTGCCAGCACACTGGCACACTGAGCATGGCAACAGAAATCAGTTCACACCAGCGTCTCTAGAGCAAGAGACCAAACACTAAGCATTTGCACACACAATTTACGGAACTACACATTCTCCACACATATTCACTCTAAGTGGCTCACATACAATCTCAGTATTAATGCCCACCACCCACAAACACATTGATATCAACCACATTCCTATGTTTGTGTCATCTGGGCCTCTTGGCTTGTCTTACTTTTATAAATATTTTATAATACATTTTATGGTCAATGAGTTGATTTGAATTTGGGTTTAAGTAAAAAGACAAGCTCTCGGCTTACATCAAATCATCAGAGGAACTTCGGTTCATCATCAACAGACAAATTTGATGCAAATATGTGACTTTGCAGTTTTTTTGCAATCTCTGATCTGTTACCAAACATCACTGATTTGGATAGCAGTCGCTTCTATAAATATATGTATTTGTAATGATAATTACTCACAGAAATGGGAGTAGTTTATGTACAAATTGAATGTTAAATTATGTTAAAAGAGGAGAACTCCAAAGAGATAAATCTATCTCTGACTTAGACAACTCTTATTAAGTCGGAATGTGTGCAAGTAGTTGACTATGGTCAGCTAGTCAACACAACCATTTGCATTGCTTATAAGTCACAGCACACACATTTCAGCTGTGTATGGTTGCTAAAGAATGCAATACACACTATGTTCTTCAAACAGATTCAACCAAATTGATTTAACTGTAATCGATTATGACTGTTTCCTAATTTTTTGAAAAGTTGGCTAGTCTAATTTTAAACAGTTAAGATTCAGGAAAATCAGTTGTAAGAAAATCCCTAATTTCAATTCAGCAAATTGCAAGTAATGTTAAGTTATTGCAAGTCTGTCTGTTTTTTGTGTAAACAGGAGAGGAGTCGTAATCTGTTCCTACTTGGTTTTGAAATCACTGTAGTTTTCAGACCAAGACGCACTACATGTATCACATTATCTGTTAGTTTTGCTAAACAGTCAGGGCTATGTCATTGTGGGTTTGAAATTCTGCAGCATCCTTGAATACGTCCGTGCTTTGCAGAAACTCCACCTTGAATGCAAAGTACTGTGGCAAGGCTGCAAAAACTGACTGCAAATGGACACATTTTTGACTACAGTTAATTCAGCACTGGATCAAATCCCCCACAAAAATTACAAGAATCTAAATATTAATCGACTCCATGTTCTTTCAGAGTGTAACTGCAACCAGATGGGTTCTGTTCATGACCGGTGTAACGGCACAGGGTTCTGCCAGTGTAAAGAAGGTGCCACGGGAGCCAAGTGCGATGACTGTCTGCCAGGCTACTACTGGAAACAAGGCTGTTTCCGTGAGTATAAAGAAAATTCTTTTGGTGGGTTCATGTCTTAAAAAAAAAAAAAAAAAAAATCAGGGATGAGCAAATATCATGGCCTTTAGGACCTTTGTGCCTTAGCTTGCGCTACCCCCCCGTGTTTTCTTTACTCCCGTGGGAATAGATCATGTAGCTCATTAGCAGCATCAGCTGCTCCTTTAATTGATGACCCTGTCACTCCTTAACCCTATTACAGAGAATCCTCTTCCTCTACCATCTACCATCTAGTCAGGGGCTTCATTCTCACATAGACCCTCCCCACCAGTACACCCCCCCCACACACACACACACACATTAAACCTCTTGAGGCATGCATTAAAACTACGGGTTTATTTATTACAGTTTTGACACTCTTCCGCGACAAGGCCAATTATTACCTTGTTTAATTATGCCTTGTCATAGAAGCCTAATCTTCTTTATTTGCTCTCAGTACATTTTTAGGTCAAGTATCTTGTGCAGTACAACTACCTCAGTGCTTTTCCTAATGCCTTTTATAGCATTTTAATTATGCTATTTGTTCTTCCAATCATTACTTAACAAATATAACACGCACAGTGTATTCTGCCAGGTTTGAGACAATGATTTTTGCTTGACCCTTAAAAAGTGCAGGCACAAGAAAAAAAAGACAGAGACAAGGGCTGCAGAACAAAAAAGGCAGGTGTTACCTGTTGTTGTCCCTGAGGCAAAGACTGGAGAATTTATCTTCTTTTTCCTTCCTCCTGCTTTCCTTTCTACTTTGTTCTTTATGCCCTGAATTCTTCTCCTCTATGTGTATCTCTGTTTCCCATCATGCTTTTTCTATCATTGCCCTTTCTTATCTTTCCTCACCTGTCTTTATCTTTGCCAATACATCTTTCTCTCCTCTTTGCGCACTTTACTCCTATCACCACCTGTCACTCTGTCACTTTGCTGTGCTCTCTTTATCCCACATTTCTCTTTCTCATTCTCCTTACCTCTGCAATTCCATCACTCCCCCCCCCCCTTTTTCCTCTACTTCTCCCCTTTGCTGTTCTTTCCACTCACAGCTAACGTTTGCGATGAGGAGATGCTCCTTTGCCAGAACGGAGGAACGTGCTACCAGAGCCAGAAGTGCATCTGTCCTCCAGAGTTTAAGGGGGTACTGTGCCAACACTCCCGCTGCGAGGCGGGCAAGGACTGCAATGCTGCCTCTTCCCTGCACCCCTCCATGGCCACCCTGCTGCTCTGCACTCTGCTAGCCCACCTGCTGGCCATGTTAACTCCCCACTGAGCCAAGAACCCCCCCCTCCCCCAGATCAAGAGGTGGCTGTATATGTGTGCGTGCGTGAGGCGAGGGATGACCCAGAGGGGGTGGGGGCAGTCCCAGTCATGGACCCGAAAATGAACACACATGCAGCACTCTCAAAAAAAGAAAAAAAGAAAAAAGAACGCACACACTCACTCAACACTAACTAGCCCCAGCCTCCTTTTAAACACATGCGCGCACACACACACACCTCACAGGACTGTTATGATACTGCGTGTGTGCTCAGGTGTGCGAAGGACAAACAGAGAAAAAAAAGGGAAGCAACCTCAGAGAAAAGAGATGCAGAAGAAGGGGGGAAAAAAATCATACCAACCACTGTTCCCTTTATTCCTGCTGAGCTGGAGCAATGTGCATCAAACCAAAAAGCATAAACAAAACACTTAAATCACCACTGTTTCACTTCAAAGGGAATGGCTGTTGTAACCACGAGGACCTTCTCTTTTTTTGTTTTTTTTTTCTTGGTTGAGTTAAGGATCTTGCTTCCTTTAGACTGACGGCCAGTGTGTGTGTGTGTGTGTGGTTAGACTCAGTTAAGAGCTCGAGACACGTCGACACGATGGACGGGTCCGGAGGCGAGGTGCGCGTTTGATCCTGCTGCTGAGGCCTACATAGTATATTAACCAGGTTTCATTTCTTCTCAAAAGATGAGACTTGATTTGACATTTATTCTATTTCTGCTGCATTTTTTTTAATTATACCTTCAGTCATTGTATCTAATGTGCCCACTAACAGATGCTGAGATTATACATAATATATAATATCCAGGGGGTTACAAATTATTAAAAAAAAAAATAGTCACTATTGTGGTTGTTATAGGAACGAGTGATTGTTGCCACACTTAGCGAGATTTAATCTTCACACAGTATTCAGGAAGCAGAATTTAACAGAATTTATCTTATGAGAAATTTAAAAGAAAGAGAAAAGATATCAACCACGTATCATTATTATATGACATTATTTGAATATTTTTTGTAGAAATTATTTTTGTTTGGAGTTCCAATAAATTATAAAAAATTACATTTACAACTATTACAAATGAGCATTTTATTACACTAAGTGTAAACCTTGCAGTAAATATGACTGTTATTTGCCTTCTTGCTTCTACTTTTTTCATATAATCAAGTGTCCATGCATACATGCTTTTAACATGTTTTTTTCTCCAGCAGTTAAAAAAAGAGCAAGTGGATACGAAAGAGCCATCACTCCAAATCATTATTTGATCTATGTCATTCACTTTGGACATGGTGTTGAATGCTCATTATTGCAAACAGATTATTTCGGTTTGAAATTCAACCGTCTGTCTGACAATCACACAGAATTGCTTTCCTGTCAAGAGAATATAAATAATTTTATTCTGATAAAAGTTGCAAAGAGCCTTTGTATCTGAAAATTTCGCCTGCCAAAACAGCACAAGTGATAGGATGCTAAAAAACACATTACACGGTACAAACAAATGGAGAAATACTGATGCCTGACTGCTCTGAGAGACAAAATGACTGAGTCTGGGCCCATCTTTAACTGACCTAAGATCATTATTTGCATGGCTGTTGCTGTTGCACACTGTCTGACAAAAATGTCCTTCAAGTTCTTTTCTTCAGCAAAACTACAACCTCATTTCACTGAGAAACCCTCTATTGCTGAGTCAGCCCAGGTACACAGAGGATAAAGACACATCAATGCTGCATTAGACAAGGATACAGTGTGTATCAAAGATAAAAGTGAGACTGAAACTGTGTGAAATGACAAGACATGATTTTGGTATTACTCCTATTTCTGAGCTGGTAGTAGCTGTATTAGCTATTCTGTGTGTAGGGCTCATCCCCTCTGAGCCTGAATGGTGTCAAGAACTGAAACTTGGGAGGGAATAGTTTATGAATGTAAAACATTGAGAAATGATGTAACGGAACACACTTCTATTGTGGATCAAAGAGCAGATAGTGCTTGCAGCCAGAAGAATATGTAGTGCAGTATTATTATTATGTTTGGATACTAGGACTGCACAATTAATCGAAAATTTATCGCAGTGACAATTTTGGTTTCCCACAATTAAATAAACATGATTGACTGTGATATTGACATTTAGAATGCGTGCTCTGCTCATAGAAAACTTCACTGCATATTATATCAAGCACTTCAAAAAATATAAGCTAGCCACCAGGGGGCAGTTGAGATGTCTTGGCTTCACTTGTGGGGTCATGCTGCTGCAGTGGCAGTTCAAAGTAGTAGGAGAATAACAACAGAGAGCAGCTAGTCCATCAAAACAGATCATCTGTTGTTCAGATGTGTTTCATATTTAGGGCAAGTGACATTAAGCAAGAACAAATCGCAAAAAAGAGTGCATAAGACTTGTGTCTGCTGTGAAGAATATCATCTTCTTGGCCTAATACAACCTCACTGAATCCTAGTCCAGCATCAACAAATGTTTCCATAACAGCCAGACTGGAAGTAAAAAGAGTGCTCTGGTTTTTTTATTTAAGTATTATATATTTTGTTATGTTGTTATTTGTTATTTAGCGCTGTGAATAAGGACCAGTCTCATATTGATGCAAGGATTTGTACAACACCAGAAGTGAAGCATAACATTAAAGTAAAAACAGTGCTCTGTTAATTTAAATGTAGAAGTGCAATAAAATATTTTTTCCCTAAAAAAATGAGTAATCATGATAAAGAAATGTGATCTCAATATTAAACAAAATAAGCATAATTACTCTGTCCATAATTGTGCAGCCCTATCAGATAGAGTACAAACATCTTATCTATAAAAAAAATATTTGATTTAATTAGGATTATTTTAAGATCATTACATTTAAAAAGGTAGCATTAAAATATTATGGAAGAGGCTAATACATTCCTGCCATATTCTACTCCTTGTCATTACAAGTTGGCCAAGAAAGCATAACAAAATACAACTTAAAGCAATCCATTTTAGGAAATGTGTTTCTTCACTTCCTTGCCTAAAGCTAGGTAAGATACAGATCTACTTTCATGTCTCTTCAGTTAATATTAAGGTGCAGCAAGCAGTTGGTTAGGTTTGCTGAGCGTAAAGTCTTGAATTAAGGGGAAACAGCTAATCCTACAAATGGTGCCTTAGACAGGAATATTACAGCTCAGAACTGCCCACTAGAAACAAGTCCAAATGAATGACAGTAAGCTCTCTAAACAACAGAGAGCTATTCATTTTACTTCCACTGTAATGTTTAGATGAGAGCAATAGAATATAAATCCTTATATATGGTTTGTCTCGGGTATCTCTCTGTAAAGAATGAGTGGGTGTCACAAGTACATTTTGAAATGGTCAGTCGCACAATGAGCCAACACTTTTTTCTTTTTAACCAACATAAAGAGATGAAGAGCAAAACAAAGTACAGCTGATGCAGAAGCTAGCACATAGTGTTACGAATATACCATGAACATATCATTTGAGCTTATGAATTGACTTGTAAAGGTACAGTGTAGCACACACAAACACCGGTGTGTGTATGTAAGAGATCAGGAAAGTGGGAGAAGAGCGTCTCAATAAGTTTGCCTTCAGTCTCTTGAATGTGACTCAGAGTTTGGTGAAAAATGTCTCTATTTGTCCCTGTCATCCCTGTACTGTTTTCCCAGCTGCACCGCTGCCTCCTGTTTGGACTATTTTGGGCTTAGGATTTCACATGGGTACTTTAGGCTTCCACGTCTTCATTGCCCTAAAATTCCCTTTCTCAGACATCCTTTGTTTGGAGAATACACATGCCAGTTACCTTACCCCTGTCGTGCCTATGGGTCTCTGCCAGTCATACTTTGTACAGCACAACCTTTTCTTGTACATGACCTGATTTCCCTACTTGGGTCATGAGTTTCTCTGGGGTTTCACTGGGACTGTTTCATCATCTTTTTGTACATGTAGAGTCAGAGACACAGGAAAAACCTTAAACAAATCCCCCTGGAAGGGCCCTGACAGTGCACCTTGTGTTTTTTGTGAGGTTAGCATGGGCGTCTTCTTGCTCACAAACCGTGTCTTACTTCACACTTGAAGTTCCACTCTGTTCGTACACAGACATCCTCACATCAGTCACATTTTACTATGTCAGGGCTCCAGACTGCAGTCATGTAGTCATATTTTACCACCATTTCTGGAGACAGTGGGACGAGGCCCATATAATGTGCAACACAGAGAGCAGCTTTTCTGCTGGTGGCTTTTGCCATGGGGCACCACAGCAATATAAAAAAGTTACACAAAAAACATAAAAAAAACACTGTAATCTGATTTACTTACTTTGGATTGTTGTTTCGCATTAATCAGCGAGGCCCAATCCGCCCCAAACAGAGGAAGACAGATGAAGATGGCACCTGGATGAGAAAGGATGAGAGAGGTGACTCATGTCCAGTTTATCAAAAGTTATAAAACTGCAGCGAAGGAGAGATACAGTTGTTCCATACACAAGACTTTTAAAACATGGACCAAATGTGTGCATTAAACATGTTCATAGGAATCAGCAGTCACTAGTCTGTTAAATAGTCCAGCAGATAACAGTTGTTTGTATGGTTTCACCAACCTTCGATTTAATTCATGGATTCTATGGGACACTTGAAGATCTTTCTCTCTAAAACCTCAATATTTTGGTGTCTGACAGTCAGCATTACAAGAAATCAAATTATGGATTATCATTTATAAGAATAAACAGATAAAAAAACAAAGCAAATCCTTCATCCTGTTACAAGAACTTCAAATACATACAGTCTGTATTCCATTGGTAAAGAGGGAGAGATTTCGGTTTCAACAAGTTTTTACATTTTTTGTTTTATTTTTTGAATATCTTATTTAAGAAGAAGCTGCACGCCCCTCATGATATATTTTACAAAAAAACAAATTTCCTTGACATTAAAGCATAAGATTAACCTTAGTCTAGGTTACTAAGTAAGAAAACACTAAATATAGCCAAAATTGGGCACAACTTAATATTTAGGGTTTCAAATTCTCAGAAAAAAAATCTATACAGAATAAGAGCCATTTAAAAGGCTAATCATATTGTTTAATAACCATTTGTGGTACACACTGTACCAGTATCTTCCTTCAACAATACCATTTGACATATATCACCACTGCGTATCTGAATACTACAGGTGGCATTAAAGGCTTGACACTGATTATTGCATGGTGCACACAATGCATTTTCCACAGGTAAGTCTGTCCTCTCAAAGGCTTTGCACTACCAATCATGTTGTTTACAAATGTAAACTGAAGCCATATCGTGATTATATCGAATACAAAATTATGCAACTTTGAGTCAGCAGTCCCACTCTGCTTCCTGTTTGTTGGTCAAGTTTCTATCACTCATCTTGATGAGGTGTCTTGCCTGAGGCTGAGCTAAAGAAATCTGTAAAGACACCCAGAGGCGTTGCAAAACATAAAAAAGAGCAAGTTTAAATTCACAGAAAGTACGGGTAAGTCAGCATCCCTCTCTTGAATACTAATGACTACAGGTGAAGAAATTATATCTTACAATTGCATATATACTCTGTAGTTTTGATTAAAACAGAATGTTACTTAAAAAATAAGCATCATCGCGGTACACCTACAACACACACACACTGTAAAATCTGGCCAATTTAACAAGGACCACAGTGATACTGAGATAAAGGAGATTACAGAGTTCAATACTACTGCAGAGAAGACAGTGATGTGCTGGATCAGTCTGTCATCTGAGGATAAAGGCACGACAACTTGAGACAGAGCAAGTAAGTGAGTGACTCAGAAAAAATGTGAGTGAAATCCATTTTAGCATTTAAACAAGAAGAAAAAAAGGCTAAATATATAAACTCGCAGTAAGTATATTCTCAGTTAGTGAGTAGAGGAAGACAGAAATAGCCTGGGCTGCCATATAATTAGACTATGCTGTTTATTGGGGCTCCGCTTCACTCATATTATTGCCTGAAAATGCTTGTTTTATTGCTCATGTCAGCAATGGCAACAAGACTCCAGATTGCAGTGTAGTTCAGTACAATTTACTGATAAACAACTGAATCACCCTAAGGCACCAAAAATTTAGTTTTACCTGTCTTTCCATCCA
>JAQNCA010000013.1:17256606-17267994 GCA_029783725.1 Acanthurus tractus
TATCTATCTATCTATCTATCTATCTATCTATCTATCTATCTATCTATCTATCTATCTATCTATCTATCTATCTAATGTGATATCACAATGGTTAAAAGGGATAAAAAGCTATGTTGTGAAGCTCAAATGGAGTTTAATGTGATTGATTCTAAACAAATATGTGCTAATCTCTTAACAGTCCTACTGTAGCTGTAAGATGGGCGCCATCTAGTGGTGCTTCATCCACATTAGAGGCACTGTCTATAAAACATGCAAACATACAGTATGTAGCTCATCCATTTGGCTGACCTGTATTTTTTCTCAAAGAGCAGCTTCAGAGAAAAACATGAGCTGATGTGCTTGATGTCTATTTTTCTTTCATTAGATCCTAAAATTACCAAAATAACAGAGATCTAAGCAGTGTTACTAATGCTGGAGGTGGTGATGTGACCGCTTATTACAGCATGAAACACACATATACAGTAAAGTACTTATTTCCAAGCCTCGCACAGTAAATTTTCTGACAGAAGATTAGAGCAGAGGCAGCTCAAATTTGAACAACTTCCATTTCCAAGGAGTGAACACACTCAAAGCTGCTGCTGCTATCCTGTGAGATTATGCTCTGAAATTCCTGCCAATATCTGCTGGCACAAATGTGATTTACCAGTCAGTAAAAAATTTGACAAAAAAAATCCAAATGAGAGAGACAAATTCAGTGTTTGTTGTAATAAATGTTGAGGTGGTTTTCTTCAGTAATACATTTTTGAAGACTTGAATCCAGGATTCGAGGCAGGTTTGGCTGAGCTTTACAGGAGAGCTGAACCAAACCAGGGGACTCGACGAACACACAAAAACAAGTTGTTTGCTTCATTAAATGAAAATCCCCTCAAGATCTGTTACTTGATATGTGCACTTCTCATCTAAAATGCCAATTAAACCCCTTTGATTCAAGTTTATGGATTTGTCTCCAGATAGTAGAAAACAAAAGAGTACTATTAAACCATTCAACATGTCGCCATTTCTGGACTGTAACTGCAACAAGAATGAACAGCCTGAAAATTATCTGAGTATTTTCTTTGTTTGTTTAGAACTTAATATCTATTTGTTAAATCTTAAATATAATGCCAAGAAATCTAACTACCAAAACATTCATCTGTCATCATCTGTTACTGTATAAAATGCAAAGCTAAAAATACAAAGCTCGGTCTGCAGTGTTTATACAAGGGGTGATTGAGAAGTTCATGGCCAAAGGTAGAAGGAGGCAGTTTTATATCACATAGTACAATTATTTTTCAATATAATCCCTTTCTACATTTACACACTTAGTCTAGCAGGTGTTTTAAACATGGATCCTTTTCCCTAGAAATCTGCATTTGAGCCTTTAGAAAGAGCTCCAAAGCAGCCATGGTGCCAAAATAGTGACCATAAAGCTCCTTCTTCGTCTTGGGAAAGATGAAGAGGGATGCTGTTTATTTTCTGAGATAGTGTTGACTTGCAATGTTTTAAAAAACAAAAAAGAAATACCATAAAAGTCATTAACTTCATACTTTGTGCATAATCACTCAAAGAGCTGAAGTGCAGTTGTGTGTAATGTAAAGGCTGTATATCTCATCTCCCACTGCCTGAGGCCATGAACTTATCAAATATCCCTTTAAGCCACAGTTATATGATTTATATGGCACACAGAATTTACATAAACAAGTCCAGAATGGATGAAGTGCATTAATCAGCAGCTTGTTAATCAAACTGAAGCTTCTGTTAATTAAGTTGTTTAACATCTGTATGAACAATGTTTATCTGACATGAAAAATGTCTCCATAACCTGAAAAGATATAGCTGGTGTTATTCTATGTTTTACAAGAATGAGTTGGGCCCTGTAATTTTTTAAACAGGAGTAAATGAGTGCATTTGTTAAAGACATTTTCGGTGGAGAATTTCAAAAATTTCTAGGTTTTCGATCTGAATAAAGACACCTTTTGGAGTATTATGGTGTCTCTTTTCTGCTCAAATTACATTCAAATACATAACAGGCATGTATAACTTCACAAATGTCAGATTGTGATTAAATACTTTAAGGGAACCATAAAAACAATTAGCTTAATTCCATCTCTATAAAAATTAAATATTCACTTTCACTATTTTCACATATTCAAAAAAATCTTTTTTTTCTGATATCTACCATTGATTTAGAATATTTTATTTGTTACATATTTTTCTACAAACAAAACAAAATGTTTATATATTTTCTAAACGGATGAAGTTGTGGCCTGATATGAAGCTTGACCATCAAAGACAATACTGTCTAACAAAGTGTTTTAAACTTCTTTTGTGACAATCTGCAGTTTTAGGCTGCAACAACACTGCAGTAACAAGCTTCATCCAGCAAGTGTCAGTCCTCCTATGCTTTAAATTTTAGATGTATAATGCTCAGGCTGACAGTGGCCTCGAGCTTTTGTAACCTTGACAGTTTGAAAGACCAAAAATTTAACATCAGCATTGTCAGAGAAGACATATCTGTGTGTGGGTTGGGGGGGACCACCCGCTATGAACCATCACTTTGATGCCAATCCAGAAAAAAAAAAAAAAGGTTTCTATGAAATGCTCACGGCTCATCCAAAACAGTGCAGGTCAGAGAAAATAGCTTAGAAAAACAGAAATAGGTCGAGGTCTCCATCATTTTTTATCTAGGCTATGCCCGTTCCCGACGGGTGTTTGGGGATAGCCTGAGGTTAGACCTGAAAAGTGAATCTAAAATGGAATGGGTCGTTTAAATAGGGCACATGTTTCTTTTTTGCGCACGGCAAGTCAGGAAGATAAAAAGTATTTTCTCAAGCAGTGTTCAGCAGTCACAGCAGGGGGAATGGAGTGCAGGGAGAGAAAATGCGTGACGCTTCCTTCACAATGCAAGCAGCTTGTTCATTGTTTCATTGTTGAAGCAGACAGAGAGCTATTTTTCATTTGTCACCTTCTCTAGCCCCATAGTCTCCAAATAAACACTGAAATGCTTCTCTCCACGGCATATAATGCAACGTTTTGAATTATCTGTAACACACTTTCTGCAAGACTTTGTCTCTTTGGGGAGGAAAAAAAAAGTTTAGTGCGCTTTCGTTGGAGGTCTGATTGTTGGCTAACTGGTATCTGCAGAATTAGCCACCATATATCATATTACAAAGCCAACTGCATTTATTATATAAAGAGAATTCTGTGCATCCTTCTGCAGTATCTAGTATTTATATAGACTGCAGTTGCATGTTGTTAAGCCATGCTAGCATCATGGCTCCATGTTTATGTCCATCTGGCTCTCACTCTGTCAGTCCATCACTTTGGTCCAGGAATAAATCGACTATTGGACAGACTGCCTGGAAACTGTGTGAGGACATACATTTTTTCCAGAGGATCCTCTTTGTGAACTCTGTGAACCCTCTGACTTTTCCTCTAGCACTCTGTGGTTATGAGGGAATTATCCCAACAATTACTGGATGGATTGCCATGAGATTTGGCGTAGACATTCCCGCTCCATTACGGATGTACTGTAACTGCGCTGATGATCTTAAAACTGATTAATGACTAGTGCTTGTTAATCAAATGTTGGCATGCAAACAAACATGGCATTAACTCTGTAAAGTGTCTGTATGTTAGCATGCTGACTTTAGCAATTAGCCCAGAACATTGTTGTGCCAAAATGAGTCCCTTTGGAGAAACTAGACTTATTGCCTTGTAGCTGTGTGCCACAAACCAGTTAAATTGCAGTTTACATCCAGGACTGAAAATCATATATTATGAAGAATTAAAAGTAAATTATTAAAATGCCTAAGGTTTTTTTTTTTTTGGCAACATTATTGAAATTTTTGAGTCCAGTGAATAACTTATCGTGAGTGCCCAGGACTGATAGATTGAAATGGTATGAACATAGTGAAGGACAACCTGAAAGACATAATAGTGGAGGCATGTAAATGGCTTTTCAGCTAAGTTATAGGCTTGAATTTGATTGTTGGTATATATTATATATAAGTTTCATCAGTGCTTCTGTAAGCACATTTTATCTTTCTTTTCAGTTCAGGAGTCACTGATACATCAGGACAAATAAAATCAAAGCTCTGTAGTTGGATAATTACCCAGCCGTCATCAAACACACACTGCACTAACTAATGCAGTGAGCAGACAACCAGTGAATCAAACTAACCAGTGCCACATTTTTCACACACAACAGAGTACAACAGTATTTTGAATGCAAGAATATGCCAGTTTCTTTTAAAGAACGACACTGGACAAGCTCATGTACATAAACACATTTTATTCAGCCTGATATAGGTTACACATGGAAAAAAAATCAAAAGTCTAAGAGAACTACTTCCCTTTGTGGAGCTAATGATATGACAGTTTTAAATCAGCTTCAGATCCCCACTTGACAGCTTTCAACATCAGCTGCTGTGGGCTGTGAGGAATAAAGCATAATCACATGCTACGACTGACCTGAGGCTTTTTTTTTTTTCCTTTCTTCAAAAATAATACAAAAAGAAAATATATCCCCTCGGCAGTTATTATGTATGTTTTCTCGCTAAATGATATGGAATGTTATTTTGGAAAATGCAGGTAAAAGAAAACTGTTCTCGGCAACAGCAGAAAACAAGATAAGAAGAAACTGAATTAAAAAAAAAAAATCCCAGAATTCTGTTCCCAGGCTGCTACTGTGTGTGAGGCATTAAGAAAACACCACCTCAGTCCAAAGTGTATTCAACAACAAAAAATAACTGAAACCTGCTGCTGTGATTCAGTCTCATAATCCTCAAATGTGGATATGAACAGAAAACACAACCTCATTGCTCAATAGTACAGAAGGTACATTAAATTTACACTGCTTGCTGACAGCTTTGGAGTCTAATATATTAGGACTGACAGTCATAGATACAAAGCAAAGACTGATGAGGGAAAAGAGGGGGAGGGTCTTAACATTTAACTAGTGTTAGTCTTTTTTTCTTTTTTTTTTTAAACTTGTAAATTTCACAAAGTGCAAATTTTCATTTATATTACACCATAACCAATTTTTTTTTTTTTTTTTTTTAGAAATTGTTCATTTTCTATTATATAACAATGAAAAATGGAAAACCTAGCCATAACCAACCCCCCTCCCCACCCATTGCCCGCCAGCTACCCATCAGAATATTTTTAAAAAAGGAATCACTAAATACATGCTGCAATGACGCCCACCAATTCGGTTGAAACTTGACCAAAGCCTCCTTTTAGGCTCCTTGAATCTCTTACAGTACACTGTTACTGTCAGCGTGCGTTTATAGTTAAAATATATATATATTAATTTGTCATTAAATAGTATGCCTCTTGCACAGTCTTGCATGCACTTGCGAGCATTTTTGGGCAAGCTGTACAAGGAGGAGAGGCGTGTGGACGGACTTGCTCAGGCTGTAGGCTCCGGGCCAGGTCCAGGCACTCTTTCGCCACCTGTAAACGGTTTTTGCCCTTTACTCCTTGCAACCACGTCAGTCCAAAAGATGGTTCTCCAGTGTGTTTTTGTTGAGTGAGCTTCTGTGTTTGTGTGTGTGTTTGTGAGTGTCTGTAAGAGAGAGTGTGTGTGTGTGTGTGAGAGAGTGTGTGTGCATGTGGTCCTAAATTCAGTTTCACAAAAGAACTGTGCAGATCACTGAAGTTTTGTTCCAAGCTTTCGTTGTCTGTTCCTAGAAGCAAAAGAAAAACAGAGTTACGCAACATTTGCATCAGTCTCAGACCAACTGCAGGCTTGGTCACACCAGCATTAAATTAAAACTCTGTTCAGGGGGGTTTGAGCAGGGACAAAGTAAATTTGCACAAAATCTTTTGCGCTTTAGCCGCAGGGTCCAGAGAAAAACAGAGAAATAGTCCACATATGTGATCAGTGTTTATACATTAGCCATTAGTTTGCAAGCTACAGCAGTTCACCTACTAGTCCTGAAAGTACTCACAGTAGCCTTATTTTTATATCCCAACTGTCAAATTAATTTTAAGTTTTCCTTGATGTCTTAAAAAAGAAAACTGTATTGTGCAAATTTTCATCATCTTAGAAAACATCTATGAGACAAAACTGGAGAGACAGCGGAAAAAGTTTCACTTGTTCCTTCTATCCAAGCAGAAACAATTAAAGTCATGATAGTTTAAAGTTTACTTCTGCACAACTTATTAATTAACTCTTAATGTCCACCAACACTTATTTATCTCCTGAAGTGATCCTTTTTTAAAAATTGACGTTTTTTTTTAATGTTGCCATTTATCTTGCCTGTTGTAATGCTTTACTTGAAAATATACATAAAAATACGTTGATGGAAAATTGATGGAGCTTTACTTGTTATAAAGCTTCTCGCACTGCTTTTGTCAACAAGGCATGATGGTTTACCTCAGTGTGCCTTTTTCCTGGTGTGATTAAGTCCTAACAGTAATCAATATAGTGTCTTGATTTATTTCCAAAAAAAAAGTGACTTACCTGGCCTCTGATCTGGTCACTGTGTACTCAAACCATAAGATGTTGGGAATCAGGCTTGTGTCTCGCACTAGGAAGTACTCTGATATTGGCCTATCAGTTGTGAAAAAAAGAAATTGAAAGGACAAACCATTAGAGCAGCCATAAAAGACCAGCTTTATCCACTTATTCAGGCTGAGGATGAATTGTCTTCCCCTGTGACACGAGAAGGAGGCAGAGAAATGAGAGCACTACTTACCACGCTGCTATTTTGGGGAATAATGGTGTCAGTACCTCCTGTGTGAAAAAGAACCAGATTATGCCAATCGTACTACCGGCCACTCCGCCGTAGAAAACCTGGCTCCAGGTGTGATACAACAGGTAAACCCTGAGAGTGAGAAAGAGAGAGAACACACATTGAGCTCAGAGTTCTTCACTACATAGGCACGCTCTTAAAATAGTTTACCACTTGATGTGTTCACACAGTCAAAATAATGTTACACAGGAAGTGGCACAGTTTGGCTTCCTTTGACATAGTGTGAGCAGACGTGTCAGCAAAACAATATGACTGACCACCTCTTTTTATCAGCTGATTTTTGTTCTTAACAATTTGACTGAGAGAGACAACTTCCCTATACACTGCTACATGCCTTAGCATAGCAGGGCTTAAAACTTATGGCCAGGGACAACATTTAATGTATGGGAAGAACAGAGATTTTCCTCAGGACACCTCAATTAAAAAAGGAATTTATCTATGTATGTATGAACAAATAACTCTTGCATTGCAAATGACAAACTGAACCAAAAGCTGCATGAATTGAACACATCTTCTAATACTTTTACCACTGTAACTAATACTGGCTAGCTACCCAGTGCTAAATCTACAAAAAGTATAAATATTCTAAAATGTTTCTACAGTACCTACCCATCTATCACCTCAGTAGTAGTACCTCAAAAAACATTGCGCTTGTTAAAGAAAACAAAAGACAACACTGCAGATCCATAGTGAAATCAACAGGAGCATTAGCACTTAGTGAGCGGTGGTGTGTTTGGGTAACAGAGCTAAACACACTGCAGGACTGTAAGTTTCTGTTCAGGAGATGATGAAAACTCAACTGCGGTTTTATCTCACAACACAACAAGTTTACAGTAAATATATGTACTTCAGCTGAGTACAGTTTGGAGGTAAAAGTACTTTGAGTTTGGCATTACAGACACCTCATATTTAGTGTACTTTTGTGCCAAACTTCTGACAGGGATGAAAGTAACCAGATACAAGCAGTGACCTGATGGTGGAGGCGTGACTTCAGGGCACAAAGATCTCAATACAGAGAATGAGACACAGAGTTTTTCCTACGTTCTGGAAGATGTAAGGAGCATCCCTTTAGTGAGATGGAGATCGGTACCTTACCTGCTGTATGAGACTGATAAGGCTATGCCCAACAGGATGATGGACAGTACGTGTCTCCACAGCAGGTCCACACATCGAGCATTGTTCGTTTGATGCATTCTGAAACGAGAGATCAGCTTGGGTTCAAACCTAAACATCTACTTCACCTGAAGACTGTGACAACATCTGATGAGTGATAAGCAAAAAAACATTCAAGCAACTATAAAAACACACACTATGAAATGAACCAAGTAAGCTACAAATGCAAATATGAGAAGCATACTTGTTTGTCTTGAACATCAATGATGCAATGAAAATGTGCACGAGACAACAATGATACAACGTCGCTGGAGGTTGTACAAAAAATGTTTCCTCTGCTTTGATATTTTCATATACAAGCATACTAGTAAATAAAAACCTTAGTTTATGTTTTACTTCGATAATTTAATGGCTGATTTTTGGACCAAGAAGACTAAAAGCTCACCTTAAATAAAGGAAAAGAAAGAAGTAAACAACAAAGAACCAGATGAGCTGGGAATGACTGGAGGGCATCCCATAGTCTGTATGTAGGGTTGTGTGAGTGCCTGCAGAAAGACAATAAATCCTGATATTTATACATTTACAACATGAAATACCTCTTCACAGAAACACAGAACTCATTGCTTAAGTCAAGATAATAACCAAAGTTTAAAATAAAACTGAATTTTACAGACCACCTAAACTCTTTTTTGTCTCTTAACCTATCACAAGCCCAGCTTTCATGTGAGTGTCTGTAGCGTTGTAGACAAAATGTAATGTAACACATGGAGGACTGATGTGACTCCCATAAAAAGTAAGATATTCTGGATGTTCAAAAGCTATTGCAATGTTTTCCAACTCTGCCAACTACGCAAGAGGAAAACAGCTTGTTGCTTACTTACCTGCACATGGGCGCGGCTCTCTGAGAATGTGCTTCAACAGCCAGTTCACCCCTTCATTCAAGATGAGCCCACCAAAGAAGGAAATCTGTACAAACAACAACACATGAACACTCAAAAAACTTCTAGCTTGTTCTGACTCGGGTCGACTCCACTTCTCTGTCATGTGTAAGACAATAAATTGACTTTTTTTGGATGTTTTTTTCTGAAAACACCACTTAAAAAGGTGCATGTGCAGGACTCACCGTGTGCAGTTCCCGTTTAAACACTATGAGTGTAACAAATCCCACAAGAATTGCTATGGGTAGGAGACTGATGTAGGCCAGCACTTGTCCCGTCAGATCATCTAAAACACAGTGACACAGTTCTTATGTTAAGACACACCACAAGCCCCAGAAAAGTCACCTAGCACTGGTGGTGGGAGTGACACTCTGAGGTACTCAGTGAACCCGGATGGTTGAAACATTGACCAGAGTTCAGGTAAAGGAAGTGACTGCGGTGGAAGAGCCAAGCAATTACTGAAATAAGAGACCACATCATTTAGTTTTGTTTAGTCAGACAGCTCGGTGCATTAGTGTTTGTGCTGGTTAACGTTATACTGTTCACTATCAGGCCAGGAAGCTAACGTTAGCCACTACATTAGCCACACTCCTGGCTACGTTGCTATATAGTGAAATAGCTAATTATTTCCACTACAGTCATAAGTCACATTTTACTGTCTAGAATGAGTGGGTTTTGTAGAACAGTTCTGTCAGGACTCGACATTTTCGCTAGCTTTGGAGAGAACATATCCAAGCCGATATTAAAGCAGCTAACAGGCTAGCTAGCCTTCATTGTGGACCTTGACACCGACTGCGCATGCGGCGCTGTCTCACAATTTTGCAGTCCGGGTTATATTCCCCGCTGTGCTCGAGATTTTACAGCGTCTCACAATTTGGCAATATCACCAACGGCCGTGTCCATTCAGTAGCAGGAAAACACACGCACTCTTCGAAAATAACGAAGCTGGAGGTTAGCAGAGCTTCAGTAGTCAGACAAAAAAATGTTAAGTTTACTCACCCTCGGGGAACTCTACGTGTGTGAGAGATATGGACCGCCATCGAGGTGGTGCCGAGCACTGCTCTTCCAACGCCATCTTACCCGGACACAACCGGGCGGTCCCAGTGAAACGCCCCAGACACGTGTCTAACCAATGGTGAACGGAGCTCCGTCTTCAAGCGGGGCCCGGCAGCGGAGGAGCCGTCCAATCCCAGCCGCACACCGGAGAGGAGATATTTTGCCCATAGAGAAGAATTATTGAATGAACAAAAAACACAAAAGTCCAGCACTCCACATTTAAGAAGCACACGGCACTCATTCAAAAAAAAAGGGAAAAGTTCTGGATTTTTCATAATTGTCAATTAATGTAGGTTAATAATCACTCACCACTTGGGTCATACTCTTCTAATTAGTTTTTTTGATTAACAATAATTTTTAAAAAGCATTTTGGTACTACCTAATCATAAATCTCTCGTTAAGAGTGGCACACAAGTTATAATGAAGCTATAACATTTGAATTTCTATAGTATTAAAAAAAATACTTATGAGTCACTATTAATGCTTTATAAATCAGTTATGAACCAGTAATTCCCCCAAAACTGCAGTTAATTATTTTCATTAATAAATAATCCTTCTTTTTCATAATTAAACCAATAACTGTTTAATTTAGACATTTTAACCTTCCTGAATGGAGGATTTAATGCATAACTGTTGTATCATACTACATTAACCTCACTCTGCTAAGCAAATGAGACTTATGTGTCATACTTGTTAAATATTACGCTGCATATCTAGGTGTCTTTCGGTGCAGAGAATGGCAGTCCCAATACAAATATTTGCAAATGCCATTATCGCAACACAAACAAATAACCTTTGTCCCAGAATCAGAACAACAGAGCATCAGGACCCTTTTTTGAGTTTTTCTATTGACACTGAATTCATGTTAGGTACAGGCTTTTCCACTGACATGAGTCACAAATAAATATTGATGCACACAGCAGCAAATTTGCTGCCTTTTTCCAATTCTCATAAAGTCAGCAATGAGTAACAGGTTTACACAGAACGACCAAACAGTTACACACAAAGTAAACAACAAAAAAACCGAATCAGAGCAAACTAACTTTCCTTAATATGAGGCACAATACCTCCAACTGCGAACTTTAAAGTGAAGTAACTGAGGAACTCAAATGGTGGAGATGTGGGAGCACTTTATGTCATTGTGTGTTTATTTGAGAATTGCATTTCAATGACACTGAGAAAACAGTTTAAGTGACTCCAAACATCAATATTACCATTTGAAGCCTGTTGTGTGCATATTTGACATATCAGTGTGACAAAAAAAAATTCTTTTACAGAGAAAAGAAGAATGTTTGTGTAAATGACTAATGAAGGCTTGAAAACAATACTTCAACTTTTGCAGAAGCAGTGCTCTTTCAAAACATGATCATGTCCTTTGGCTTTTACTTTGCTGCTGCAACGTTACAGTAACTGAAACACAAGCAGCACAAACAGGTTCATGAAGTCTGACTAAAAAGGTTGAATTATAGCAATTAGATGTGAATATAACAAGGTTTCTAAAGTTGTTCAAGGAAAATTATAGTTAGTGTTGTGCACCCTCC
>JAQNCA010000013.1:17315275-17326069 GCA_029783725.1 Acanthurus tractus
CAGGTATGGCCTTTGTGCAGCTACCTCCTACATGTGGTTTGCTAAATTCATCAAGAAGATTAAACTGTGATGTGATTTAACGCAGTGAGGCTGTAGCACACCAACACATTCATATATTGCAAAGCAAACCTCTGAAATACTTGATTGGTTCTGCACCACCTTCAGCTGCTTATTCTCAAATTTGTAAATAGCTGTGAATTATCTTGAAGTGTTAATAAATCAGTATGAGTTACGCTCCTGCATTCTTCATTCAAAATGTTACAATACCATTTTTTCTTGCAACTACCAATAATCTTATATGAACCAAGATAGACATTAGGAGCACAAGTTACTTTCCAATTTATGGATTTGAGCTTTTTGTGAAGTTTAAGTCTACTGCAGATGTTTGCAACACTGCAGGCAAGTTAAACTTAAGTCCTGTTTCGGGTTAGTTATGTGGTATCAGAACGGCGCATAAACTCAAGTTTCTGGCTTTTCCATGGGATGCTTTGTAAATTTACACTGCACTCTCCCATTCTCCTACTCAACTAACTTAAACTTAGATAACTCCCATCTCTGGAAAAACTAATTATTTCACCTCAGTACAAAAATCACACTCAATACTGCAATATTATCCTTTTTTTCCCCTCCATTTGTGGAGTTTGGCAGAACAAATGCAGCATTTATACTGGACGATCAAACTCAAACATTTTCCTGACCATGACCATTTTGACAATCCAAAACTGCAACTTGGTTTTCAAATATTATACATTTAGTTGAGAAAATACAACAAGTATCACTTTATTAGGACAGATATTTTTTATTCCAAACAATTTAACCAAGCTTGGTGGCCAATTCCTTGGCCTTTGCCTTCTCCAGCTTGTTGATGCGAGCTGTGGATTTGGGGCCCATGATGTTGCCTCCCCAGTGACGACGGATCTGGAAAACAAGATTTAATAAGGGTTAGAAATTGTGCAATTGAATCTTTTATGTCAATATGCAATTCTGCTCATGTAGAGATACTTCAGTTAAGAAAAAAAAAAAAAAATCACCTCCTCGTATCTGTCGTTGTAGTTGGTCTTGATGGCTTCCACAAGCTTGGCCAGTGCACCTTTATCCTCACTAGAAGAGAACAAAACTAGTTTTAATACAGTGCTAACAGTAAATGGGGTTACATGGTTTTACAGATTCAGTGTTGATGCATGCTTATAAAGGACAATATAGATAACTGTATTTGAGTAAAACTTTTGACTGTTTAAGATCAGAACTTAGCCCATCCTCTCAAATTTGGTGCTAAGACCAATTTTGAAAGATTACAGCAGGACTAACAGACTACCAACAATCGGTCTTACAGTAAATTTCCTTTATCATTGACAAAGACAGGCAGTTTGATTACTATTGGAAAACACAGCTGCACAGAATCCTCCAACACTTCTAGTTTCCACAGGTTAGTAAAGGCCAGTGGAGCAGATGTTAGTAGGGCTGTGTCCATTTTATGGGCGAACTTACGGGTTTGTCTGTGTGAAGGCAACTGAAGTGCATGTCTTTCTGTGCACCAGTCTGCCCAGTCTAGCCTTGCCCTTAACGATGCAGTATGGGACTCCCATCTTGCGGCACAGAGCTGGCAGGAAGACGACGAGCTACAAAAACAAAAAGCGGGGAAAAACAAAAATATTTGTATTATAGGACATATTTTGCGATTGAGGTAATCTCAGATATTTTTATAAAAATATTGGTCAAAAACATGTTCTTGGTTTGTGGTCTCTGCTCAGGGTTAAAAAGCTCGTATGTTTTGATCTACACAGAGGGTTCAGGTGAAGAAATTCAAACATCATTGCCAGTGACCACTTTCTAAACCAAACAGTGCTCAATATGGATTAACTGCTGCTTTTACATGACAAACTTACCTCAATTGGATCCACATCATGGGCAATGATGACCAGCTGGGCCTTCTTGTTCTCCACCAGAGTGGTAACAGTGTTCACACCTGGAGGAAAGTGAAGAATTTTAATCAAATGAGGTCGTTTAGCAGATCACCCCCCCCTTCAGGTGATTGTTATTTTGGCCAGTGCTCAGGGTTAAAAAGCTCGATAAAACATCAAGTCAAGTTTCAGGTGAAGAAATTCAAACATCATTGCAATCAGGCCAAGTCTGTCAAGATCATACTCAAGATATCAGAGTGCTCCTCAAGTGCTAATAAATAATTTCATTATATAAGCAAACACAAGCCTTCTCAACACAGTCCGACTGAAATAGCTTCAAGCTAGATAAATTTACAGACTGAGTCTTTTTGTGGATTTCTATAAATGTCTCCTCAGTGTTGGTCTATTTAAACATTTATGTTCAACATAATTCTTAGCATTGGAAAACTTCCACAACTTATATAGACCTGTTATTCACTAGTTGCACTCTACAATCAGTTTTTTGTTGCTCACCTGCACGCAGAACAGGGGGCCTCTTGGTTGGGGCATCTCCCTTTCCAGCAGCCTTCTGCTCAGCACGAGCGAGCAGCCTCTGCTTCTTCTCCTGCTTGGTCTCTGGCCTGTATTTGTGGGCCAGCTTGAACAGCTGTGTAGCTGAGGAAAATAGCACATGACAAATTAACTTCAACTATCTAACAGATGCTAAAAGCATAAATAATTTGACAACATGACAAGTGGACAATATTTCAAGTAACTGCATCAGTGATCTTGGTGGAAAAGTCAGCATGGCTGTACAGATAGCAAATATTCTTTCACATCATCTGCAGACCCAGAGTGGCACTATTAAAGACCAATTCACAATATTTAATATACATAAGTTTTGTTAGCATGCAGCCATGCGAAAAAAAAGCAGTTTGTGAAGCCCTTGATGCCAAAAACTTGAAACTTACCAGTCTGGCGGTCCAGAGCCTGGGAGAACTGGTTGATTGCAGGGGGAACCTTCAGACGCTTGTAGAGGATAGAGCGCTGCCTCTGCAGGCGGATATAACGAGGCCACTTCACAAAGCGTGTCAAATCACGCTTGGGCTGAATATCCTGGCCTAATTGGAAAGACAACAAATGTTACACATCTGATATCGAATCGAGGCAAGACTCAAGGTTTCTTTAAAACTAAGTGCATCAGCGATCTTGGTGGAAATTGTCATCAGTGTTCTTAAGATAGCAAATATTCTTTACATCATATGCACTATATCAATCCACAGGTCTCCCTAATTTACATCCAGAGCTACTTACCGATGCCAAAATTCTTTGGCCTCTTCTCAAACAGGGGGTTGACTACTTTTTTGGCCTCATGTTTCTTGGCCACAGAAGGGGCAGGTGCCACCTTCTTCCCCTTAGCCTTCTTTCCCTTAGGCTGTCAAAAACAGAAAGAAACAAAACTGTTAACATTATTACAGGCACACACTGACTCTAAGCTAAAATCTGATACCAAAATTATTTGAGCTTTGAGGCTGCACATAAATTTAAGTTCACTGCATCACCATGGTGGAGGCCAACACATCCCAATTACAATTCAAAACTACATTAGCTTAGCTCAAATTGGAACCACCACTTCCCATAGGTTCTCATCTATTGCTTGAAATGCAGATTATCCTCGTCAAACATTTTACACTGGCTCCACATCCTGCATTCATTAATACACATTCACAGCATTAGACTCAAATCCCAAAAGTTTTCAGTGTCGTCAGAGCAAAACTCATAGCAATACACTGAGTAAGCTAGCTAAAGCCCCACGCTCATGCGTCTCCACCGCTGTTAGCATGTCATACAAGCCAAGCCTAAGACGATGCACCTAGCTTAGCTAATATACCTGAAGCTTTAAAAACCAGTAAGTTTCAACAAAACTACGACCAAAGACAACAAAAACGCGGAATAAATTTAGCATTTGTGAGTAAGCTTTAGTTTCACGTTTTACGTTAACATTTGTACAAGCAGAAGCGATGCTCGGGCCCGTTAAACTGAGCCTTAACACTGTAACCGGGTACACCAGAGAGATCCACACTAGTTTCACACAAATTAACGCCAAAAGTCCAGTTGCAGTTCAACTATTCAAAATGATTAAGTTACGAGGCGAAGACTGACGATTCAAATTTATCTCCAAAATACAAAATACGGCAATAGCATTCCTAAAATCACAAGTCTTCACCCACGTTAGCTTTAGCACCTGACAGGGAGCCACAGTGAACTCCTGCCGGTAACCCTATGCTAAGTTTAACCAAGTTTTACTGATAAACTAAACCACATCGGCGCACAATATCGACATTATATGAACGGAAAGGCCTTACATATAACATAGTGACATTTTACAATGTAAGAATAAGTCTATATAAAGGGATGAAAACAGATACAACAACAACATTTTTTCCAGGGGAGATTCAGCAATGTACCCACCATGTCGGTTCAGGCAGAAAGGAAGACCGAGGCATTGTGGGTAGCGTAAATACCGCGAGGCTTGCTACGTGGTTACGTGGCGTCTCACGCACCGATCTGGAGTCAGGTGTCACAGTGGCTTCCCTGGCCTATTTGTGCAGTCTGAAAATTGGGATACTGATTCAGGATCAGTATGACAATGTAATAAAGCAGTCGTAATACATTCTCTGCTTCATCAGCGCTGGTCATTCTAATGGAGAAAGTGGCGATTTGATTTATAAATACAATGGGGAAATAATTATATTGATTCGTCGAGTTATTTGTGTAATATCTATACAATATTGTGTTTCTATTTGACTATTTTTCAGAAAATTATGTAGGCCTACGCAAGTTTAAATCTTTAAGGTCCATTTAATTTAAGATGACGATTCTGTAGATTCATTTTCTTTTGATTTTTATAAAAGATCTGTTTACAAGTTTTTATCATATTTTTTTTCTATGATCGTGTTTGTTGTCATGACACAATTTAACTGTTCCTAATGTAAATTTTGAAAAAAAACCCTTAGGAGATTAGGGAGAAGGAAATAATTTTACAATATCAAGCAGATGAGTTTTTGGTAATGTACAGGGGTGGAGAAGGTTTTCAAATCTTTTAATTGAGTGAATGCACTACTAAGCCCTAGACCTTCCATGCAGTGAAAACGTTCCTCTACAAGTTAAAAAATATATTGTATCCAAACCGTTGTCAAACCGTTGTTTTTAGCTAAACTGAGTTTCATAAAATAACTCAAACTATTAAAATTATAATAATTTAACAATTTATATAATGTTGCTTGGTAATTAACATGTAGACCCATGTTGCATCTTACTACTTAGGTTGTCTAAGGTGAAGTACATTATATGAGCGCACTCCTGTGTAGTATGATCTACGCAATGTCTTATATTTTATGAGATCATCTTTAATCCTCTACACTGTTTCTTAACGAATACAAATGCAGTGTTATTGAAAAACATAATGAGATCATACTCAGACGTTTTCTTCTGTGTGTACAAATTTGTTGGTTTATATCCATTGTTAAAGTAAATTTAATAATTTTCATCTCACAAATCTACTGTTACATTTTTTATGTCTGCACTGAACTCTCGTGCACGGGAAGATGTGCACAACCGTTCTTCCTACAGTTAAAAGGGGGGCCTATCTAAACGACGTACGTCTTTACGTCACTTCCGTAAACAGGAATCTCCCGTTAACCGAATAAAAATGTTCTAATTCGTGGAAAACAAGGCTTGCAAATCTAGACAGCGACCTATCCGGCTCTCTTTCACCAATTGAATTACACTTATGAAGTACACGAGAGACACGTCTACGTAGCGAAACAAAATCAGAGAAAATATCTTAAAACCACTTAAAACAGCGGACTGTATTTGACAGGTTAACGTCTTCGTTTTTTCTCCACCTCCCCCCAGCCCTGCGTCGTGCCGTACCGGGCCGTTCAGTGGAGGGGAGGGGGGAGATGTTTGGGGATGGTGGGCCGGGGGTATCGCGTCACTCGGCTCGGCTGCTGAATTCTTGCTAGCATAACGTTACGGTCGCCTGCCCGCATCCAGTATCAGTATGGATCGTTAAAAAAGAAGAATGAAAAAATAAGCGATCATCGCCTTGGCAACTGCTTCTGTTGGTGAGCGCGAGCCATTCATAACGTCTGTTGTCATTGAGAGGATTTCTGAGCTTTCTTTGGTAAACATAAGGCCTTTCACTTTGCAGATCTGCCGGATTCTGTGGGTAAATAAGGCTTTTAATGTGGAAAAGATGGCCTAAATACTACATATATCCCCCCGTGCGTCTCAGTTATCAGTCGGGGAGGAGGTGCATGTGATTTCTTTGGATGCAGATCGTGTTTTTGTGCTTGGATGATGAAGCGAGATGTAGCTCGAACACCTTAGTTACCACACTTTTGTTCTTACTGTCCTGCCACATTGACAGACGTCCCCCCCCCCCTGAAGAAAGTGAGTAGCTATGGCCGAACAAGACATCTGTCCACACTTGGACTCCATAGGAGAGGTCACCAAGGAGGACCTCCTCCAGAAATCCAAGGTGGGTTTTCATTCATTCACTGTCGATGTCCTGCACATTTTTAAAGATGCCCAGTCCAGGTAACTGGCAAACACCATTTAATTTTTTATATGACTAAACTGGCAACCTTTTCTCCATCAGTTCACATTGTTGGAGTTTATAGCTGGAAGCTCTACTGTGTTATTATTGCCCTCTCTAGCTGAAACAAAATGTCTGTCCTTAGGTAGTATTTATTCTGTCTCTTTCTTTTTTCACGCTCTCCTCCTCCTGCTGCAGGGAACTTGCCAGTCTTGTGGAGCAGGAGGTCCAAACCTGTGGGCCTGTCTGCAGGTAATTTCAAGACTTAGCTGCTTTATTACATGTTTTCAGTTTTAAATGTTTCCAAGGCTAATAGCTGTTTTAGTTTGTGCACCTTGTTGTTGATATATTAAGCACTGCAAACAAAACTACTGATGCACCAATAATTGACCATAAGAGATAAACTCTTAATAATTAATGATTTTGTGAGGCATCAATGAAGTTATACATGCATTAGCTTTCAACCTCATGCAGACAAGCAAATACACATCATTTGCAATTACAATCAAGATTTTACATTCTGACTCACATTTGATAAGCTAGAATGAAATTTATTTATAGATGAATTCAATACAGATAGACAGGTAGAGGCTGTGACGTAAAATCTTTGCAAACTAGAAGAGAAGATTCAGAGGCTGTAACTTCCTGCCTGATACAGTGTTTCTGCTCTGTAGAATGACTGTCCATATGTTGGTTGTGGAGAGTCCTACTCCGATCACAGCACCCTGCATGCACAGGTAAAAACCCCTCCCAGCTTTTGCTTTTGTTCTCACCTTTTTCCCCATCATTTTTCCTCTTTGAAACAGTCCCTAAAATGATTGCGAGTGTGTTTCCTTCAGGCCAAGAAACACAACCTGACTGTGAACTTGACGACGTTCAGGATCTGGTGTTATGTGTGTGAGCGGGAGGTGTTTTTGGAGCACAGACCTGCGCTGGTGCCTGTACCTGCCGCTCCTCACCACTGTAAAGCCACAGAGCAGGTATGGCTTCGTTCCAACAAGGTCACACTTCCTTCTCTTCAATCCCTTTTTTTTTATTACTCCTGCCTGATGGATTTAAGTGGGAAAACTACAAGTACTAGTATGCTATTTCAAGTCATTACTTGCCTTCGTATTTATAGTATCTGTTAATTAATTTCCCAGGAAGCAGCCCCTCAGCCAGTAGGCCACCCACTGAAAGCCGTACCAATTGCCGTGGCAGAGGAAGAAGGTTCAGAGTCGGAGGAGGATGAGCTTAAACCCAGAGGTACGCCAAGTCTCCTTTTTAGCATTTCTTCTCCTACGCGCCAAAACAGTCGAAGCTCCTCATGTCAGTAAAAAACACTGAATAATCAGACCCCAGTTTTATTTCTTTGATATTTAAAATCTTTTTGGGATCTTTCCAAGCACATAATATTAGGTCACAGCTGTCATATTCAAAGGATATAATTGCTTTGCATCCTATGAATAGTTACTTGGCCTGTTTCCTTTAATCCAGATCAGCACTGATCATTCATTTGTGCACTTTTGGCATTCTCTGAGAGTATAAAGAACTGTACTCTGGTTTCTTCTCTTATTTAAAGGCTTGACAGGAATGAAAAATATTGGAAACTCCTGCTACATGAATGCAGCTCTTCAAGCCCTGTCCAACTGGTGAGGCCACATCCTTTCATTATGTGTGCTCCATCATTTGAGTGCCTCTTTTTTTTTGTTTATTAATTCATTTTCCTAAAGTCAAACAGCTGGTTTGATGGGATTTCTTTTCCTCTCTCCTTCCTCTCCAGCCCTCCTCTCACTCAATTCTTCCTGGACTGCAGTGGATTGGTCCGGACCGATAAGAAGCCGGCTCTCTGTAAGAGCTACCAGAAACTCATCTCAGAACTCTGGCATAAAAAACGGTAATAAATGCATTAAAGTTACATGAAACTGCTTGTGAAAGAAGCGCCAAAAATCGGCAATAAGTTTTTTTTACAAAATGTACATAATGAAACATTTCCAGTATGTTTAACTAACTCTGGCGGTGGCTTCCCTCCCAGGCCGAGCTATGTCGTCCCTACCAGTCTGTCCCATGGCATCAAACTAGTAAACCCCATGTTTCGGGGTTACGCTCAGCAGGTAGGGGCAAGCACCCAGCAGGTAACTACACCTGGCGTCACTCAACAGCCTGACACTGTCTTGTGAACCCACACATTCCCTTAAAAAAAAGCTATGTATTTTTGTTATTAACAGCTACATTTGCTATGATTAACCAAAGGTTTGACTCGAACGGTTTACTTGTTTGAAAGGATTTCTTCGTATTTTTGAAAGTGCGTTTGTATGAGGTACTTTTCCATAGTCAGAGTATTATCTACAGTGGATGGTGGCGGACAAACGTCTGCTTTGTAGAGGCAACAAGAGAACCAGAGCAGGAAGCTAAGTATAGAACCTGCTTAGGAGGGGGACAACAACAACAAAGCAAATTTTAGCCGCCTAAGAAAATGCAAACCTAAACAGAAACAATGTCAGTTTAAATGCAGCTATGTACAGAATATTTTTACTGCTCTACCTTGCTGTCAGAGAGCCTTTTCAATAATATTACCTTGCAGAAAAGGAAATTGCTATTCTTCCGCTGCCTTGATCTGTTCATTTTGTGTGTTGTTGTACGAATTCTGTTTTAAATGGTTAGTTAAGCTACACAGAAGATACACAGTAAGAGAAGAAAATGGTAAAGGCAGTGGCAGACCAACAACTCAAGTTTTTTGATGTAAAATAACTGCTTTTGTCAAAGGAGTCTGGTGGCTTTAGAGAGAAATGTAATTGCTTTCGTTTTATCTCTGAAAAGGCATTTGGCAGCAAGGTAAAACTGTGAAAATGTAGCATGCACTTAAACTGGTATTTATTATTTTAGGTGTCGCTGCTGTTTCCACCATTAACTGCATGTAGGTAATACACTATCTATGGATGGGTACTTCACACATCCCCATTCCCCGCTTCACAAAGAACCAGACAAGTCATAGATGTGTTGTTATGTGTGTAAATGGAAATCTGCATGCAGAAACTTTGCAAACTCATCTTTGGTTTCGTTCAATGCCAAGGATGTAAGAAACACTGGATCACCTTTTAAAATACACTGACAAATAAAAAGCTCAAATCAAAGCTTTGGGTTTGTCTGAATCTGATTCTTTGAAATCAACTGAATTATCTGTGTAATCCAGCTTAAATATGCGACTGCTGTGAGAAAGTGTTCAGACTAAGTGTTAAGACTGTTTAGAGTAGTAGATGTGATTATAACAGGTATTTAACAATAAGCAAAATGCTTGTAAACAGGACATACGCCATCTCTCTGACTGAATATGATGCCCTTTACTTGCTGCAGGACACTCAGGAGTTCCTGCGCTGCCTGATGGACCAGCTACACGAGGAGCTGAAGGAGCCTCTGACCGAGTGCAGCATGAGCGGGGAGGGCAGCGACGGCGAGGAGATAAGAGACGGAGACCGCTCACCGTCTGAGGATGAATTTCTATCCTGCGACTCCGGCTCCAGCAGTGACCGGGGGGAGGGAGGGGGAGCAGGTGACGGCGAGCTGCTCCTGCAGGATGAGTGTGACGGCGGCGTCAGGTCACCGGCTGGAGGGATGGTGGGTGTCAGTACCAACGGGGTGATCTCTGAGAAGGAGAGGCTGAAGGAAAGGAGGGTGTCTGGCTCACCTCTCCGTGGAGGCTCCCAAGAGATGGATGAAGATGCTGATGTGGACACAGCAGCTGAGGAGGGGGCTCCAGAGAGGAGAGAAGAAGAGGAGGTAACGCCAGCCGCAAACACCGAGGTTCCAAGCCAAGAGAACAACCAACTGTCTGACGCGGGGCAAGTGCAAACCCAGAGCAACAGCCCCTCAGGTACAAGACCAGCAGGAGCATCAAAGCGGATTTTTCTGAACATTTGGATCATTTGTCTCTAAAATTTACATTTTATTTGCATCCATCATGGTGTTTTCCAGAGCCAGACAATGAAGCGTCGATGACCCAGCCTCAGTCCACCCCCTGCAGTCCTGTTCGAACCCTTCAGGAGCTGCATCCCAAACTGTCCTCCAGTCCGCCACGATCCAGCCCCCTCCGCTCCGCAGGACCCGCCTACTCCTTCAAAAAAGGTAGGAAAATGTCTGGAGATCAGTAGATGAGATGTTTCTCTGCTCTTTCAAGACATTTTAGCATTTCTTCTGGATCTGGGGAATCAAGTTGTCTAAATGTCTGCCTTAGACTTGAACATTTGCATCACTACGTCATCTGAGAGTCTTCAGGGTCACATTGGCAACCATGAGAGACTTGATAGTGACGCCATTTAAAAAGTCAGGGCATCC
>JAQNCA010000013.1:17326169-17340194 GCA_029783725.1 Acanthurus tractus
TATATATTTGAGCCCAGAGACACTTGGAGAAGAAATCTCTTTATTCTCTTATTTAAAGTCTGTAGTGTTAAGATACCTCCTGTTATCAAGAGCTCACTTCTGTTGTATTTGTCTCCTCAGTCTCTTCACTATGTGTTCTGCTTTCAGTTTAAATCTCAGGATTTCACACACTGTCCGTTGGAAGTTTCTGTGTTTCCAGATGTCAAATTATTTGGCAATGTTTGATTGATGAAGGTGCTTTAAAAGTCCACGTTGGCAACACTGACTTTGTCCTCTGACACGCTGTCATGCGTCTCTCCAGCTCAGCTGATGCTCAGCGCCAGAAAGAAGAAACAGTCTCACTATCGCAGCGTGATCTCTGACATCTTCGACGGCTCCATCCTCAGTCTGGTCCAGTGTTTAACTTGCGACAGGGTGAGATGTGCTTCATATGTTTAAACACCAGGGGGAGCTACATGTTTAGTCAGAAACCACTACACCAAGTAATACTACTTTTTTTTGTTTGTTTTGAGTCAATTTTGAAGAAAACATGCCCTGTGTAATTGTGTCATTTCAATCTATTTTTTATTTATACGTGATAAGAATGATTAATTGAACAAAATACATTTTTAAACTTTCATTTATAGAGATTGTTTGGTTGTGTAAGCATGTTGTGTAAACTGACTCTCTGAATGCGCTCAGGTCTCTACCACAGTGGAAACCTTTCAGGACTTGTCCCTCCCTATTCCTGGCAAAGAGGACTTGGCAAAGCTGCACTCTTCCATCCATCAGAACCTTCCAGTCAAAACGGGCGTTTGTCCTGACACGTACAGCTCTCAGGGCTGGATCTCCTACATCATGGACTCCATACGCCGGTCAGTGCACCGAATCAGAGCAGAGGAAGAACATCAACACATGACTTCTGTAGAATCTGATGTGCCTTGTGCCAATTTATTGAGACAAGCTGAGCGTTTTCGTTTTGACTTCGTCTTCAGAGATGAGTCAAGATTAGCTTATTGAGAAAGTTCCTCGATAAGGGGTGGAAGGCCAGTGAAATCATGCCAGGCTTCTAAGAAAGTGAGGTTTGTGTCTCTGTGAAACACAGAAGATGTAAGTGAGGGAAAGTCGTCGTCTCAGGACTTTGTGAGTCTGTGAAGGCGACGTACCTGTTCTCGTGTTGTTTGGAGCTTTTCTTTAGGTGCAGCAGATGAAAAACATGTCAGACAACCCTCTTTTCATCAAACGAATAAGTCCTCAGTCAAATCTGGAAAGCTTTTCATCTTGACTTGTGTTGTGAGGTGAATCAGCTTGATGCGTGTTGCATACACAGGAAGTAGAACAATACCGAAACCACAGCTGATTTGTGATGAAACACCCCGCTTTAAACATATATTGACTTATTCGTCCTCTGTGCTACGTGTCCCATGAACTGTTTAGACATCTACGCTGGTAGAATTTAGGAATTCAGATTTCAGACGGGAGTTTATGTTGTTTTTCATGCTTCTGGGCAGATAAAAACTTCCACTCACCCATGCGGTGAGAGGGCTTCAAACACGCCTGACAGTCGGTCCAGGACTGATGGGTTGGAGAGATTATGCAGATTGAGGAGGGCTCTGAAATGCCTGACCCAGTGCTTCAGGACAGGATTTGAATGCCGAGACACCAGAGGATCCAAAAGTAGCGATGCTGCATTTTAAAGGATTGTTCAGGTTTCGTAACTGCATAGTAGAAGTGCAGTCAATATCTGTGTCAGTAAAGAAGTGCATTTCCTGCGATTTTCTGAGGCACCCCCTCATTTTATATCCTCCCTACTGATAAAAGAGGGGTAAAGATAAAAGTAGAATCACTTCTTTTGCCAAATGCCTTTCCACACAGACCTCAGTCAGCTGTATGCCTCATTTGGATGCAGAGATGAGATACAGAGACAGGCCTTGGCATGCAGTTTGATTTCAGTCGTCATACCATTGCTTGTGGTTCTGTTAGGTAAGTTTTTTGGCTTCTGAAGAAATTCAGATGAGGTTCTCTTCACCTCACTAGTTTTGGGAAGTAATGTTGTGAACAAGAATTAGTAATAAACAGTGAGCGTTGGCGCAATGTGCAGAAACCTGTAGATGATGACATGACCAACGATGTTCAAAGTAAAACTTTCAAACCTTTTTCCCAAGTAGGGAACCAACTCTTTACGTTTGAGCCCTTTTTTCATAAAGCTTTTAAAAGCTCAAAATCCGGGGCACAAATCAGAACAAAAAATAGTTTTTTGTTGATGAAAAAGACCTAAGAGAGACTCCTGAGCCATGATGCCAGTTGTATTCCAACAAAACTCTGACCATCAAGAGCCTGATGGTCTTTGTGTAAGACCAGCGAACACGTAGCCTATAGCATGTTTTATAAGCATATTCATATGAAGAAAGGAGTGTATAATTTGTGCCTTGATTCATGTTGACTCACCTGAAGAGTGAGCCTCACAGGGGCTTTCAGGGGCCTGTAAGATCAGGTGTATTGAGGTAAAAAGCTGCTCCTTGAACCAGCTGTCATCAAAGACCTCGTCTGGAGCTAACATGGCTCCGGGGCTGCACGGCTCTCTGTGCTGTTTCATTTGATCATTACAAGCTTCAGCCTCACATGAAGGTCATTTGTGTCAGCGTGATCACCGTCATGATACAAACCAAAGAGGCCCTGCGGCTCTTTAACGCTCCATAACGATCGCTTCTCTTTGAATTCTGTCTCCAAACAGGTTCGTAGTCTCATGTATCCCCAGTTGGTTTTGGGGGCCCATGGTAACACTAGAGGACTGCCTTGCTGCCTTCTTTGCTGCAGATGAACTGAAAGGTGAGCAGTAAAACACTTTGTCATTGTTCTGTTGCATGGCTTTGGTGTGGATGAGTAAATTTTTGCTAAAATTTACATGAACTTTGATTCCTTTTTGTAGGAGACAACATGTACAGCTGTGAGAGATGTAAAAAGTGAGTATAGTAAGTAAAGGTGGAGACATGTAATAGAACATCTCTCATTTAGCAAAAGGGTGTTTTTATTTTACATACATTTACGTCTTAATTTTGTTTTCTACAGGTTGAGAAATGGTGTCAAATATTGCAAAGTACTTAGACTTCCTGAGGTACCCTTTTTGGTTTTTTTTTAATCTAATCTCTTGCTGTTTCACTTGTGGCTGGCATGATAAATGTTTGTTCCAATACATTTTTGCAGATTTTGTGCATCCACCTGAAGCGCTTCCGGCACGAGGTCATGTATTCGTTCAAGATTAGCAGCCACGTATCCTTCCCGTTGGAGGGCCTCGACATGCGACCTTTCCTGGCCAAAGAGAGCCCGTCTCAAGTCACCACTTACGACCTGCTGTCAGTCATTTGTCACCATGGCACTGCAGGAAGTATGAGATAACTTCATTTCCTGCAGATGAAGGGGATAAGGGGGGGGGTCAGATGTTATCTCCAATCACTGTTCAATACATGCACGTTCTCATCCACTGTGTTTCATCTGTGCTGCAGGTGGGCACTACATAGCTTACTGTCAGAACGTGATCAATGGCCAGTGGTATGAGTTCGATGACCAGTACGTCACAGAGGTGCACGAGACGGTGGTGCAGAACGCAGAGGCCTATGTGTTGTTCTATAGGTAAGCACGCGATACTGAGTCTGTGCTGATTTAATCAAAACATTTGCACTTAACGTTTTTTTTTTTTTTTTCTTGACACGTGCAGAAAAAGTAGCGAGGAGTCGGTGAGAGAGCGACAGAAGGTGGTGGCTCTGGCCAACATGAAGGAGCCCAGCCTGCTGCAGTTTTACATCTCCAGAGAGTGGCTGAACAAGTTCAACACCTTCGCAGAGCCGGGCCCCATCAGCAACCACACGTTTCTTTGTCAGCACGGAGGTGTGTGTCTGAAACACTGGTGTGGTCAAATTTCTGCTTATCGCATTGAGAAAACACAGGCTGCATGCCCTTTTTGAAAGGGGAACTCAACTTGACCTTGAATACTGTACACACACAAAAAAAAACTGTCAACCTCCTCACTTCCTCACACTGAACAAATATGACTTTAGACCAAGAGTCTGCAGAGTAGTGATCCTTCATTATGGAGGTGTAATAATTATGTCAGAGCCCTTTAAAAAAAGATACACACTGGCAAACACAATAGCAAAGGAAATTAGCTATGTCATCTTAAGTAAATTGATTATATTCTGGATTATAAAAATACTCAAATACTAAATGTTTTTTTGAATGTATGTAATTTCAGGCTTTCAGATTCATAATTTCAGTACATTTATCTGCCTTGTTTCTACCTTTTTCTACACAGATTTCTGTCGTATTCAGTAGATCTACATGTGTTGAATGAGGGAGGAAAGTGCGTGAGCAGGTTGCTGACCTCTCTTGTTTTGGCTCTTCAAATGAAAAATTCTTGTTCTCCACCCAAAAACAAAACAACAAAAAAAGTTGCAACATTTTTTTATGATGGTCAGCTGGTTTACATGGCTCGATGAGAAAAACATGGCTTTACTGACTTTGAGAATTAAATGCCGTCATTGTTCAAGAGGACAGCGGAGATATGGTCGGGATTTTTTGTGCAGGAGGGAAAAACATCCACCCTTGTTGGAGTTCTTTCAAGAAAAGGTCACAGATTTCTCATGTAACTTTGTAACTTTTATCTCTGTGCAGGGATTCCCCCCAACAAATACCATTACATCGATGACCTGGTCGTGATTGTTCCCCAGAATGTGTGGGAGTACCTTTACAACAGGTAACTTTACTCTTCGAATTCTGCACATTCTCACCTGCAAAAACTATTTACACTGCAAGTGTTATTGGCCTCCATCTGGTTGTAAAAGTTTCCATTGCCTTGAGCTTTCTTTTTGACTTTTTACTCTATTATTCAAAATAAATAGATAAGAAAGATTTGGATAGTAGACAGTATTAGTGCTGAGACCTGAAACCAAGGAGCTGGACTGTGGATTATGTGATGGAAAAATCAGTTACATAAACTTTGAAATGACAAGTTGGCTTGAGTGGGGATGTTTCTCTGGACTCTGATATCTCCACCCTGGTTTCGTAGAAAATAGAGTTACGGGAACAAAACAATGATGTGTGAACCAGTGAAGACTATTAAAAACACTGCAGTCACAGTTTTGACTTTACGGCCTGCAATTATGGTGTTTTTTTTCAGTCTCACTGCTCTCATGAACTCTGTTGCTTTTCAGATGTAGCAGCCGGCTGTTTTCTGCAGAAAGCTGTAACTCCCATTGTGTAAAATAATTCAACAATACACATCCAATCACATAGGTTTCTCCTTCTAGTCTGCAGATTATTTTAAAGGCAGTGCTCCGTGCAAACCGACCATCTGTTGCTCTATAATCATGTTAAAAAAGCAAATGTATCTATCTTTATCTGTCACTGTACCTTTTAAGTGCCTTGTTGTTACATGTTGCTTCTCTTCTGCCTTCAGTTTCGGAGGAGGCCCAGCAGTGAACCACCTGTACATGTGCGCCATCTGCCAGGTGGAGATCGAAGCTCTGGCTAAACGCAGAAAAATGGAAATAGACACCTTCATCAAGGTAAAAACCTGAGTTCTAAGAGACGTTCAGCTGTGTTTGTCCGTGTGCTTTGAGTTTGAGTTTGATGAGCAGATTGCTCTTGTTTGTAGCTGAACAAAGAGTTTCAGGCTGAGGAGGCTCCGACGGTGATCCTGTGCATCAGCATGCAGTGGTTCAGAGAGTGGGAGAGCTTTGTGAAGGGCAAAGACAACGGTATGACCCTACAGACAAACAGATAGATACAGAGGTGCATTAAAGCCAGTTTTGTAATTAAACAAAACGTTTTCTATAATCTGCTCCCTCAGAGCCTCCTGGTCCCATCGACAACAGTAAAATTGGTGTCATGAAAGGAGGACACATACAGCTCAAGCAAGGTAAACAAACCTCAGCTCTGGTTAAAATGGATGCAAAGTTAGAAAAACAGATGTTGAAACATGTGTTTTTTTATGTGTTTCTCACCTCAAGGTGCAGACTACGGGCAGATCTCAGAGGAGACGTGGCAGTACTTGTTGGGTATTTATGGAGGAGGTCCTGAGATCGCAGTGAGACAGACAGTGGCCCCAGCTGACCCTGACAGCCTTCATGGAGAGAGAAAAATCGAGGCAGAGACCAGAGCACTTTGAGATAAAAAGAGGTTGGAGTGTTTACTTATTGTGAAACACTGCAAAAATCACTGTAATGCCTCATGAGAACTAACACTCTCCTTGCATATACACAAACTAGCATAGAAATACTTGTTGGACTCTGCGTGATGTGCAACAATTTACTGGAAATGATGGTTGTGGAGCTTGTAGCTAGTTTTTTTCCTCCCACTGTGCTTACATCAATATGAGGTCATGAATTCCTTCTTGCCAGTAGGGACTGAGTTATCTACTCGTGTGGCCAAGAATAATTGAGGGGAAAATCCAGTCAATAAACATCTGCAAATCCAATCCAGATTTTTTGAGTTTAAAGCCTATCTAGGGTCTGTTTGTTCTCAACTTGTTTTTTTTTTTTTTTTTTTACCTTTCGTTATCTCCAGGTCTTCTGAATCCCTTTTCCAATCCTGCCCTCACAGGAGGCTGAGGAATTTGCACCTTGGTGAAGAAGCCCCTCCGTGAGCACTTTGTAAAACGTAGCAATTATTCTGAAGCTGTGTCGAACGAGGGCGAAGCGGTACTTAAATATCACATAGTTTATTTATTGGATGACTCTGATCCTCAATGTTAAGGTGTAAAAAATAAGGCGTCGTGTCACTTCTCTGGAGCTGTTTTTGGTAGCTGTGCTGTTTCAGTGGCTGCTGTAGTGACTAGGTGTCATTTATTGCTAAACGGGTGTCATGAACCAGCTTGCTGAGGAGGAAAAAAGAACTTCAGTGTGATGTTTGGTTTGAGGACTCCACTTTTCTTCTTCAGTGGAAGCAACAACCAAGAGACATTAAGACGCCGTCTGTTGTATGCCTGTTTAAAAGTTATGAGCAACAAGCTCAGACATCAAGGGAGAGTTATTGCATAAACTTAACTTGTGCACCTCCAATCTGAGTAAGCGAGTCCTCAGAAATGAAAGTCTCTTGTTTGTTTTAGCCAGTAAAAATGCTCAGACTGTGGAGGAATAAGAGAAAAATCACAGAAGGTGCGTTTCAAACCACAAAATGTGCATGTGTTTCAAAAGACCATTTTCAGGGTCATTTTTACTTAAAAAAGCTTCAACTTGCATGTGACAGCATCCTATTTATTTGGGCAGTTCAAATAACAGGACGAGCAGTGGAGTTTGTTTGTTCAAACACACAATAACACCTCCTTCAGGTGCTCAATTATTACGATATATTGAGTTGCTCTTGTCCAGCTTTATCCATAAATAGGGATATGGGCATAAATATATATATATATTTATATAATTTCCCAAAACTATAAAAATAGTGAATTGCTGAAAAGGCAGACTGATTTAGGTCACGTGTGGTGAGAGTGCAAGAGAAAGTGGTTAAACCTGGTGCAATAAGAGTTAATTATGATAATTTCTTACAAAGTTTTATTCTTCTGAAAGAGTGTAATTTCCATATATTAGTTCTCTGAAGAGATTGCTCCAAAATGACCAATTATGCATTTCCTGTTTGTACCAACAGAGGGCACTATATTTAAGGGAAATGTAATACTTTGCATTCGAAGAACAACCTGACAGTATCACAAATAATTTGAACAACACGCACAAATTCAGACCTGAAACAACAGTATGACTATTTACAATATCTATTTGGTTCATCAGATGTGTTTTCTAATTTCTGCATAATATCTATTTGGTTCATCTTTCGTCATCAGGAAATTTGGACAGAGCTTTGAGGTAGGGATGGGACACTACAAGGTATTTGGGGAATATTTGTGCATCTCAAAATGCATTTGTTGACGATGCATTTTAAAGTATTATGTTAAAGTACACCTGTCTTTACTTATTTGGGGTACCGTGGGCACCCATGGGCACTGTTGCCTTGTTGACTCAAATTATTTTCTGGTGTAAGGCATCACACAGGAAGTGATGAACCAAAACAGTAGCCTAACCACAGCACTTTGTGCTAAGAAACCTGCGTTAAGATCTTGTATTTCTGCTGTTTTAATATCTTTTGATCTCAAATGAGACTGGTAAACACGAGCTGAGTCACTTGAAAACATCTCCTAATGATGACCTTTGAATTCCCTCTGATGCAGCCCATTGGCAGAGTTTCTCAGAGCATTTTTTAGTTATTTGCTCATCAATCACCGTAACCACATTTCAATCTGAAATATGAAGAGTAGCATAGTTTGTCGTTGTGCAATTCATATTACAGCCCTGGTAAAAATCTACTCCAAGCTCAGCTAAATAAACTAAGGTCTCCTCTCTCACTGAAGATGAATCACATTTGCCTTTTTTACTGTTCAGGTCTGCAAACACAAACTTCCACCTTAACATTTTAAGCTGTAAACTTAGCTTCAAAGTGTAATGAGCAAGACATGGAAACACAAGATAACAACAATAAAAAAATAATGCAGTTGTAACATCGGTTTCTGTGTACTATTTAATATAGTTATTAGTCTATTATGCTGATTATATTATTAAACATCAATTTTTAAGCCCAAATTAGGACAGATAGTATTTTTTTGTTAAATAAAAAATAGTCATGTTACATTGTGCATCATTGCACAATTGATAAATTGTTTTAAATGTGTATACATCTGTATACATTACCACTAAGGTAGTCACTATACTTATTTTTGTAGAACAGAAAACACATTAGTCATTAGAGATCTACTCAGATTATAAAGCTACTCCTCCTGTTACTCACTATCTAAACTGCCACAAGATATATCGGTGAACACAAAGAAGTGTCAGGTCAGCATTTCACAGCTTTTTGTGTGAATTTCAAAGATTTTCTTGCAAAAACTCATCATTTTCAATGCCAAATGTAAGTAAAAAGGAATGGGAAACATTTTTTTATCTTAAATGGTTATGCAGTATTCACCGAGGGATACAGTAGCATTACTTTTTGATTTTTATTCTTTTTTTTTTTGTAGCAGCATTAGCAAATTATAAGCTGAAGTATAAAGAATATCCTACCCTGGAATACAGTGCCTTCAAACCCCTACACACCCACAATGCACCTGTACAGGTGTTTTAAAACATTTTGCCTGGTTACCAATATGTGGGCATGTACAGATGGTTGTTTGACTGGCAGCTCCCTCACTATGTTACTTTTGCTGGTAAAATTTATGCCTTCATCATTTTTAGTACACAGCATAACTCCACTCACCCTCACCCGTAGTAGACGCCCATTAGCCAGGTTAAGTGAAAAACACCTGTGTGTATGTGTGTGTGCAGGGGTTTTAGTAAAATTTCCATCTGCTGTGACTTTAGAAAGATCTATTTAGTGGTGAATTAGCCAGCTGTATTTCATCGTATGATTATCAGAAAAGGTGTCATAGATCACAAAAATTTAATTAGAATTTTAACTCAAGACACGTTATGATGTACAATATTAGGGAAAGGACATATAAATGAGAAGGGCAGCTACCTAAAGTTGCCATGAATTAAAAGATGTTAGAGTACATTGTTTGACATTTTTGGCTAGTTAAATAAGAAAATCGATACTATTCTCATGTCTGTATTTCGAATATTTACCTACCACCAGTATCCAGTTAGCTTAGCTTAGCAGTAAGGCTAGAAACAGGCAAACAACTTGCCTGGTTTGCAAAATATTGGCATATTAGCACATCTTAATCTCACAAATTAAGATATAATATCTTGTTTTTATCACAAAAGTCTGGAAAAGAGTTGCAGCTAGCATTCCCCCACCTTCCTGTCTGAATAGCTATGCTAAGCCAAGCTAACCAGTTGCAGGCTGTAGCATTATCACTAGCAAACATGTAAGTGTAGTTGATCTTTTCATCTGACTCCAAATATGTCAAACAATAGCTTTATTTATTTTAAAAATAGCAAAAAAACATCTGTTTACATATATAAAAAGCCCAGCCTCAAAATCAACTTAATATCCCTCCTCTTTTAGCTCTGTTTTGGTCTCCACCAACTCATTGACGAAAATACCAAGCTCTTTAGCTGCTAAATGCTTCAGTGTGTTCAAAAGCAGCCACAAAAAACTTTCTGAGAGCAGTAAAAGTGAACCAAAACACTTTTAAGCCCTTTTTAAGTTTGAAGCTAACTTTTGCACTACAACATAGCTGACATCGTTGTAATCTTAGCATTATCCCAGCGAACCATCTCATAGTTTTCCAGCTGAGGAAACAACACAAAATGGAAGGCAGCCATCATTAAAACGATTAATTTCTCTTGAAATTTTCTTGCCATAAAATGTCAAATGTCAGCCATGTTATCAAACTTCAGTCAGGACCATGGTCTATAGTAACCCATTTCTAGCTGTTTTGTTTGTTGATGTGTCCAAAGAGCATTTCATTAATTTTAATAAGAAAGACACTGATTTGTCCATTTGTCTTTTTAAGAAAAAGTGTTTTGTAGTGTTAGTGTTTTTCACACATGTCCAGTCTGTATCTTAAAGAGATAATATTAATTCTACAGGGATATGTGTGTGCTATATTAAGATATCTTTTGTGAGGGAGTAAGTGCAATGAAATTAAGACAAACCTTTGTGCAATCTTATCTCCATCTCTAGAGACACACTGAACAGCTTTCAAACATCGAGCTGTACGAGCAGCTGACAGTACAGAGCGCTAAAATGCAGCCTTTTTGCAGTGTCCAAAAAAAGTGAGTGGTAATTACTTAATTATCCTTACCTGTGGGTATGTTTGCTTGTGTTATAGCACGTAGCTATGCGTGTGAGATTTTCATTTCACATTTCATTTGGAAATCCGAGCTGTGGTCTGGCAGAATTCATCAGTAATATCATGGCATCCCCTACGAACAGCGCATCAGGATTTTCCCTGACTTATATTTTCCCAACATTTTACAGTGTGTGGCTGCTGTGGTCATGATAATGTTGATGCTTTGATAACAGGGGATTTAAGTGGTCGACCTCAAGTCAATGGGATGTCTTAATGTCTGTAGAAATGATGTAATTACCCGTGACTGGTTAAATAATTAAAATTGCCTGGTCTTTGATTTGATTTGTGTTTTTTTTTTCTTTGCTGTGATTAGCACTGAAAATGAAAGAAAACCAACACTAACAGTTGTTTTTAGGTAAACATTTGAAACCACATCGTGAATATTTTTTTTAAAGGGGAACGCCTTTAATGAGTTCACTTGGCATGGTGAGTATTTATTAGTTGGTGAAAATGGTTGCATAACGTGAGATAAAATAGTATTTTTTATGACCCTGAAGCGCACAGAGCCATCACGGTGCCAATCAATGGCTCATAAATTACAGTTTTGCAACCTCAAAGTTTTGTTTTTCCTGCAGTCTCAAGTGACCATATTTGGACAAAAGGGTGGAGCTGGAGAGGAGACACATTTCTACTAGCTAACTAGTGTGTTTTAATAGCATGTTTATATCTGCTTTAAAGTTTTAACAAGAGGCTCTACGGAATTGACTTGCTTTTGGAACAAGCTTCAAGTGGCCAGTGGAGGAACTGCAATTTTCTGCGCTTTTTTGGCCTTATTTTTAGTTTGACAACCCTGGTGATGTAATAATGATTTCATTAGTTATCTCAGCTCAGGGGCCAAAGCTATTTTAACAGGAAGCTTGCATTACAAGGAAGAGTTAACATAGTAAGAAAATCAATACAAATCTTGTATTTGTTTGATAAATAACAACAGTTAGCTTAGCTTAAACAGTGCAAATGAGCAAAAGGCTAGTCTGTCGCAACTTAAGTAAATTCCTCTTCCAGTACTTCTAAAGCTATCCACTAATGCATTGTTTTTCCCATTTTTTAAAATAAAAGACTGAGTGAAAGAAAACAGAACCAGGCTAGCTGAGCCCATCTTTATGACTAAAACAGGCTGCTGAATTCAGCTCTATTATTTAGCCTGCAGAAATGGGAACATTATTGGTTTTACTTACATAACTCTTGGCAAGGAAGTAAATAAGTAAACTTTGAAAATGTCTTAACTGTTCTTCAAAAAGATGGGGGCCATCTGAAGGATGCTATTTACTGCAAATGTCAGATTCTGACTAATCTTCCAAAAAATTAAATGCTGGAGTGTCATTTTGGAATAGGTACATAAATAAATATGTCAAAATAAATCAGCAAATACATCCGTTCATGAATTTACACTTTTCTTAATACAGTGGTGTTTCATTGTCATCATCACTGTTATTCTCAAGTAAAGCTTTTGTTTTTAAGACCCTTTTTTGATGCTCTCATCTAAAGAAATGTAGTGAAATCAAACAGAGAGGTGTTACCTGTTTTAATCTAAGAAAGAGGGAGCCACTCTCAAGTGAGCAGCTGTGATGTCATCTCGAGTCCTCATCGTATGCTGAGCTGCATCCAGCTCAGACAGAGGCAGACGGAGAGCAACACACACACACACACACACACACACACACCGGAGCTGCTGAGAGGAAATGATGCACATGCTGAGCATTTTTTGAAGACGAGAGGACTGACGCTCTGTGACATCCCAGGTAAGAGACAAAAACAAAAAACTGGCTGAAAGGATCTTTTTTTTTTTAATACACGCACAGACAGACGCAGCTGCAGCATACACACACATCACGTCACCAAAACATTGGCATGTTTCCTGCAACTGCGTGTGTGTCATCGAAGCTGGGATACTTACTTGGACTTGTGCTGAGAACAGATATTCTGATGAATAATTAATTATCCCACAGCAGTAGTTTGTACAGGCTGTTAGATATTAAATCGGCAGATCCCAGATCAGTGAAAATCCAGGACAGCAGGTGGGTGCTGGCTTAAAGAGGCCTGTCCCTGCTGTGTCAACGTATGGGTGTGGCAAGTAGCACCACTTGTCCTTTTCATCCTCTTTATGAATGTCTTTTTTTTTAACCTTTGCTAAGGGGCTCTTTCTGAACTAGCTAGCTTTGCATGATGAAGGTCAGTTGGGAGATTTAGAGAGTCCTGCATTAATGAAGTGGAATAACTACTAATCATGCATGGAAATATCTGTACCAGTGTGAAAGGGAAAAACCAGTTGCATGGGCCCTCTTGTAGCTCTGTAATTTAAAAAAAAAAAAGCTGACTAATTGTATCCAGAGTTGTCCATGACGTAGAAGAATCAGTGCTATGTTAGCTGAAATAACTCCTGTGGAAGTGATCACTGTCTGTCACTACAGCTGTCTGAACAAACTGGATTCTTCCAGGGCTGTATATACATTTTTAATGTGCCAGATTATGAACACTTGAGTGGTTCCCCCATTTTTTTCCCAAGAGTGTGCACTGGTTACCAGCACTTGGTTGCTTTTTGGCAGAAAGTTAAAATGGATGTTTGCGGCAAGAGTCAAAAATCAGCAACAACTGACTCCGAACTCTGCTGACCACAACCAGTGGGAGGGGTTATGTTTCACCTACGTATTTTTAAGTCCTGATATCGGTTGTCTAATGGCATTCCTATTGATTTTAAATTTATTTTGCTTGTCTTTAGGTATTTTCTTGTCTTGCACTAGCCCATCAATGTGACATGCCGCTTATCTATGAACCAGGATGGCATTAAGCTTTAAGTATTAAAGCTCAGAGCCAAAGCAGCTCAAAATGCTGATATTAACTTACTTTTAATTATTTTGTTTGTTTGTGTCTTATATTGTTTTTAGAATCAGTTTTATTTTATTGGTTATTGAACCTATCCAGGGCCACCGAGCTGGTATTGGCTCCAGCACCCCACAACCCTACAAAGAAGCAACAGTTACAGACAATAGATGGATGGATGGTTTAATATTTGCATTAGTAATGTCTTACCAGCTTAACAGCTTTGACAGGGTTGCTCTCCTTTAACTTGTCTTAAAAGGTGACAATAAAAATTCAATTCAATTCAATTCAATTTTATTTATATAGCGTCACTTCACAACAAAGTTGTCTCAAGACACTTTACATATAGAGCATGTCAAGATCACACTCTATAAATACATTGATTATTT
>JAQNCA010000013.1:17344017-17356627 GCA_029783725.1 Acanthurus tractus
AGCAGAAAAATCCCACTTTTCAGTGCAGCGTAAAATCCTGAGCACAGGGCGACTTTCACTGATGCAAAGTTGTTTCTTCCTTCCTTCAAGGCTTTTGCCAACCCCGAGGACGCGATGAGACATGGAGGGGTACAGTATCACAGGGAGGATCCATATGTGGAGAGATGTAAGAGGTAAGACGAGAAAAAGTTTTTAACAACATTCTTTTATTTTGAAAAAACAGAGACGTAAAAGGAAGAAAAATAATCAAAAAGTACATATTTGACTGGATTCTTCATTGTTTCCGAAGTAATCATTGAGTAAATGTACCAATTTTACAAAAAAAAGTCCTGCACTGAAAATGTAACTTATTGGAAAAAGTGCAGAATCTGAAAAAACATAGCCTTTTAGTAGTTCCGATATTTTATATAATTACTTATTACTTATCAATGAAAAAGCAAAATTTCAGTGTCCTAGTAATGAGTTGTTAAAAATGCTGCATTGAAAATATTACTCAGCTAAGTGTTAGTGCTATCAAAATGTATTTTTAAGTACAAACTTAGCGCTGGAAAACAGTCCATGAGGGTCATAAGGTTGAGTTTTACTAGTATTACTAATTCCTTTTAACTTATATGATTTAAAACAATTAATCATATTTTATAAGCTCATCATATGTAACCTTTATAAACTGCAAAGCAACAGTAACTTTACAAATCAGAGCTTATATAAACTTCAGTACATATTCTTCCGAAATGCTGCAAAGTAGAGGTTCATATAAAGTACTCAATTAAAGGGCAAGTACCTCAGATTTATAAATAAGTACCATACTGGGGTAAAATTTGTGTACTATACACTTCTCCTCCTGCAATTCCCATGATAGGATGTTGCTGCTCGTCTTATTTACTCACTGTGTATGGTTAAAGTAACAAATTACGTTTCTGGAGTTAGTGATGCTTTGTACTTTATATACCTACGTGGTACCAAATATCACAAAAAAAAGAAAAGAAAGAAAAACAACGTGACTCACTAACCACGCTGCAGTACATTTCCTGCAAATGTTTATTTTCCAGTAATTCTTAAAAAAGGTTTTTCTCTTCAGTAAAGGTTTTCCAAGATGCAAGTCAAGTCATGTTTGTTTAACCTATGGTTTTCAGATCATAACCGAAGTTCTTTGAGCTCAGGGCACTTTCCATAATGAACAGGTCTAGACTGTACTCTTTAATATTAATCAAAGAAACCCAACAGTTGCCACCATGAGCAAACACTTGGTCGTGGGAAAAAAATCTTTTAATGAGGCAGAAACATGGAGCAGATGAGTGGGTGGCCATCAACTGCCTCAAACAGCACAATTAACACTTCAAATAGAGATGTTAGGCGATAAAAATGTTAATTGCTACTGATATAAATAACAAATGGAACTCTTAACTGAGGTCATGTCATTTCCTCTGCTGCTCTTCAACAGGAGTTGGCAGCTTGTAAGTGTTGCTTTGTTTTCCCATGTCAGAAAATGATCCATGACAGCTGTGAGGGAAGCAGAACTTTGTTTGGCTACTTGTAAAAACTTTTCACTTGGTTTTTTTTGCTGTCTATCTTGGACCATCACTGACAGGAAACAGCAACATCTGCACTGGCACACAGACAGAAATCCTGATCTGCTTTTCATGTTCGTGTATTGTTACAACATGACACGTTCAATTAGCCTGCAAGCTGTTTTTTTTTTTTTAATGCGCTGCTTTAGCAGAGACTTTCAGCACCGTAGCAGGTTTCTTGAAATAATATGATTGAAATGTGAAGTCAATGGGTGGGAAGGAAGCAGGGTAACACTGAGGCTGATGTGCTGTCTGGCCGATAAAGCAGTCTGACTCTGACTGGGCTGCCAAAAAGACTAAGTCACAGACGTCTGCTGCGGAGTGATGAACAATAGTGAAACGTGACTAAATACAGCTACTTAAATACTGTATTTAAGTATAAAAAAAGTAGCACTTTAGTCTTTTCTTTTAAGGTCACATTCTACTCTTATTTTAAATTTTTTTTTAATTAGTAGTAATTATTGTAGGCTACAATTGGTTGGACAAACATTTTGGATCCAGGGACAGAGTTTTTACAAACCAATAAAACTATCAATTAATGAAAAATATATTCATCACTGATCTACTGATCAACTAAATACTACAATAAAATCATGCATCTACCTACTTTTTCCAAAGTGACGTTCCACTTGCAGCCAGGCGTTTTGACAGGCGTGTATTATTATTTTCCTTGAGGAAAGGATCTCACTGCTTCCTCCACCACAGGTGATGCAATCCTGTCTTATCCAGACTGAGCTCAACTGAGTCAACTGACTGAGAAATTACAGATTCACACGATTACATCAGCAGGGATTCCTCACCCTTCAGAGCATAAATTCTCATGAATTCCTTAATTCTGAATATAAATGAGTCAGTGGAATTAGCAAAGAATATTTAACGCTATGACATCATTCACTACATCACAGACAGCTGAGTCACAACATTACAGGTTAGTGAAAACAGATGTGTGTCTGAAAAAATTGCCTTTTCTCTCCCGTAGGGCTCATGTTAACGACATGGAGAACATCTACCCCTTCCTCTTCCTTGGTGCCATCTACTCCATGACTGGACCATCGCTGGCTGTGGCTCGCTTTCACTTCCTGGTCTTCTTCCTGGGTCGTTTGCTGCACAGCGTTGCCTACCTGTGCGCTCTGCGAGCACCGACCCGTTCGCTGGCCTACACCATCGCACAAGTACCTTGTGTCTCTATGGCTGTGCAGATCCTAATGGCAGTCGCAGCGTATGCTTAAATATCCACACCTGAGGGACTGAACTCGAGGTGGTTTCCTGGTTAGAAAAGATGGCGGTTACAATTTGTGACCTGCATCGGGCAAAAAGTTTAAAGGCAGGAGGAGGTTAACTGAGTGAGGCCTCCTCCTGCAAATAAATGAGAAGAAAGCCAGCATCAGTGCAATGCACACTGAGGTGTGAGATTGCAATACAGCTGAGTTTTGTGAGATTTTGTCAGAATTGTTATTGTTTTATTTACGAGGTTGAACTGTGAGAATCTGGTTTAAGTTATTTGAAGTTAACATCTTGCACTCTATTTAAACTGCAAATGAAGGTTGATGCTCGTTTTTGTGCTTTTAACCATTTTTTTCAAAGGGCTCTATGGAATTTTTAAATCTCGCTGAATGACAGACGTAGACGTTTAACTTAACCCATATCTGCCCCCAGTTGTGTTTACACACAACACAAACCACCATTTATGCGGTGTTGTGTCCTGAGTGGCTTTATCTCTTTCCTGCCTGGATAATCCATCTGGTGTAGTAACATTTGTTTGCATACTACCTTTCAACAAAAGCGTAATGGGTCCTGGCGTGATGACTGATGACGTGTTGAAGACTTGATACCACTCAGTGAAACACAGCTGGAAGCTTTTACTGTGTGTCCGTAATTCCTTTTAAGACAGAAGAAAAGGAGTCTTAAATGTGAGTTTGAAAGGAGAAAAAAATCTCACAACAACCTGAAGCAAAAGAAAAAAAATGTATTTTTGTGTTATTGTTATTGCATCTGTGAAGACATATTTCAAGTAAATTGTTATGTATTTTAGTTATTTATTAAACAATTTATGTATACAGTGATGTTTTTGAATGTCATTTTTGTAGATAATAAAACAATTCATAAGTGCAGCAGAGTTTACTTGAATGTGCCAGAGTTCAGTCATTTATTCCTTTATTAAGTAGCATCCTGGTTGTGCAGAGACAGTTTGCTTTGGTTTTATCGGGACGGGGCCCCACTTTCTGCCTGTGTTTGTCTGTGAGAGCGAGATGATCCAAAAGTCCGCGGCAGAGCTCCAGCATTCCTTCACCTATTATGTAAGACCTTTGGCTTGTGCAGTTGTATGCTGAGGGGCCCAAAGGGTGCTGGGAAGCCATAAAGACATCCTGACAGTTGTGTGTTCGCACTGAACAGAATCGTAGTGTGTGTGGTCGTGTCAAACTTTAGAAATTAACTGCTGCAGTTTGAGTAAAGTGTTCATCTTCAGTTTGCTTATATCTCCCTCCTGTGTGACTTGTATTAGGCTCTATGAGGGAACTGGGAAGCATCCACCTCACTGAGGGGAAAAAAGACATACACACATGCACACTGATTGTGCAAAGCTGGAAAGAAAACAGACTAATACAGGAAACTTATGTGTGCTTTTGTTTTGAAAGAAAAAAAACCTGACTTATTGCTCTCTCTTTGAGTTCTGCTGCCTGAACTCATTGTGTTTGAGATTCTTGAAACCTTGGTGCTTTTGAATCAGCCTGCAGTTACATTATTTTGAGAGACTTTAGTCAAAGACCGCCAACAGAGGGCAGTGATACAAAGAACAGTGACCTCTGGAATGAAACACCTCAACCTCTGTCCCAAAGGAAAACAAGTTAGTTTTTGTTTCAGTAGGGAACCGATTTATTTTTTGAGGAAAATTAGTTACATTTTGGTGGAAAGCGTCTATTTAATGTGTACTTTTGGAGGTGTTTTTTTACAAGGTGCACATGTAAGCATGCAGCTGCAAGACTCCGGCAAGTGTGAAATACCTTGATACCCTGAAGCAAGCACTCAGGATAAAAGAAAGGGGTGTTGGTAAAGTGGGTTTTTGACTAGGCCCAGCTTTTATTTTGTACTTCTTCAGTTCATTGTTAATGAGGACTGGTTCTTAATTGACTTAAAAAATTGCATATATATATCACTGGTAAGGTAAAATATATATTTTATGGGATGTTCATGGTATGATGATGCTGGTTGAGACCAAACAGAAGTCAGGTTGGGTTTTTTCCTTTGCTGCCGGATATTTTGATGGACACGTGAGACTGCTTTAGTTAACATCAGTTTGATGCATGTTTTGGTCCACCACTATTGAAACCAAGCAAGAATTTCCTAGCCTTAAGTCGTATTTAAGGTAATCCAATCCGTGATGACTAAACTTAAAATTACAGAGCAGCCATGTTTTTTGATTGTGGAGTTTTCTTTATTCCAAACAAAAGAAAAACAACAAAACCAGAGAAGGTGGGAGGACTGGAAAAGTCTAATCCGTTGCTTTAGGTGTATAACAACACATCATCTGGGTGAAACATAAAGCTAATTCCAGGGCTGGGGTAAGAGGGGTGTGTCTATATCCTGTGTATGTGTCAGCGCTGCGGTCGTCTCAACATGCCCATACCTTCAGGGTTAAAGGAAACAAGACATATCCTCTTGCCTATAGTCCCATTTTTCCTCTTTTTTTCTACTCTTATTCTCAACCAATAAACTATGCGGCTAAATAAGCTGCCAGCCCTGACTCACACACACAAAAATCACAAACCTCAGTGTAGTACAATGTGTGGAGTAACAGGAAATATATTGCGACTGCACATAAAATTTTCCATTTTCCTTCTATTTGGTTTTACAAGCCAGACCAAGTGTTCACTCTCACAAAGCTCTGTTTTCATTGCCCCTCGCTGGTCCTCATCGGGAGAACAGTTTATGTTGGATGGAAAGGTCCATTGTTCAGTGAGTGTTGGCCTCTGGCTACTTCAACAAGGAGAGAGCAGAAAGTGGCAGCACCAGCTTCAACTAGTGAGAAACCAAGCAAAAAACATTTTCTCGAATATTGTCAGAGGGAAGTTGCATCATTTTAATTTCCGCTTTGTGGTCACAATCAGCGCGATCAGCACTTTTGAAAGTGGTTTTCAGATATTTTACTTAACAATACTGTAAAAACAACTTGGTCAGACAACTAACATTCCATTTTTTTGTATAATTACAGTTAATACCACAAAGGCAGACACACTTTGATCTGATTTTACACTTTAAGCAGTTTATGTTGGATGGAAGGGTCCATTAGTCAGTGAGTGTAGGTGAATTTCTGGCTACTTCAACAAGGAGAGAGCAGAAAGTGGCAGCACCAGCTTCAATTAGTGAGAAACCAAGCAAAAAACATTTGCCTGAGTATTATCAGAGGGAAGTTGCATCATTTTAATTTCCGCTTTGTGGCCACAATCAGCACTATCAACACTTTTGAAGGAGGTTTTCAGATCCTTTACTCAAGAATACTGTAATAGATGTTTTTTACGGTAACATTATTTCAAAAGACAGTTAGAAAATGATTTTTGTTGTCAGACCCACAACTTTGCTGTTTCCGTTTGCTCTAATAGCATCATATTTGGCTCTTATCAAAAGATACTCTTAAAAAACAGCTGTATGCTGCTTGTTCAGTACCAAATGGCAGACAGGCCAGCTAGAGACTGAGTGGTGAGCATTGTGGAACATTTAGCAGCTAAGAGACAGATATTATTTAGTAGTTGGTAAAACAGAGCAAAAAGACAGCAACATTGGTCTTATATTCATCAAATGTCCAAAAAGGTTGACTACCAATCAATGCTAATATTGCTCTGTAATTGCTGGCTGTATTATAGAGGCTAACAAACTCACCATGACAATGTAAAAGGCAATAATGTTTTAGTGTTTGTAATCTGTTTCCACTACAGCCAGATTCCTTCCTAAATCCATTATTTCAGTTTTAAATTAAAAAATAACAATCAAAGTACAAGTCCAGTATTAAAAATTCTTATTAAGTAAAATGCATTTTTGTCTGTATTTGCAAATTATTGACTTTTTAAAAAAAAAAATCTCTAATTTAGGCTTTTTTAAAATTTTAGAAACTGATGAAGCTGACTAAACTCATAAATGTCAGACAATTTTTCAAAATGATTGAGGTTACGATCCACTTGCTTAATCTTAAAACTATGTGTTGCAATCATCATATGTTTTATTTTTGTGAACTCTGTGAACTGAAGAAGTAAGTACAATATTTCTCCTCTGAAATGAGTAAAATAAGTAAACTAGGATGCTTCAGATTTGTGATTAAGAACAGTTCTTTCGGGAATACATTGCTTCACATTCCACAGCTGCTAATTCGAAGTTAGACCTGCTTCATTCCAATTTTCACTCTTTTAAAAAGCAAATTGTGTGGTCCCTTGCACAATTACGTATGAACTCCTCATAACACAGCAGCACAGCTACTACACTGGTACTTGGTAAGACAACTGACATTCCAGTTTTGTTTTTGTATAATTACAGTAAATACCACAAAGGCAGACACACTTTGATTTGAAATTACACTTTAAGTGGCTTCATGTATGTCTGTGCTTGTAGACTGTTTCTCACGACTGATGCTAACATGTTATTAGCAGCTCATAGTGATGACAGGTTTGAGCAAAGTTTGAGGTCAGTGCAGTGAGTGATTTAAAGTCATGGTGCACAGCTACCAAAGCCGTCTGAAAACAAGATTAAATTAAAATGTTTGTGTTTTTCTTGTGTACAGAAATGTGTATAAAATTGTGCCACCATAATTACTGACTTACTAAAACTAAAACTACTAAAACTTGATCCACCACTTTGTGCAAGCTTTTTGCAGTGGGTGAAAATCCAGAGCTATCATGTGTGACAAGAGCCCGGTTTCAATTATCTCAAAGGAGGAAAGTATTAAATCAAGTCAAAAAAAAGGGACAAAATTGGGACGACCTAAAAATTAGAAAAGAGAAAAACCATTACAGTTGTATCACATCGGAATGAGATAAGCTGAAAAACAAAATGGAAACAAAAAACCAACAAAAACAGAGAGCTGTGGGCTCTGAGGATTAAGGATGCTTCAGCACAGTCGTGCTTTACGGCACATACAAGCGTTGCTATGCCAACATGCTCATGGTGACTTTGCTATCATGCTGATGTTTGACAAGTACAACGCTGCCTTCAGATGTGGACGTGTTACCGTATTTATTAGAATAGTCCAAATGAATGACTTGTACGACGTTTTAAAACAGAAAATTTCTAAAAGCTTCGAGTTCATGAGTTGTGACGGTTGTGACATATTGAAAACATTTTCAGAGATGGCAGAGACCATGGAAAAAATCAGCTGTCGGCACATATGGTCAGTATTATATAGTTGTTTTTGAAAATCAGAGGTTTTCTTAGTAATTTAGAATCTTATCGGCGCAAATTTTTTGTATTTTTCAACAGTCCCCCCTTTTTTTAGTAACATCTTAACGTCATGCGTTGGTATTTCCTGCATCAAGTTATCCGTTCGTTAGCTAGTTAGCTAAACTGTTAGCCTAAGTTGCATCTGGGCACCGTTGCATAGCAACGACTCTGTCGGTAGTCCCACCGTTTCACGTTTCCTGTGCAGGATTTATAATAAATAAAACAATTCTCAAACAATATCAGGCCAATCATTTCAAATTTCATAAATATTTATTACATATCAATGAACAGAATCGACTACTTTCACAGCAGTGGTCTACAGCACTTGTTTAAAATAATTGCTCAAATAATAATAATAATAATAATAATAATAATAATAATAATAATAATAATATAGTTCAGTTTCATTTGAGGCCACATTTGATGCACAAACATTTTACAAGTAGTACTTGGCATTAAAAACGATGGCGATACAATATTTTAAGACACTTGGTGTTTTTTTTGTTAATTTTTCTTTCATTTTGATATCACAGAGAGGTTCAGCAACAGTCTAAACAGTAAATAGAGATCCAAATACATAAAAAAAACCCAAACAAAAAACAATATAAAACAAAACAAAAAAACAGTAAAAATGCCAAGGGGAGGTAGGAACAAAGATTACTTGACAGAAATACAGGAGAAATAGGAACATCAAAGCAGTGTTACAAACTGTAACTGCCAGGCATCCCCCAGTCACCCACACTCATTCAGAGAAATAAACACCGAAGTAGATCACCTTTAAAAAATCCCTCCCAACCCATTCTTCTTCTTCTTTTTCTTCTTCATTTTCTTCTTCTTCCCTTATTAGCTTTTCTGAGTTGTCTTATAGTGTAGGAGGGGTTCACACTGCGACAGGCAGGAGGATAGAGGTGGTGTGAGGGGAAAGGAGGAGGGGGAGGCTCATGCAAGATCTGAAGGCTGCTGTGTTGTGAAGCCACCACATAGAGGCGCTCTCATACCTATATTAGCAAAGACAGAACCATAGCCTCCAGTTTGTTGTGGATTCTGGATCAGTGGATTTTTAAGGCTGTCACCTTTTCTTTTACAGACTGTCTAGTGTTTATTATTCAGATAATTTTCCTAATTTGGGCTAGAGTCAACATCCACATTGACTCAAGGGACTTAATTTTACTCATTGGTGCTCAGTAGGCTACAAAAAAAATCTTCCATACTGAGAATTAATGTCAGCTGAGAAGTTAACACTGGGAGCTGGGAACTGAACAGCATTGCTGGCTTTGTTTTATAAAGGGGGAAACTTAATGAAGGAGTATGAGGAGTTAGAATAGAAGGAAAGGGATAAAAATGCAGAATTTAATGTAAGCAAAAAAAGATGCTAAATTGAAGGTATTCGTGTAAAGACTTACTTAAGCTTAGGTGTAATGAGAATTCAAGTGTCTGAGTTGGAACAAAGGTAACACAACTGATGAGTGACAAAGAGCCCACAGAGACCAGAGAAGCAGACTAATCAGTAAATCTCAATCAGCTGTGTGCAATTAATGCAATTATTGGTTGACGTGGTGATGGCAGCCAACAGTGAGTGACTCCTGGGTCAGACAGGTCAGTTAATATTGATTAAACTGAGAGGTACCACTCAAACTCTTCCTTAGAGAGCTTTATACCTATTGGCTAAACTTTGACATTTGACATACTACTGTAAACATTTGTTTTTGTGGATCCAATGTCAAAAAAGAGTGGGCTTAAAAAGGTCTTTTATTTTTCTTTGCGTTAAAATTTCTGGTGAGGTCCAATGAGAGACGCCATCAGGCTGCATGATGGGAAAAGTAGGATCCATCATTTTCAAAGGCAGAAAACTTCTGTAGATAATAGTGTATAACTTTGAGATCAGACTATTAGAGTTTGAAGCAGGATTAAGTTCAAATTTAAATAATAATCATAAGAGTAATGAAAGTCAGGAAAGAAAGTTTAGGATGTATCTGACAACAGATATGCAGGTGTGTAGACATTTGTTAAAGGAAACAGTGGTATGGGAAATAAAATTGGAGTGTCACCAGTGTCTGGTGAATTGGCCCATATATCAAAGCTGCATCCCTGCACCAGATGTTAACAGCTGTAAATCAGTCTTTTAGTGGACATCTCAAATGAAACCAGCAGGGCATGTACGCTCCTAGGAGCAGGAATGAAACTCTCAGTGGCTAAGATTTAAAATCTTAGTAAAACATTCAATTTCAAATGTTGAATCCCTTATAGGATTACTTTAAAATATATATTTTTTCTTGTTTAAGTTTTTAATTCAACTTAATTTATTTTACAATTCTTTAGTTTATGTTTACTCTCACTCTTTGGCTGGGTAAATCCATCAGTTTCTGAAATGTACACCTAAATTGTGTAATATAATCAATATTGCATTAAATTTTACATTAATGTTTAAAATTTGGACCACTTTGGAACTCGTTACCTTCCTGTACCTTCCAAGTGTAATAAATGACAAAGACTAAAATTATTTGACAAGTGGTTTTATTTTAGTGTAGTTAGCAGTCAAAGTAGGTTTAGCCCAGTCATATTTTTGACAAAACTGCTTTTAACAATTTTGTTTATGACAATATACTGTATTTTTACTTTAGTTTTAATTTAAAATTAGTCATTTTGTCTGTAATTCCCTTCCTGTACCTTCAAACCTCGGACCATCACACATGACAGTCAGGGGTCAAAAAAGCTTAAAATATCCACAATATTTCTGTCATCCCAGGTTCTGGTTTGCTTTATGCTGCTGTGTTTGATATCGTGTTGCAGACCTTGTGTTTCCCATACAAGCTATATTTTTGTGCAAAAGACAAAATACTTGTAGCAAAGGTAGGCCATGCAGATTTAAGGTTGGCTCATTCTTTTAGGATAAAAATGTTGAGTGCACGTGGCTTTGAGAGAGCGCCTCCTTTAGATGAAATAATCCAAACTGAATGGAGTTGTGGGTCACCATAGTAATCTAATGTGGACTACAATCATGGCTGCTACTGTCAGACACCAGAATACGGTGGTTGTTATTGTGGAGGATGCTGGGAAATGGCACTTGTGGGAGACTTTGCCTCCAGCCCTGTCTACCAGTATACTGTGAATAGGAGAGGAATAAGGACTAATATGTGCAGGTGCATAAAACATCATACTTTTACTAAATATGGGAATAAAATGATTTTTTTTTATAATATATCTATAAATATGCATCACAGACATGACAGGCATACACACCTGTCACAGTGTATGCATTTTCATGTATAAACAGATGTACACATACATATGCATATCATACAACATTTGAAAGCGGATTGGAAATCATCACATAATATACAACACATATTAAGCTCTAGCAACTTCGGAGGGCTTTGTGAACGAGAGTTTTGTCGTGCCTCGGTGCGCAGATTTACATTCAGTTTGTGGTTTGGGATCAGACCGCTAACATTATCTCAAGGTTGTTGCAACACTCTGAATAAACCACGGCATCTTACATAACCTCATCGCCTCTTTGGGTTATTTGCTGCGGGGGCAACACCAACACCCGAAACACAGTGGCTGAGGGACTGCTCGTGAAAACAAACACGCACACAGACAAATCTTCTAACTCCCACTGCACCCATCTTGTCTGATGAATTGGGAGACCCAAGATACAGGAATATAAACAAAAATTTAAAAAGGAGAAAAAAAAAAACCTCAACAAACAACAAATTAAAAGTGAACAAACCAAAACAATAAAATAATGGAGACAGTACAGGAGTGGGTGGGCAGAGAAGTGCACGATGGGATTGTCTTCACTTAAGGTCCAGGACGTCTTCTTCGAAGGACGTGGAGAGGGCGAATGCGCTGGCGAGGGGTGGGCTCTCAGCTCGCAGCACCACCTTCTCTGACTCCACCTCCGAACTGGGCTGACAGTGCAGCTGGACGTCCAGGTCTGTTTCAACAGACTCTAAGGCTAACCTGTTGTCCGACAAAAAGAAATGTCTGAGTTCAGATAACATAACGCATCTGCTAACGAGAAATGCTGCTGCTGAAAGTGTCACTGTCACCTGTCGCTGTTTGTTGATGTCAGTGCTCGCGCTTTGGGCTCTTCCTCAGTGTTTTTCTTGCTTGTCTTCCTCTGTTTGAATGTTCCACTGTCTGACTTCCCACTTGGTTCCTCTGTCAAGCCTTTGTTGGTGTGAGACAGAAGAAAATGCACAAGTTAAAAAAATAGTATAATATCTGGGTAATATGTTTATTCTCTTTCCTGATTAAAGTGAGATTAGAAGATCATTCAAATCTCTTAAGTAAAAAGCTGAGGCAAAAAGCAGTTTTGCCTAGTTTAGCATAAAGACTGAAAGCAGATAGAACCAGCTAGCCTGACTATTTTTAAAAGGCAACAAAATTCTGCTTAAAGCACTTCAAAAACACAATAACAAACATATTACATCTTTGGTTAATTCATAAAAAACAAAGCATAAAAACATCTTTTGTAATTTCCCAGAGGGGGTTGTGTACTTGACAGTTTCTTGGCTCTACAGCTCATTATCATCGCCAAGGAAAAGATGGATGACATGACACTTCTTTAAGAGTGAAGCTACAGCATCTTGATCTCCCCCTGGTGTCTGGCTGCA
>JAQNCA010000013.1:17449893-17471023 GCA_029783725.1 Acanthurus tractus
GGATTAGGTGTCCCCCTTTTTTTTTACAGCCGGCAAGAATATTCAGGTTCCTCTCTCTCTCTCTCTCTCCCCCTCACGTTTAGTAACATGATAACAGCTGTATCTACCACACTCGCTCTGGTGACAAATCCAAAGGAAAACATCATGACACACCAAAGACGGCATCTTTTCATCCTCATCGTAGTCAGTTCCTAACTTCATAAGGATTTAAAGTCTGCCAAAGCCTCAGATGCAAAAAGAGAAAAATGTAGTCTTTTTACCTCATGCTAGAGTGACCGGGTTGGTTTATTCCTGCAGCATCTGCTGCCAACTTGGAAGAGCTTTACATCAATGAACCGGTCAGGTAAGCAGCGGATGACAAAGCACTATACTGTACTTCCTTGGTTCAATGAGCCATTTGGCAGCACTGTGCCTGGATAATAGCATCAAAACACCACTAAAGCCAAAGCGATGAATCAAAACAGAGGCAAAGTCCTGTAGCTACAAAGCCAGGAGCAGTCTGGAACAAAGAGAGCTATAATCATTAAAATGTGGATGCTGCTGCTGCTGCTGCCGCCTCACCTCTGCTGCTGCTGTCAGTAACAAAGGTGAACACACTCACTGTGGCTGCGAGTCATGATGTAAATTCATGAATGAGATGCTGCCTTTACATTTTGATGTTTTAAGGTTTAGTTGATCAATGACCATAAAAAAGAACACCTTTTTTATTCTAAGAAATCAGTGTTGATGTTCATTTGTGTATTTATTGGACAAAATTGTAATTACAAAAAGAAGAAATTTTAACTTCTTAAATTTGTCTGCTGTGACAGCGGCCTTATATTCTTGTTCTTCAAGGCCAACGCTGGTGCAGCAATTTCATTGGTGCAGCATCTCCGTGGGGGTTGGAACTAAAAATAGTTTGTAATATCACATCAGGCTCAACGTTTAGCGTTGCCAACTTGGCGACTTTGCCTCTTGCAACTTTTAAGACCCCTTTAGCAACTTTTTCCACAGAGACAAATCTACTAGGTCTTTTGGCAGCAGGCCTCACCTCCTCTGCCTCAGAGACCGTCCCTCACATTTCCTCAGTGGAAGTGCACTCATGCTCGCTCACAGCCTCTGTGGTTTGCTGGTTCGACTGTTTTCCGGGAACAGCAGCATGTTCAGTCAACCAATCAGCAGCCAGAAACAAAAAGTGAATGAGCAGTAAATTTGAACCGCTGATGACCAATCCCTGTTGTTTGTCCAGAAAATCCCTTTGTGCTTGTTCTAAACCACTTAATTAACTACTGTGGAGTTTCCTCCGCTGTCTGGCTCCTGTGTCCTGATTTGAATACACAGAGTAATGTACGGAGCGCTGCGGTTACACAACTGTTTTTCTTTTTAACTGTGAGTTTTAATTATCTGGGTTCTTTTTTTGTTTGCTTTCATCACAATTGCACCCATGGGAGACAGCTCACATTAGCCACATGCCCTCCTTAATAATGCAGCACAAAGCAGTGATTGTGCGGAAGCTGCCGATGACTCAGCAGGTGTCAAAATAACATGAACAAACAAAATGCAACGTCTAATGGGAATCAGCGCTAACGTCAGTAAACTAGGCTAACTAGCCTCCGCTGTCTACTGAATGGAAACTAGGTAGCCTAGCCTGAAAGCTTCCATTTGGAAGGGACAGACAGCTTTATTGTTAGCTGGACCAAACTAATCCAATGGTTTTGTGAAAAAAAGGTGGGAAAACAGGTTGCATCAATGTCAGGACAGGATTTCTCTCAGCAATACTAACTCTCAGATGTACATAGACTGGATTTGCATAGTCTTACTACCCAAAGCATTTTCCAACACAGGTCAGCACACTAATAGCAACAAAGTCTAAATCTGCTCATCAGGAACTCATACAAACACACATTGCTGGAGCAGCCACCAAGAGCAGTCTGGAGTTCAGTATCTTGCCAAGGACGCTACGACATGAAGACTGGACTCAGGAATGGAACCACTGACCTTCTGATAAGATGATTTGCTCAAGCTCTTGACTCGACTTTAAAACTTTAAAGCATCTCCATTACTTGATTCAATTAAATCTAAATCCCATTCAACATCTTTGAAATACTGCAGGGCAGGACTACAGACGTCTGTAATATATCAAGCACAGGACAGTGTACTCGCTACAATTTTCTTGTCCTCAGCAGTTTGATGTATGTGTGTGTGGGTGTGTGGGTGTGTGTTCGTCCTGCAGTATCTTACTATGATAGTCTGTCCGGGTTTGACCACATTAAGTTCAGCCAGACTCTGCAGAATTTCACTGACTGCTTTCTCACACAGAGACGTGCCAGCTGAAGGATCTTCTCCTCCTCGTTTGCCGTCCTCCTCTTCCTGCCCCTCCTCCGCCCCTGTTAGTTTACGACCTGTGAAGGCAAACAGGAAGATGATAAGAAAACACATGTTCATCACCTCTGGGCTCCATGTTTGTTCAACTTTGGATCAATTTAGCAGATATTATGCTGTGTTTTGTTCATGTTTAGATATATTTTAAAAATGCTAGGACTCTCATGGGCACGTGTTTAGTGCTATCCAAAATATCATATTAGCATCAGAAGAAGTTAATGAAACTAAGTTTACATCACACAGGGTATCACATAAAATTTCAAATAGATGCTAAACCTAAACTTACAGAAAGTTTCTTCCAGAGCCAATTTTAATGTCATATAGCAACTTTAAGGCATTATGCTAATAATTTGTCTGAGACCAGTCTTTATGCTAAGCTACACTATTCAGCAGGTAGCTGTAGGCTGATATATGACACTCAGATATGGGAGTAACATCAATCCACTCATCTAAATCTCTGCAATGATGTGAGTGAGTGTTTTTCGCCGATTTTCAAATATTTCTCTAAATATGAATACAGCTTCTACAGTGATTTTGTAGAATGTGATATCCTTTGAAAACTCAACCAAATTCATGTTCATTTTCACAGTAAAGTAATACTTTAGTACGGATAACTGAACCCTAAATTAGCAGTATTTCAAGCACATGCGGAGTATCTCACCCCCTCTGCCTGTCACACAACAGTGACACATAAGTAATCATTTACTGAGCAAATTACACTCATTACTGGTACCACTGGCAATCAACCTCTTGTGTTTTCCAGTGACGTGTGAGTCGTAATCACTGGGATCTTTTCCATCGTTGCTTTCCATCCAAAGGGAAAAAAAAGAGTCAATGCAACATGAGGCTTCAGAAAACTCAAAGGCAAAGCAGCTTCATGTTGTCATTTAAATCTGTTAACATTCCAGTGTAAGCAGACATCTGTGTTGTTGCTGTTTGACCTCTGTGAAGAATTAATGAGCTGCTGAGGTTTGATGGTTCAATTTAGGCCGTAAGGAGGCGTGTAATCAGACTAAACAGGCGAGGTCAAGCCTTAGCCAGCAGAGAGATGATTTTCATGTCACCAAAATGACCGATAAAGGTTCATTAACACTATGTTTTCCACAATAACAACGCTCAGACCAGATGTCGAAGGTAAAATGTCAGATTAAATGGGCCAGCATGCCTCTCTGTGGAGAATTGTTGGCATGTTTTCTTTGTAAGAAAGCAAAATGCCACTTTATAAATCATTTAGAAAGTGAGGAGAACATAAACACACTCCAGCAACCACAAATCTGTGTGTTTATGTGCCTTGTTTATTCCATATTTTTTGTCTCACATCATATATATACAACCTTTGTAGCTAATCTATCTTGTATGACCACCCCAAATTAGATTTTTGAAGTAGCACATACTGCAGTTGGCCCACCTCTTTTGTGCCGACTAAAAATATCTCAGAAGCTATTGGATGAATTGCCAGACATTCATGGTGCCCAGAGGATTAATCCTCATGACCTTGGTGTTTCCACAGCTCTTTTCCGTAAACGCCCCAGCAGACATTCCCATCAGCAACAGCTGTACCTTCTAAATAGCATGCTGACGTTAGCGTTTAGCCCAAAAGCACCACTGTGCCCAAACACAGCCTCACAGAGCAGCTGGTACGACTGTGGATGTGTTCGAACAGCCAAAAAACACAGTGCTCTTATACGAAGCAGGGAAAAAAACTCAGTTCATCATCTAGAAAGATAGCTGTGTGTCTGCTTTATACGATCACACTACAAAAGAACCATGGTAAACAAAAGAAAAAGGAAGTAATCTAAGTTTCTGATGTGTTTCTTCTGTTTGGCCCTGAAAAACTTAATGCTTTCCGAGCAAAGAAAGCTCAGACAGGTGGCAGGTTGTTTGCACGCTGAACAGAAACTAAACTGTGCAAACACACTCTGGCTCATGAAACAAGCTGCAAACACAGCTGATAAATCAGTTCACCTTGGGTTTGCATCATTTTTCTTTTAACTTTAAATACCTGATTTTAACACAGGATGTCGTAACAGTCATTAAAAATGTATTTTACATGCTTCTGTGTGGTCGTGAAACTCAGCAACAGTATCATAATCCAAAACTTGTATCTGTCTGCGTGTATTTAAATATACTCTGCAAAAGGCATCACTGTGCAGAGCAGATTACAGTAAACCTGTCAGGTAGGCCTCACCGTGACTGCCGGGCTCCTCTGTGGACTTGTCGCTCTCTCCATCCGCCTGCCCGTCTGCATCCTGCTCAGCATGCTGCAGGCTGAGTTTATGGCACACTTCAAAGGCCTGACCTACTGTCCGCACAATACGCATGGCCTGCGTCTGACAGAGGGAAAGAGAGAAAGAGAGAGAGAGAGAGAGAGAGAGAGAGAGAGAACGAAGCCAAGAGTTTGAGATAAAAGGTCAGTATTTAGAGGAGAGGCATCCATCAATAAGCAGAGTGTATGGGGCATTTTACTCCACCAAATATCACAGCCAAGTAATTTCACTGATCAGTTCCTGCAGTCCGCTACAGGACAGTAAAAATCACCTGCTGCAGTCTCTGGGAGGACGAAAACATGCGCATCTCTGTCACCTTTGCATGCAGGTGATTACCTCTGATTCAGACACCTTGTAATAATATCCCTTCTTTGGAACAATTCTCATTAAAACTGAATGATTTTAACACACCTCTGAGCGAAGACAGCCCAAACTTTGCAACAAAGCTCATTAAAAAACAGCTTAGAAGAAGAAAAGGTAAAGAGATGCTTGTTTGAAATATGCAGTTGCAATCCTCGTCCTTGAGTGCATCTCTTCTGTATTCACTGCAGGCTGTGCCACGCCAGCAGATATTAACAAAGCAACCAGATATTGAATTTAAGATAAAATGTCAAGTCAAAATTGATTGACTGTCAGGAAATGTATTCTTAAATAAAAAGAAACATCAGCGATAAACAAAGAAAGCAAAGCAACCTCCAGTCACGGCTAAGTGCACACAAAACTAAAGCAAATCTCATTCTAAGTCTGCTGCCGTCCGGCCCACACTTGCTGTATTCAGATGGGGGATTTATATCGAGAAGCACAGACAGCAGCTAATTGGGTGCACAGTTTTTCTAGTTAGGAAAAAAAAACAAACTAATCTTAGTAATGTAATGTAGCAACAAGAAACATTTCTCACGGCTGTGTTGGAGTAAACTGATGATTCAGTTGTTTTTTTCTTTCTCTCAGATGAGATTTTCCCTGAATGATTGACTGCTGACTGATGATTTCATTTCCAGTTATTCAGCTGATGAAGCATTAGCAGCAGCACAGTTGTGTAAGGTGTTATTTAGATGTTATCTAATGATAAACACTTCTGTACCTGTGGTTATGTTAAAAATGTTCTGAAATATGCCTTTTCAGTTTCTCACAGAGGGAGATGAGAGGATTGATACTGTCCTCATGTCTACAACATGGAGACAGTTAGCGAAGCTTAGTCATAAAGACTGGAAACAGATTAAAAATAGACATATGTTATACAGGATTTTTTTTTTTTTTACTCCAGTCAGACTAGCTTCCATTTCAAGTCTTTCTATTCGGCCAAGCTAAGCTGAAAGCCAGCTGGCTTCAGTTACATATATAACAACACAGAGTCAGGCTAGCTGTTAGCTGCTGTTTCCGGTCCCTATGCTAGGCTAAGCTAACAGTCTGCTAGCTTATATCATATGAAAAAAGATATACTGTAACTAGTTTTGTTCTTCTTATCAAAATCTTGCCAATGGCCATATTTTTTCAAGATTTTTAAAAAATTTGTATTTAACAGTTAAGCTAACAAAAAAGCTATTTTGCACTGCTGTAATCTTAATGCTAAAGCTAAGCTAACCGTCTTCTGCCTAATAACAAACATAATAACATAAGCAGCATCATTCCTGTCATCCATCTTTTTTTAAAATAACTTTAAACTCTATTTTATAATCAAAGTGTACATCCATAACCAGCTGTGTGTGTCTCCTGTCAGGAGGTCTAAAAGTGGACTTTCATTGTACCTTTTTCTTTGACTTGAAGACGTTACATCTGAAGGAATTGCTGGAACCGTCTCTTGCGATGTAGCTGAAGATCTTTAAGTCCTGGGAGTCATGAGACACGTAGAAAATCCTGGAAAACATAAAATATAATTTTTTTTTACGTATGATCCAACCCATTCACATTTCTGTCCTCCTAATGATAAGTTACATTAAAACCTAACGTAAATCAGGGAGAAAGAACTACTCTAATGCAGATATAAATCTCATGAAAGGAGAAAATTTACAGAGTGATACTTAATATAATTACAGAGCTACACAACTGTACACTCCTTGAGTCTTCTGTCCCATCAGCTTCTGTATTTGCCAGCAACAACACATTGCAGTAAACTGGCAGAGCTAAAGGGTCAGGGCCCGGCATCTTTATCTGAAGCTCGACTGCTATAAAACATCTCCACTGGGAACTAGGGGGACAATTTATGACTGTCTACTACTGAAACTCACATGATACAGAGTGTGCTGTACATGGCTGCTGCTCAAACAGAGCTCACACAAGTAAAAGGTAGTCTAAGGAGTGAGTATTTTTAATGTTTCTTTCTTAAAACTGCACTTCTACTCTTCTGAGTATATTTCTGAGACAGCAATGTACTTTCTACCTCACTACTTGTCTCTTCTAGATGCAGGTATTGAGTATGAGAGGGAGAGCACATGAGGGACCCTGCTGCTGCAGATGCCAAGTTGCCAGCTGCCTGAATATAATGACAACAATGCAAGAAGGAGAAGCAGCTGCTAGCTAAAATCCCTGGACACATCAGGCCACACTTTTTAAACAAATTTCTTAAAAAGGAAACAGTTTCATAATGGCTTGCTTGCTCTGCCTCCTTTTCTAACGTCTGCAAGTTAATTAAAGTAAGTTGCACAAGAGGGTAAAAGGGAAAATGTAGGTAATTTTTTTTTAATGTGAAAAGTTAATTATTTTTCCCACAATGATGACAAACTTATCTTGTAGCTAAAAGGTCAGTTGGGCATCAAAGTTAAACATTAAATATTAATAATAACTAATGAGCAAGACATAATTACAATTTAATAAAGAAATGTCATGTGATTTGCACTCTGAGTAATTTATTAACCGTGCACTTCTGTACTTTTACATGAGCAGGTTTCTAAAATAGCAGTTTTCATTTTCACTTGAGTCATTTTTAATGTGAGTAATTGTACTATTACTTGGGTATTGATTTTCTAATATACTCTCATTACCACAGGCACAAACACACACACACGCACAAATAACACAAGCTCGGATAATTGTATTTCACACACACACACACACACACACAAAGTCCTCTGATGAGGTATAGCTTGGCAAAATTAGATCCTCCCACAGATATATACATAATTTACAGAGTCACACACACTTGCATACACACACACAGGCCGGTTAGATGTTTAATGTTCAGACACTTTTAAGTGGACGCCCACTCCTTTCCATCTCTGAGATTTCCATTTCCACAAAGAGGTTTTCTTACTCGCAATAATTGCTTATTTTAAGAAAAAAAAACCCTTGCATTCAATCATTTCTCAGCCCTCCTGAGCAAAAAAAAAGCCTTGCTACCTTTAGTTTTTGCTTGCACTCTCTGTTCTTAATCTCCCTTCTCCTCTGAGCTCCTGACAGGTCGTTTTATTTTGACACTTGAGAGTTAAAATGCTGCGAGCTGTTTAGCGGTGACTGACATCTTCACAGGCCCGTTAATGATTAGTTGACAAGCTCCATCCCTGTGTGGAGAGGGAGGGTGGAGGGATGTTGAGGCCCCTAAATGAATGCGTTTGCTTTGAGAACACATGCTGAGATATTCTGATGCACAAACTGAATCTTTGTTGTACTAACCGCCTTAAAAAACACATTATTTTTGGTTTAAATCTCAGAGCAGTGGTGCCTTCACTGGGAAAAATTACTTACCTTTAAGTAACATGTGCTCTATATATGCCAGAGTTATAGATTATTCATTATGCTGTCTTATGAGTGCAACTGCATTTGGCTTGTTCCGTATGGTTCATTCAAGCACATTAGTCGTGCATGGCGAAGTACATAGCATGGCATAACATTAAAGCAAGCCTCGGCTTTCTCCACAGAGGCTGAGCTGAAGGATCTTATTTCCACTGAGAGACATACAGTATGTATTATCTGCAGCATACTCACAGTAATTACTTTGGTTACAGTTAACAAGAACATGCTGAGTGCAAAGAAAAGATTGGACCTAATGTCACACAGTTTAATCTCCCGGGTGTGTGAGGATAGCAAGATTTTAATTTTGTCTTACATACAGTGCAATCATGTTAACTTGTCAGAGATTAAGAGGTGTGACTGACCTGTAGATGGGATCCTGCATTATCATCATCTTGCTCTCATCCCATGTCCATTCTTTCCTCTGTAAATGAGACAAATGGCTGCGATTTAGCACTGAAAATAACCAAATGACTAAAGAGTTAAAGCTGGAAAGGTTAAACTTGTGCTTTTTTTTGGAGTTTATCACTGATGACTTACCTTCTGTTTCTTCCTCAGCATCACCTTGACCCCGTCCACAGACACCACAATGCTGACCTTCTTCTTTTTAATGTTCTTGGCCTTGAATTCATACTAGAAAAGGAACAAAAAGAAGAACATTAGCAGTGTTACAAACTAGTTGCATCTTATGTATCTGCACAATTTCAGTCAACATCTAATAGTTATGCGACTGCAAACGGTGCAGATTAAAGAAACTGATAAACTGCACAACAAAAAATAAGCTTTTGAGCTTTGTTTTAGTTTCATAAAATGATTTGTTTGCACTGAATACACACGATTGAATAAAAATGCCTGGAAAATCAGTCATAATATTACGAGAGCTCGGAAACCATTTACTCTAACACAGAAAACACCTGTCATTTAACAGAATATTAGGGCTGCAACTCGTGATTAGTTTCAGCACTGATTAATCTCTTGAGTATTTTATTAAACACACTCCAAGCAAAAACTCCCAGAAGACTTATTTAAAAAACTTAACACTTCACTTTATCCAACAGTTTTAAACCCAAATAAATGTGCTATATAAACCAAGACAAGCAACAAATCTCAACACTCCTTGATTAACTAACTTTCATCTTAATGTGCAATCAAATGCTTTGACACTGCACACACACTCTACCTTTCCATTGCAGTGTGTGTACCTCCTGCTGCACAGTTGGCACGCTCACAGAATTAAGGGCATGAGAAGGAACAATCTGTCAGCATTAAAACATGATCTGCACTGCACTTTAATATATCAGCATCTTTAATAGCCTGGCAGCTCTCAATAGGAGCACTGATGCAGTTTGATGAATATTTGTAGCCAAGCCAACTACAAATACAAAAAAATCTCTTCAGCTCTTCCATACCAGTGAAATGAGAAAGGACACAGAGACAGATGAACAACAACTGTGCCTAACTTCACCTTGACTACAACAAGAACCAGCATGCAATAGATCTAAATACATAATGCATGTGTATTTTGATTTGGGCAGCAAATTGCATCAACTATCGGTAATTTTATACCATTAATCATTCTGACGGCTAAGAATTATTGTTTTTAAGTGTGCAGCTGTTCCTTGTCATAATGCAATATTTACGAGGCACATTGCCTCTTCAGCACACATTGACTGCAGCTTTTCCGTGTGCATATCATTAATTATTCTGTCAAATAGCTAAAAACTGACAAAAGGTCAAACTGCCAGAAAGCAGAAAAATAAGAATATATATATATAATGAAGCAGTGGCTCTGGTTAATCAATACAGTAGAGGCGATTGTTTAGAATGCCTGCGTGCTTTAATTTAAAAACAATCGATAAGCTATATTCTCATATTGATCCTCTTGTTTTTTCTTCTCACAGCCACTCAACAAACAAACCTCATGATCTAAACTAAACCACATCATTTAAGTAAAAGTGTGGGTTTGACTCTGTTCTGTTTGCTGAGTGTTTCACATCAGCTGTGTCTGCACGGAGTCACTAACGTGTTTCCACCTCGTCAGCTGGCCCGGCGCTCGGCACGGGAACTTAGCAAGTTCGGCCTGTCGACTCACATCAGTGTCACTTCAAAACATGAAGCAGCGTTCAGCGCTTGTTAGCTACCAGCTATCAAGGCCTTCAGTGGGGCTGTCATGATGAAGCCATCTGACATGCGACAAAATGTGTGACTTTTTATCAATAAAAGCAATAAAGGAAACCAGCTCTGCTTTAACACAGATTAAAAGAACAGCTTAACTTATTTGGAAAATAATGTTTTCGGTGATTTTATCAGAATGTTGGTGACACTTTTAAATCTGTCCTTTAGTACAAAGGTGGAAACAGCTGGTGGTCAGGTGAGCTTAGCATAAAGACAGGGAACAACCTGTCTGAAAATGAAAAAACTCCAGCTGAAGCTCACTCATTAACAATGTAAATGTCAGAGTCCAGCTAGCTGTTTCCTCCTGCTTTCACTCTTTATGCTAAGCTAACGCGGTAGTGTCATGTCTGACATAGAGATATGCTTCTATGTTTGGACACAATATTGACATTTTATCACTTTTTAAGTTACTATGGCAAACTTTTTGGCAAACAGCTGATTATTTGCACATCCAGCAGTTTTGTAGTTAAGTTTCTGGCCACTTGATCAATGTTAATCCAATTTTTACCCTTTTTTTTCCTGTTTTCAGTCCCCACCAACTCCTGAGGAGAAATCTGTCTGCGAAATGCTTCATTACGTTCACCAACTGGATGCTAACTGTGTCTCTCTGCTCTTTGATGCGGAGCAGGTGGCGTTCAGTGGATTGTTTTCCTCTCAAACTTAAGTGAAATAGTCAGTGAAACATCTCGATCTATAAAACAAACTTAGTGTCACTAAAAGTTGCGACACTTTTCCTTTTTTTCCCCAAAGTTGCTGCAGACGCAGTAGTCAACACTCCCCACAGAAGCTGGCAGAGTTTCCCAAAAAAACAACAAATGTCCAGTCTGCTGTTCACCAAATTCTACTTAAATGTTAATCAAAGCAAATGCAAAAGGTCTCCAGCCAGATGCATAATAAAAGAGGACACTGGAGAGAACATGTTGTTTTTAAAAAGGGGTAAAATGAATACAAGTATGGAGACATGGCAGGGGCAAGAAGACAAGATGAAGTGAGAGGTGAGCAGATAAGAGGAGACAGGAGTCGAGGAGGTGAGGAGACGGCCGTCGTTATGTAAGGACCTCCTGCAAACCGTGACCTTTTCATCCAGCTGCACAGTGCAGCCGTGGAACAATTAGCCCAGCATTGTGAACACATTAAGACCTACCAGACATGGTTATGAGATAGACCGTCTTTTATTTGTCTAGTCTGAATCTGAGGAAAAAAAATCCTCACAAGAGTCTGTTTATGTGTCTACAGACTGACAGTAAACAACCGTTAAGACCTAAATTATACAATTATTGTCACATTCCTTTCTGTGCTGCCGTACCTTCTTTTCATGCTAATTTTCTGCTTGTTTCTATTTGAAATGCCCTGCTCTCCCTGCCCTGGATCCATGGTGATTAAAGTTTCAGTCTCTAATTATACAGAACTGAGTCCTGAGAGAGCTGATTAAATGGAGAATAGGTTTAGAGAGGGAGAGGAGGAAATACACCACAGACAGACAGACAGAGAGAGAGACAGACAGAGAGAGAGACGGCAGCCCAAGGTTCAAAGAGGAGGGATGGAGAAATTCTTGTGCAGCAAAGGCAGGTGGCATGGTGGTGAAATAAAAGGAAAAGTGTCTAAATGTGAAACCAAAAACCAGACGACACCCATCATTCATCTCCATGGCAATATTCTTATAAACCCTGCTAATGAATCAAGTGATATTGAGAGTACAGTATTTGCTCTGAGGCAAATAACAAGATGAAGCAAGTTCAAGAAAGGTGAATGGAAAGACTGATGATTCTCAACATGGAGCCCTGAAACCAACAAATATCACACTGCAGGATTATCAGGCAAGACAAAGACATAACTGAATGATTCTGGTTTAATTAAAAAGTTTAATTACTGAACTATCCCTCCACCACAGTTTTGCCCTAAAGTGGTGTGGTTTTATTGTAAGGTGATGAATATCATATTTGAGACTTTGCACACATTAATAAAACAAAATTGTCACACTGCTATCCCATATAAATCTTTATTAAATTACGTTTTTGATCAAATTTGATTTAATTTTATTTGAAATTTTAGCATTTCAACTGGCAAGCTAATGCTAACGATGTTAAACAGCCATGTGGATCTGAACTATTTTAGGGGTCTGAAGCAAAAAACTCAAAGTCAACAACTAAAAAGGAAGGTTAAAAATAATAGAAACAGCACAAACACTAACTCAGCCATAGCTAAGAAACACACAACAAAGTCTAAAACACACCTGCAAAGTGCAGCTAACTACCTTCGCAAACACATCAGTGTCAAAACACTCAAGCACAGCTCCTCCATAATTCACAGTTTATGCCAGAATTCTGGTGAAGCAAAATTAGATTTTGCAACTTCGTTCAAAGTATAAAATTTTTATATATTTTCTTTGCTTAAGTGCCAAGTGTTTTAAATATTCAGGCTTTTAATGCACTTGTATTGTAATGGTTTTCCTGTAACCAACCTAAGAACAGAACAAAACAATTAAAAGCTCCCTCAAGCCTCAACATGTCAGGTTGGAAAACTTTCAGAAAAAGCATGCAAATATTCCTGAGAAGAGCTTAGTTTACCTTGGAATTATGTTGGAGATATCTATGGAGACGGACCTGAGAAATTACATGAGATCTGTACTGTATGACTAATATGTGGATTGAACGGGCATGCAGAGGATGTGGGCTTTACGTTCTGAGAGGAACCCTTCAAAGATTTGTCTGAACACCTTAAAACTATGTCCTTGATGCTGACTGAGTGTTGCAGCCTTACAGCAACATTCAAGCTTAAAGCAAACGGAGTGAGAGCATATATTTCAAATCTTTCTCAGTCTGGATGTGAGCGTTTAAGCCGTCAGACTCATCAGTCTTCCCAGACAGCGGAACAAATTTCAGCCAGCTTTCTCCTCCGCAGTCTATTATGAAAGTATCAGACAGAATAGTGATGACTGTTGCTGTGTGCACAAAATGCGGATGAGAGAGATGGCTATCGGTGGGATTTTTAAACCTGGTTCAATACATTTTTTTTCTGCCTTTAAACAGAGACAAACATGTAACAAGATCAAACCAGAGGAGACACAAAGCCATTCACTTTTTATTAGTCAGCCAAGACAAAAGAATTTGGTGCAACAGTTTCTTTTTGTGGCATTAATAGTTAACTAGGACCAAAAGCTCAACTGTATTCATTTTTTAATATCTCAAAGTTATCACGAGATGAGAGTCAAAACTTTCATATCAGTTGCTTGAAGCTTTTTTTTTGTGGACTTTTTCCTGAGCTTATTATTATCAGATAAATTGTGATGGCTACAGAGCGAGACATAAATTTTATGAATGAGTTAATTATATATTTTGCTCTGTTTTTAGTTGCATGAAATTAAGGATGGCTGTGTTGGATTTTTCACCACTTTGGTCCACTTTAAAATATCTTTACAACTAATAGATGGATTTACATGTAATTATTGTAATTTGTGGTCTTATCCAACTAACTTTGACTAGTTTTTGACTTCTCCTCTAGCGCCACCATGAGGCTGACATTTAAGTTTTTGAGTGTAATGTCTCAACAAATTCCAAATAAATTTTCAGGTAATCAACACACATTGTGTTCCCTCAGGATAATCTGTAATAACTTTGATTATCCTTACGACTTTTGATCGTTACGACCAAATAGCTTGTTTGCAAAATTGTTGACATTGCCATCAGCCTTTGCTTTGCTTTGTGTTTATGAGCAAAACAAGGTTATTAAGCTTCATAATTAGAAAGACTTCGGCTCTTTGACCAGAGCTTCCAGTTTCCACATGGAAACAGATACAAGAGATTCTGCAAATAAACTTCCTGGCTTGTAAAGGCACCTGTCAACAAGCTCTTAATGAAAGGCCTCCGAGTCCTTCAGTTAATGTTGCTCGGTTCAGTCCTGCGAGTCTGACTTCAGAGAAATTTTAAAGGACAAACTAGAAAAGGGCACATTTTTTTCCTCCTGCTTTTCTGTGGATATTTTTGGAGTGAATAAATGAGCAGGATTAGGGTTTTGCAAAACCAAACCATGGAATAAGAAATTATGGGCAACCCCCTGACTCCCCTCCGTTGATCCTAAAAAGCAGTGGAATGCGGGGTGCATTGTGGGTCATTGATGCTCCCTGTAGTACCATTGAATACATAGAAATACACAATAGGCCCTATAGATCGCAACCTAGCAACCCCTTCATTACAATTCCCAGGATTTGGGGAGTTCCAAGGAATTTCACTGCTTTTTTCCCCCCAATTTGGTACACAAAGAAACGACTGTTGGGAGCAGGACTTAGCTGAGAAACACAACAGCTGTCCAACCAGGCCGGCTTTTAACTGGAAAAGAGAATTCTTGGAAAATCAAAGTAGCAGAAAACATTTTGAAATAAAATTAGCTCCTTTATTTTTCGGTTAGCTCCAACTGCGAAAGCTTTTTCATTGGAGGGAAATAACATGTTTTGGCAAAGCGGCTGCTGCTTCTTTCAATGTCTCATTAGTTGAACAAAGAATGGGAGTTTTTAAATCACTGTTTTAATCAACTAGTCTCTCCCCCCCTGTGAGTGGTATTTTCAGACAAACCTCCCAGACTTGCTGCCAAACAGGGAGGACAGTGTGACTCCCATGACGCCCGAGAGGACTGAACCTCTGGAGGGAGCTGGCACATCTCATCATTAGTCAGCAAGAGTGTGATAAGGGAGCAATTACCTCTACAGCGGCCATGGATGACCACCTTGGCCTAGATCTGACTGGAGTTTGGGTTTGTGCATGCTGGCAATGTATTAATAGGACAGAAATAATAAGACAGAAGAGCTGGATTGGCTGACAACACTCTTAAAAAACAGTGTGTGTCTGCATGTATGTAGATGCTTGCTGGTGCTTGTCTCTGCCTACGTGAGTGGTTTCCGCTTGAGTGCAGCTATTACAGATTGGACTCCCGGGCTCCAGTCTGTTGGCAGCCTCCAGTGAGCAGCAGCAGCAGCAGACTGGTCCTCAGGGAGAGAGGGTGCTAACAGGAAACAGCCCACTTACAGGGCTGCATAACGGGGCCTTCTGCATGACAGCAGGGTTACACGCAACACTGGAATTTTCTGCAAGAGTGAAGAACTACTGACACTTTTATTATGATATAAAGCCTTTTTATAAGCTGAGTTTGGAGCAGATTTTATTGAAAGAGCATTTCTTTCTGTTTCTTTATGCTTTGTTTTTTTTAAAGCATGTTTATTTTTGATTTTAGTGATAAAATGTGTCTAAAAAGACAGATGAGCAACCACAGCTTGCACTGACAATGCACACACACACCAGCTCCATCTGTGAGCTACAGCTGTGACTCCTATAGATAAATGACTTTCATTACTTGCACTGCAAGTGTGTTTATAGTGGCTGACAGACAGAATTTATCAATCCTGCCCTGTGTTAATATGTCTGGACAGAGGCTGGGAAGAAATCAGAGCCCATGAACTCTGGGCTCAACCGTTACAACAGACTACGTGGGACACCTCATTGATCATCATTACGTCCTTCAATCTCAAATTAAAACGGCAAGGTCAGGAAAAAAGAGAGCTGCGGTGGGTGAAAGTCTTAACGCGATGTGAGATGAGTCAACCGGGTACTTTTGGAGAGGAAATCAGCAACACTTGAAGCAGGATTGTCAGAGGAAGAGGCTAAGCCCCATCGCGGGCCCAGGCAGGGCTCTCCTCGAGTGTCGGCGCCCCTGCAGTGAGAATGGACGCACGCCTGAGTGACTCACTGACAGGCGCGGTGAAAGGACAGCCAGTCCCACAGCACTGACGGCGGCTACTCAGGGTTAGTCACATGGGACATGGAGGAAATACAAAGGAACAACCTGAGCATGATAAACACTCACTCTCCATGAAAGATGGGCGGAGGGTTTGATTTACTGTTTCAGAATATGCTTACAGTCATCAGGTAATTATCTCAATTATTTCACAACCTACAAAAAACCCCATGTAAAAGTAACATCGGGAAAACAACAGGGGAATCAAGCAGACATGTCCAAACTTCTGGACGGATGGAGGAGAAACACAAGTACACCTGCATCTCCAGTGTGGCACAGGAAACATCATGTTTCCCGGTGGAGCGCGTGCCATTAAGGCTGAGTTCACACCAGGACGAGACCCTCTGATACATGTCCTCTGCCTCTCTAGTCTCTCTCCACCTGTCACTGTCTAAATAATGAAGCAGAAATGCCAAAAAATATCTATAACAAAATCCTCCTTCATGTTATTGCAGTATTGCATTATTGCATTAAGAGAAGGGTTTTTGTTTAATTCTAATTTTAGTCACATAACTCCTGTGAAATTAGAGAGAATAAACCAAAAAAATTCAGATTATTGTTGGTGTGAATGTGATAAATAATCTACTTTGTCCAGTGGTGTGTCTATAGAAATAGTTACATTTACGATACAATGACTGAAAGTTCCACATTTTTTTCCTGCTCACCAACCAAGCAGCCATCAGGACTGAAAAAAGAAGCTGAAAAGCTGCAGTTCTTCTGATGGCCACTTGTAGTTTATTCCAAAAGTGAGTCAATGTCGACTTTACAAAATGTCCAACTTTACAGCAGAAATAAACACATTTGCAGCCCAGAAAATAAAGTAGTTTTTATCTCTGTAGCTAATTTCTTTGTTGTGACAAGCAAAGCAGGATTCATTTTATATACGCATCTCATTTTTTAAATTATATTAAGGCTGAAAGTTGCACTTGTTTAAGGGTTTGGCCATTACAAGTGACAACAGCTGCTGGCTGTGACTCGTAGCAAACTTGTCCTTATCCAACTCCACCAACCTGTCCAAATAAAAAAAACAAGATAATGCCAAACTTTAGGCTTCAAAATGCTGCCCCCAAGCCAATGGATGACATCATCAACAACCTAAAGTAATTGACAATCTTGGTCCCCAACAGTGACGCAGGCCACAGCTTTCTATAGCTTGTAAATAGCTGCATATCATTTACAAAGTGGTTCACTGGCTCAACCAGTGAGGATTCATTCGGCCAAGAGTGTGAAAAAGTCTTTTTGACCTCAGTTATTTTGTTTGGTACATTATTTTCCTAACAAACAAATCAAAACTGAATGCAAAGTGTTGTCTAAGTAACCGAGCTGGTAGATTTATGGACAGAATTAGTCAATGAGGCAAACCAGCATCCTGCAGTAAGAGGTTAACTAACATAAGGACCGTGGTGATGCAGAGATGAGGCGCGTGCCTCTGTACAGTGCCTCAGTTTGGCAAAGCAGCAGTCAGAGTAATAGGATTACTGGGACGAATGCTGTCAGATCGCAGGCACTTAAATCCCAGCAACCATTCAACAGCACAGATCTACATTTATATACTGTAAAAACACAGTTTATGCTCCAGTTGAGTCATTATCACCACTGGTTGGTGCAGCAGAAGACTTTATCCCTTAAAAAGAAACAAGTTTAAGGGCTTCTTTGATAGTTTAGCAACAGTAAAAACAGGAGAGTGAATACAATTAGTCAATTAACTGATTAGCTGATCATCAGAAAAATGATCAGCTGTTATTTTGATAATCTATTTAATTGTTTTAGTCCTTTATGGTCAGAAATTTCAACATTTTTCTATTCATTGTCATTGCAAATGGGATATATTTGTAATATATCTGGACTGTTAGTGAACACAAAGAGATTAGTGATAATCTAGACTATGTTAGGAGTGGCATGTGTGTATAACTGACCTGGCCAAGTTAGCATACAGATCTATTGTCAGATTGAAGCTCTACATATTGACATTTCTGCCATCACAAATCTAAAACACAACAACAACTGGTGTGACGGAGCTGAGTGATGAAAGGGAACCAGGGAGAAGAAGAAAAAAAGGTGATAAACCATCTCATAAACAGTCCGGTTCTAGGTCCAATGTAACTGGCTGCTCAACCACATGTCAAACCTGTTTCAGGGGGTTAAATGTGGGGTGTGAATCAGGGGCACCATCTGTGCCTTGAATGCAAACACCTCCAGAAAAGCCCCTTTGAGGAGGCTTTAAGGGTGTGTGAGAGCGTCCATAAAGCTCAATCATGACTAGCTTTAAATCCCTGTCTGAGAGGACGGAGACAGCTCATCATAAAGGCTTCTACACCCACAACATCTTGTCCGACAACAGAAGGTTGGGCAAAGTGTGCCACCACATGGCACTGATTGATGACAGTCACCTTCACCGTACTTACGACTGTCTGCACTTTTATCCTGCCTCTCATTTCTTACTTCCACTTGTCAGGGAAAATATGACTTTACATCCAAGAAGTGCTTGTAAATGTGAAAATAAAAGAAAAATAAGGCCGAACATTTAGTGTCATCCTTGTTGCTGAGGCTTTGTGATTTCCAGTGAGTAAGGCACCGCAACAGATTAGAGGCAATCAAGCAGATCAAAAGCACTGAACGCTTTTTTGTGCAGAATCAAAGGGCCGACTGGAGATGAGCAGTGTTCAGTGTGCAGTGTAATAACCACGATGGTCAGATGATGTAGTATCTCTGTAATATTACATAAAGTAAAACTTGGGGTCTACAGCAAAGCTAGCAGCTCTGTGAGGCTGAATCATGCTAACACACGCTCCCAGGGTTAATATCAACATGTTGATGTTCAGCTGGTCGTGTAACCACCGTCACCATTGCAGGTTAGCATGCATACAGTTGCTAATTAGTGACATATTTAACAAATTTTATGAAAACCACACAATATTTGTCAAGGTTTGTTACTCAAAGACAGAAATGTCAACTTCATGGTGGCACCAGATGAAGGTCCAGGGCTCCCCAAACTTAGCAGGGTTTGTCTTGTGAGGTTCATGGTTGTGTTTGCCAAATTTTGTGGTAATCAACAGCTGTGTTTCCTCTGAATTTTGAGCAACTTTAAAGATGTTGCAAAACAGAGAAATGCATTACAAATGCAGCATGTTTCCATAACCAGTTTGGATCTAATGAACAACACTATGTTAAGCATTTCCTCTGTTGCACACAGCTATTAGAAACAGAGCAGATGAAACAGAGGTCACAAAACGGGTCTAAAACCAGATGTCTGACAACCAAACTCTTTGCTAAGTGCCAAAAAAACCTCATGAAGAAGAGAAAGACACAAACCCGGTGAATTCTTGAAATCTGGACCAGAGTGGAAGATGCAGTGAGCTACAATCATGGTTAAAAATCTCAGACTATAATCTACATTTGCATCCGCTGCAGAGATACAAAGTGGTTTCTTATTCGGAAAGAGCAGAAGTTGCTGGCTGGGTATAACCCCTGTAACATATTCAATATATTCAGTTCATAGATGTTGATTAAACCTTTAGGGGTGTTTGGCAGCTAAAAATACTGTCCAAAAGTGATAAGTTTGATGACAGACATCTTTATATCTTGTATCCACTGTAACTGTGGCCAAGGGTTTTTAGAGAAGGTCAGCTCAGTATTAATTGAAGCTGAGAAACTGGAGCCTGCATATTATTTGGAAGTCACGACACAATTCTTTAGTTTGATGTCTCTGATTCACTGTAGGTGATGGAACAGGGAGACAAAGACAAGAAAGACGAGAAAGAGATCTGAGGAGCGCAGGCTTCATCAAAACTCCCGTACGCACACAGAAACCAGACGAGTCAAAGGCAAAGATTACACTGAAATCCAATTGAGATCAAATAATTCAATGGAAGTACAGGGGGTGAAAAAAAAAAGAAGCACAGAGTTTGGGAAATTGAGATTCAGTTCCAAAAATATGCTAATGCCTCCAGCGCATATGATTAGACGGCTTATGGGTCGTCTCCTCCCTCATTATCTATTCTGTTTTTCCACCCTGATGGGTTGATAAAAGAGAGAGATGACAATGAATGCAGCAAAACAGTTTCTCAAACTTTCACCGCAGAGCCCTGTGGTATATAAACAATACTACACAACACAATTCCTTTTGCATATGATCAGGTCTGATTAAAAAACAAACAAAAAAAAACCCAATGCTGCCTTACGGACAGACTTTAATGAATGACAGGCAGGCACATGGTCCGCTGTCAGACCGAGATGTAGTAAATATGACTGGCAGTCGCATTAGCCTCGTTGTGTGGACGGCAGTGGATGTGTTATCTTGTTAGCGGCTGTGTGGACGACACGGCTGAGGCCGTTTATTGTCATAAGGATGAGCAGCAGCAGTTTGCTCACATCGTTTATCCAATTAGCGTAAAACAGGGAGCAACAGTTGTGTCTCCAACAGACTAAAGCAAAAAAACACAATTTCATTGAAAAGTCCAGGGCAGCAGGGCCCAGCAGTCAACAGATAAAATGAGAGTTTTAGTAACAAGAGAAAGAGTGTATTATGGGAATGTACTAGTTTTATGACGGGGTCTTTTATATATTTACTGTTTACTCTTTCACATTATTAAGCAGCCATTCATACTCTAATACATTCAAGGAGTGCATGCAAAACATGGGTTAAAATCATCAAACTCCGGTCAAACTTAGTTCAGTGAATGTCAGAATTTGACAAAATTTCATTCCACAATCACTCAAAAGTTAAAATCTTAGCAAAGGAACTTAGGAACTGAAGAAGCTTCTTGGATGAGAAGTGAAACGTCTTCCCAACAAACCTAACACAGTCCAGTTGACTTGCT
>JAQNCA010000013.1:17486398-17496844 GCA_029783725.1 Acanthurus tractus
TTCCAGCTTTGATTAATGATACCTGACAGATCCTTGTCTCTTTTTGGAAAATATGACAAATGAAAAATGACTGGCTGTCATCCATTCATTAGTAATGCCCAGCAAGAGATTCCTGTCAGGCTGTATCAGCATTATTTCACATTCGTCTTGACTGCAGTGAAGTCAGAAGGCTCCAGTCATCAGTGTGAATTTTATATCTGCTATAAAGTCAAATCACAACATTATGCCACATGCCATGTGTCTGTCCAGATGGAGCAAAATATATAAAGGGATGTCGGGTCCACACATATGTGTTTACAAGAGATGTTAAGCCACTACTTAAGCATTTCTACCCACAAAACATTGTATATAAAGTGATATCTGTTTGAAAAAGTGCAAAAAATGATGAAGACTTGCTGGTATTTCAGATTATTTGGGGTTTTTTACATTTTCCACACTGAAACAAAAAACCTGCATCTGAAATCTCTTTAAAAAGATCACAAAGCCATAGGAAGCATTGCAGAGCAAAGCAGTTTAAACAAAATACAGAAGAATAACCTGAATTTCTGTGCTGAGACTGACGTGTTATGCCCTCATGGCCTAAAATCCTCTTTCAGATGTTCTTTGATCAGCAATACAAGAAAAAAATGAAAGGAAATTCTTGACACCAAGTCGTATAAACCTTTGAGAAGATTGTAAGGTACTCAGGCTTTTGAAATATTACACTTAACCTTAAAAACATGTAGATATTTCTGCTTGCTTGGTAGTGTGTTCTACAGAAATGTTCTAGTTACACAGACTTTGTGTTCTTCTACTGGATATTAATTTAATGCAAATATTTTTTATGAATAAATCTATTACAGTGATCATTTATCTGTATTTAGTTGAGTCGTAAATCACTACAAAACACACGTTTTACTCCCACTTAAATAGTATCTGTGCATGGCATTAAAGGCTATTAAAAGAAGCTCTGAAAAAGTAGCAAGGCTGAGCTTTGTGACCTTTGTGAAGGTGAAAATATTTGAAAAAATAAAATGGTTGTACTACTTGTGTTGTTTACACAAATGCAAACTAATTAAACGATTTCTCAGAGTTTGTTCAAATTGCAATCAGGTTCCAGTAATGATAACAGGTCTGGTTTCAAGTGCCATTCATGTCACAAACACTGTTAGGAAGGAGACAGAATAATGAAAGCATCTCATTATTAAGGACTTCCTCTGAAGTAGCTTCATTACAATAACAAACAATGTGGGTCACAGAGGTTGAATGCTAATTAGTGGTATTTATAAGCTGTAAAGGTGATCTAACAACCATCAAATTAATATGTAACTTTTCACCACAACAGATATCCAAAGAAACCAAATCAATAGATGCATAAACTTACAGATATCCAAAGAAACCAAATCAATAGATGCATTGATTCTAAAAGCCAGTTATTAAACTATATGATTTGGGTAGCTCATCAAAACTCAAGACACCAACACCATGGCAGTAGTAGCAAGTTTGTTTAATTCACTAATTGATGACAGGAATTAAATTCACATCACAACACACATTATACACATATCCCTTACAGCAATGCACTCAACACCTGCAGATGTAAATTCAAACAAATCTGAGGAGTCTTGGATCCATTTCACTGCAAAAAAAAGAATAACAACGGACGGACGGACAAGCAAGGGAGTTTCCCGTTTTAATGTTTTAAACTGTAGTGTAAGAGCGCGTAGTGTCAAACAGTAGCATACTGCTGGTGTGTATGTAGTGTTTAATCACCATGAACGCTGGTTGTGCACATTTATTTCAATCACAAATGGTCAGGTGATACTTTAGTGTCATGCTAACTGTAGGCTAGTTACCATATCTATGAGCTAGTCTAAATCTATAATGTATCCGTACGCTGTGCATTGGTATGAATGATACCTGAGAGCTGGTGGTAATGTGTGAATAATCCACTGAGTCAAATGAGCAGCCGTGAACACACTTTCAGATAGAAACAGCTGTAAGAGGTACATGTAAACAATTATTCCCAAAGCATCCTTATTACCGATGACACAACAGAGGCAAGGCAACGAAAACAACAAATCCAAAAAAAGTACATAGCTGATCACTGCATACCTCATTTCAGTGACAAAGGCAAACCACGGCTCTGATAACTGTGTGGGAAACAGACCAATTAGTCCCTGAATCAAGACACTTCTCCTCATTAAATTTTAATGGGTTTTGATAGCTTGTACTAATTAAAAAAAAATCATTATCAATAGAGGAGATATTCAGTGACACACTGTAAAACACAAAACATGTACATGTTTTAAGAATGGGAATAAATAAGGGCACATTCCAGTTTTACATTACACGACGTACCACAAAATCTGCAGCTGTATCTTGGCTACTGGCTGCTCAGAAAAACAAGTTTCCCCATGCCCTGAAAGCTTATTATCAAATTCCCTCTCTACCAGAGTCCATGCTACCAAAAGTTTAGTGCAGGAATGCCACATCTCAGCTTATAACAACTGAAGAAATGAAGACATGGAGCATAAAGCAAAAAAAAAAGATAAAGCATCTTTATCTTTGGGTATACCAGGAACATTCCCCAATGTTAAAAATATCCAAAATGCCTATCTATCTATGTTTAAAAATGCATTTTTAGGCTGCAGTTCAGAGTTGTGTACTTTTGAGTTGCTTAATACTGTTGGAAAGTTTGGTTGTCTCAGAAAAAATTATAAGGTTCATACATTTCTGGCTAATTAAAATGAACAATTATTTACAGACCTTAATTTGTCATTAAATTTAATGCTTGGCCTGTTTTGATTAAAAGTTAAGAAAAACCCTTAATCGGACATGGAAACAGAACATTTGCAACAATAATTCACTGATACTCCAACAGATTTCCTCTTCCATTAAACATTCATACAAACATTCACCTTTATTTGATGCTTTAAGGAGGTCCCTGAATGAGAAATCCTACAGCCAAGACGCTGATAAGATTAAAGCTGCAAAAAAGCTGATATCACTGTTTGGGTGTGCTGCCAAAAACAGGATAACATACACAAGCACATTATGAACCTCATGCATCATTTGACGTTATCAGCTGCACTCTCAAAATCAGACAACTCTGAATCACAGCTGCAAAAGTCAGACTGAATAACCTGAAGTCAATTATGTACATTTTACAATCACATTCAATTCTATTTGGATTTCCAGAAAGTCTTTTTAGGGCCACAAAGATGTGCCACACATCTTTCCTGCAAAAAAATAGGGTTTACATGTAAAAAAAATAAACAACAAACAACAAAGAGGGGCAGATAATAAATACAACTCATCAGAAAAAGTAAAAACATAAAAACAAACTAAGACTCTAAGGTCACAATGGGAAAACCCATTTACATGACAGGTACCAAATACATGTAACGGACCGATTCCACCATCACTCTGCTTGGAAACTATTAGGTCAGGACAAGAAAACAGTCATTTTAGTGAATAAATTAACCCAGTACAACTGTTATGTAGTGACAGAAACGGGAGAAAGGAGAGTGGCATGGAGGAAGAGGCGGAATGGATGGAGGACTGGGGAAAAAAACTCATCGGTAAAAACTGAAGAAAAAAGAGGAAGAGGAGTGTGAAGAGGCAGACGCTTCACTCTGGAGCCCCGTTTGTTGTTCCCACCGTCCTCTCTTCATCCCCCTGTTTCTGATGCTGCAGTCTGGCATAAGTCACTGCATCTCCCCTGCAGGAGAAAGGAAAGGAAGGCAGGATGCGAGAGAAGGAGGGCAATGAAGAGTTATGAAGAGGGAGAGGTGGGTCAAAACAAAGGAAATGCGGGTACGACAGGAGAAGACGACAATGTTAATTGCAAGGTTATTACATGGCTCACCTTGTCAAAAGATAATTTGCATGAATAAAGAGGCTCATTAAACTTGTTAGAGCTTCTTAGCATCAATAAAAAGTCTTAGTAACAAATTAGAATATTAAATACTGCATTTAATGTGAGAGCCTGTTTTTTAATGACATTTTAGAAGAGGTTATGAGTGAGGCATTGAGAGATATAAGAAATTACAAAATGTCCATATTATACAGAGCTTACTCAAATAGACACTGCAATAAATTATAATACATAAAATAGCAGATATTTTTTGATTTTTTTCTGTCCATAAATATTAAAGCCACTGACAAACATCTTACTTTTTGCCTAAAGATGCAAGGCCATACAGAACTCCTGTAGCAAAGGCGATGGCGTTTCCAAACAAGGTTGTAAAGGAGAAACTCAAAAATACGGGAAACAGAGCCATCCTGAAAATTAGCAACAGAAGACAGCCAACAAAACACACAAAAATTTAGTAAATCATATTAGCGACGTGCTGTAGAGAAAAGAAACACATGTCCGACAGCCTATTCAATTCAAAAACTGTAATTATCAGGATTTCACGTTTTAAAGAGTTAAAATCTTTTATACAGGAAAGTACACCGTCTCCAAAGACATAAACTGTGTAGGATGCATAGTTGTTCTCACCCACAGTAGAAGAAGGCTTTCTGCCAAGGTTTGAGTTTGTCTGCACGGGCTGCTATTGCATTAGCAAACTCTATAAACTGGCAACAGAATGGGACTTCGCACAGGAACAGCACGAAGGCATTCAACCTTGAGACAGTAGGAGAGGACACAAACACAGCAGTGAATCATCTCCTGCACTTTCATTTCAAATACTGTGCGACTGTGGCTGAAATGATAGAAGTCTGGAGTCATTTTAGACACAGCAGCTGAGTGGAAAAGAACCATTTCGCTGGCATTGTCATCAGTCAAGGTATACAAATTGGTTGGAGCACTTACATGTTTGCTGTCAAGAAAACAGCAAGAAGTTTCTGCAGTGAGCTGATTACTAGATTTTGGCTGACGTTCATTTGAAGCAGGAGCTGTTCCAACACAGTTACATGGATCTGCTGCTTGCTTTCAGTGTGTTATCATATTGTACATATTGTACAGAGGGATGTGAAATTAACAGGTAATACAAGAGCATAATGCATGAGATAAAAATAGAAACTGTAAATCTGCACAGTCAAGCTCTGATGAATCATTTATGTTTATGATGGTTTGTATGGGACTTTTAGTTAGTGTTTGGTAAAATTTTACTAGAGCCAGCTCACATGTTTCAGCAACTGTATCAGTGGCACTTTCGCCGAGCTGCATCACAGCAATTTAAGTATTGCCTTAATCTGTAGATTAAATGAAAATCAGGCTGTCAACGACATGTCTTCCATGTGTAGTCATATTCTGACAGCAAAACAGATCCGAGCTTACATGATACGGATTATAGAACACACAGCTTATGGCATGTGGCTGTGATTGAATCTATACATGCTACATTAAAGTAAGTCAAGCAGTGTTAAAAACTTACACCATCCATACTCCTGCAGCGATGTTTAAAGGGTTCACAGTGACACAGTTCCAGACTCCTGAGATGGCACAGGCTGCATGATTTGAACGAAACAAAACACAAAGCAAAAGAACCACTATTAACATCAGACATATAACAGATTATGTTATTATACAGAAACTGTTAGCTATTCGAATTTTGTTCAGATTTCGATCTCAGAAGGCTGTATGGATATTAAAATGATGGATGTGGTTGTTAGGATGTTTAAAGCCAATATACTGCTACATTCTGAGCCTCCATTTATCAGCCGCTTGGTCGCTAATGCATGTGTATAATAAACACCACAAGATAATCAGCAATGCGAAACACATTGAGCATGTAAAGTATCTGAGTGCAAGTGTGCAACAAACAGACAGAAATGAATTTCAACTGCAGCACATCACTGTTTTTTTATATATATATTTTAGCTTTAGTCCACCTTAGACCCACAGCAATTTGGAAACACAGTGAATTAAATGATGGAACCCAGCAGGCAAATTAGGATGTAAAACCAACTATGAAACACGGTTAGCCTGAAAATTAATTACTAACAGCAAATTTGAAACACTGATTAACACTGTATCAAAATCAAAGCTTGCTGCATTTCTAATGGACAAGATAATTTGTTTCAGACAGATTCCTTTAATGATAATTCTGGGTACTTTCAATTAAGCTTTTTTTAGCTTTTACTAAGACTACCATTTGCATTAAATGTTTCAGTGCTTGTCTCACAAGGGTCAGTGGGATCTCCCTAAAGTAAAGGTTTAAAAAAAGTGTGTATAGCTATTTGAGATGACCTAAAGATGTATTTAAATGCAAAATTTAAGTAGTTAGTAGACCAATGGTGGTGTGTTCATAGGTTAACCTTAACCCTAACACATAAGTAATAACCACTAACAAATACCTGACATGCAAGCTTCAGAGGTCAACTATTAAAACAAGTTACCAGTGATCTGTAATGCCAATAGTGAGACCTGTGCCTTATTCGCTTAAACAAATCAAAAGGGAAGTGGTGGAAAGATCCATCCCAGTTAGCTACATCTCTCTGATAAACACCTGAAAATGTACTTTTGACCTTTGCAGCTTACATTTCACGAGTCACAAACAGTTCAGTTTGGCCGTTTCTATTTCTGCATTTATCATTTACAGTTCTCATATATTTTTAAGGGGAAAAATGTAATACTTAGCGAGACTACTTAAACATAGGGTGTTTCAGATTTATTTATTGCCAGTTCATACACATGCTGTATATCTGAGAGTCAACATAGTATGGCAGAAATTACAGTGAGAGCAAGACAAGACCACAGTGTCACTAACAGTGGAAGAACTATGTACCATATCCTGCTGCTTTAGACCATCCAGCCTCCTTAATAATACAGAGCCCATTGAATATGCAGTGCCCTAGGCGGTTAATGTGATACAGGCTCTGTGACTCTGGTGTCACTGTGAAGGAGAGAAGGCTAGAGCTGCAATGCTGCTGAAAAACTGCCAAGCCAGCAGGGAAAAATCACTTCTGTCTCACATTGAACTCTTAAGGGAAAGTGACTAAGTACCTGTGCTGTAGACTTTGTGTGTTCATATCAAAACAAATATAGCAATAACAAGCTGTTATAGAATGAGTAAGCCATGCACACAGGCGGTGCCCAACAGTGGCTGCGGCAGTGAGGGGACAATGGGCTGTGACAAGGCTTTTGTCTGATATGGCTGAGCGACTGAAGTGAGGTTTACTTTATCCACAGTCAAACAAACGCTTTCCCAAATAGTAATTTAACGTCCTTTGTGTCTTACCTTGAATTTGAAGCATTTAAGATTAGAGCTAGTGTCCATACAATGAACTGTATCTATTATGCTGACAGGGCAATATATCACAGAAAATAGCACAAATTGTGAATGCCAACCGGTACACTCAATAGCTTTATTCACTGATCATTTAGCTGTGGTGGGAGCCGTGTTTCCGTCTCAGTTTATCATTTACTTACTTGTCAATTGATACAAGAAATTTACTTTGATAACTACTTACATATTCCTCCCAAAACTCCAGCTATTTTGCAGAGCCATCGGTACCACCATGTCATGCCATCATCCTCCGGGTTGGGTTTAGTGGACGCTGCGGTATCTTCAGAGCTCATTGTGTTTTTCTAGCGATGTAAGCTAAAGCTACCCAAAGCCAGTATTTACAGATGTCAGCCTGAGACTACCTAACAATAGCTAAGTTAGGTTAGCCAGTCTCAGCAAACTAACTGCTAACTTGCTTATTGCGCACGACACAGCGGTCCTAATCAGCAAAACAAGATGTAACTTCAAAATTTGTATTTCGTATCTTTTCTTTCCTTTTCCCGCTCGCGTTGGAGGAAGATTGTCTGATGTTACCAGCAGTTTTTCACACTGTTTCCCCGTCAGTCAAACCCAGCTAACCGGCTAGCTGATGCTAAAAGCACCGCTACCAGCTGCCGCTAGGAGTGGATATCACCGCTGCATCCGTCCGGAACAGTTTTATAAGCTCATTAATGAACAAAAACTAGTCTAAATTCGCTTTCTGTTGTGTTGTGACGGTCAACCGACGTTTTCCACCCGGTTTGTTTTGGGATCAAGTTGCTGCTCCGTTGTTCTCCTCCCTGGCTGCTCAGCAGATGTAAGCGGTGCATTGTGGGAGGGCTTGACGTGCGTCATGGTTTGTTTACATGACGGAGTTCTGAACAGCAGATTTTGGGATCGTGATGAATATTACACAATACTTTTTTGTAAGCATGACAGTGTACATTCTGAAGGTGTAAAGGGCGGTCTTGTAGATATTATTATGTTAATATAAATAGTATTAATAACATACCAGGTGTGGCATCAGGTCCCGAGTTCATACCTTTCATGTATTACCATTACATTTGAAACAGACATTCTTGCTTTACTTTCAAATCAAATGACCTTGGTTATTTGAAACACTGCTAGTTAATTATCATTCAGATAAAATGACTGCTACCTCTGTGACCCAAGTAAATCAACAATGATTACAGTAAACAAGACCTTTTTCCCCACATACATATGGGCGCTAACCCCCTCACCATTTTCTTTAAAGAAACCTGATTTTTAACCAGCATCCCTACAGGTGAAAGTAACACAAAGACCCTTTTTAAATAATTAAATATCTGATTCATCTTTAATTACTCATTCACACATTTATATACAACACATTCTTCCCAAACCACTATATACAGGACCGTAATGTTTTCTGAGCCATTTTCTGTTGAAGCGTGTGCCTTGTGACTTCTTTCATCAATTTTGGATGGGGAGGACAAAAAAGTCCAAACTGCAGAGGGGTGACTGTGTCTGTGTTTAAGGAGAGGTAGATAAAATGATCGGGACAAACGCAACTCTAGCCACAGTGAGTGTTTTTTGACTGGTTTCAGTTCATCCTCATATCAGAGCCTTTGAGGCCACACAGCTCGTCTCACTCTGACAGCAGAGTGGACTGCCGTGGCTTCAGGGTCCTTCGGCTGGTCCTCCTCTCCTCCATTATTTGTTTCCTTCTCCCCGTGGGCGTGTGGCAGAGCATATCATCCAGGGTCTGCTGGGTCACCTGATCAGCTCGCTCGAGCTGAGTCACTACCTGCTCCACTTTCATCATGTATGGTCGGCCCTCACTCCACAGGCGCAGCAAATCCACCTGAAAACAGGTCACATGGGGCCACTGAGCTACCTCTGTTCAGTTTGTATTAACAATTTTGAAAAAGAGTGTTTCCTACTGGCATTTTGATCAATAGTACGAGCAATTGATGCCTCAAATCATTTTGTTCTCATGTGTGATTACACTAATCTTTTCATAATGAAATTTTACAGAACTGTAAAAAAAATTCTACCTCAGCATAAAAGCACTAACTAATTGCATGAATGTGTTTAAAAATTAATTTTTTGCATCCTTAGCTGATCTGGAGCAGTTTGAGTCATTACTTCAACAATAAGTAGCATCTGTATCGCTGATCAAACATCCATATTTGACTTACCACCTCCTGAGAAAATTCAGGCTTCTTCACAAAAGTAGGGCTTTTGGGCAACGTGATTGCAGAAAGGATGGAAATGGCTTCTATAACTTGTCCTGACATCGCTAGTAATAACACCTAAATCAAAATTAAAGAAAAAAGTAAGTTTTTAGTCAGTGAAATATAACAGCAAGAATCAATTCATACGACAGTTTAGAGATGAATCCTTACCCTCAAATTTTGGCACAATCTGCCATCAGCGCTAATTATTTGTGAAAACAAGGACTGTGCTTTTTCAGTGTCATTCTGGAATAAAATTGAAAAGAGAAAAACAAGATTATTGATGATATCTTAATATTTCCGCACATCTTTATGCATAGAAAAAGTAATACATGGAGAAGATGCAACTTACCTGCCGAAGTGCCAATGCTACAGCAAAGCAGTAAGCATGTCTAGAGATAAAGTGACCTTTGATCTGCCTCTCCTCTATCAGGGCAGTGCAGATCTTGTAGGCTTCTGCGGTGTTCTGAGCAACATCAAAACAGAATATAAACTGACTGCAAAGAGTTTTGCATCTTAAAACCAAATCTCCCCCCAAATATAAGGCAGGTAACGTAAATAAAACAAACTTTATTCAATCTAGACATTACCAGTTTGTAGCAGGTACCACATGCCAGAGTCAGTGTGTCTTTGTTGAACTGTACACTTTGGTTCCTCATAGTTCTTAGTACCTCCAGGGCATCTGCAATAGCCAAAGTTTAGAACAATAGCTATATAACTATATGTGATAATTTCAGGAAAAAACAAAAAACACTGGAGGGTTAATCCATTACTTACGTTCATAAAAGCCTTTTGTGAATAACATGTCTATGGCGATGTTAAAGGACGTTGAATCATTGAAAAATCCTGTTAAATTCTGTTCAGACAGGTGAGGAGAAAAGTATCAGTCTCATTTCTTGCTTGTGGCACCTTGTCAATAATCAGTGTTTTGGTTATTTTGGTTGATTTACCTTATCTGTAATTGTTTCAGCAGCCAAGTCCTCCAAACCCAGCTCATAACACAGTCTCATAAAAAGAGGACCAAACTTAAA
>JAQNCA010000013.1:17563466-17590284 GCA_029783725.1 Acanthurus tractus
CAGTCTGTTTTTATTTACTAAAACTGCGTTTGCTGCCATGAGAAACACACAAGCAGGCAAACGATCAAATTAGTCGGTTCATTAAATGCTTAATTAAATGGATTTCCTGTAAATCCTTTTTAAATCCAACAGGGTATCTTTCTTTTGTTTGTCTTCGCATTGCATTGCCAACCAAGAAAACTGCTTAACCAGCAGATCAACCGTGCATGTACATGTGTATTTAAAGCCACCTGACACACCCTGATTATACACACAGGTGACCTCCATTTCCCTCATTATGCAACTTTTAAAAACAAGAGCACCAGTGATGATTCGGGTGTGTCACAAGCAGGGGTGTGAAAACTTATGTAATCGTGTCTCTTTTTGTTTTTATGTTTGGAATTAATTCGGATCAATTTGTAAAGATTTGTTCTTTTCTGGCTCTGCTGTTCCAAACAGGTTTTTAAAAAGAAAAAGCTTTGTGTTGTGTTTGAGTTCAGAGCGACACAAAAGCTGTTTTTTTTTCTGAATCCAGTTCACCTTGATTAACTTTAAGCGCTTTTCTGCTTGTCTGACGAGTAGATATCTGCATTTTGTTCCCACTGAAAAAAATAAATCCTCCTAACATTGACAAAACAGTAGCATGTTCGCATGGCTGCTATAAAAATATAAACACTGTCTGATTAGATCCAGTTTTTAGAGTTATTAACAAAGGGCCTGTATTATCTTGAGACTTTCCGGTGGCACCTTTTATAGAAACTCAATTATTTCTATATTTACATCGACCTAAAAAGCTCTGAAACACCGACTTCTTGAGAAGTGAGGCTGAAAACTGCATCTCCTATCCCAGTGATCTGAATGTTGAACTGTATCACCTCTCAGATGGAGTCCCACATAAACCTGCGCAGACATTCATTGATCGCGTTGTGGACGGATCCTCCCACTTTTCAACAATGACAAAGATCTGCCACAAATATCAGCAGAGATTTTTGGATCTCAGACGATCGTCGATATGAAAGCTGGAAAATAAAACTTGTCCTCTTCTGCAAAAAATCCCCCAGGTTGAGAAAACAGTGTGAATCACACATTTCTTTCCATGTTTATTCACTCAGTGACATTTTGCTGAACATGTGTGTTTTTTGTACAACATGTTTCACAGACGAAAGCCTCACAGGCTCAGATTTAATGTGGCTAACTTGATGAGAGCATTTATCTGGATTTTATTGTCAGGAAATAAATTGCAATGTATTTCCAAAGTACATTGTTACTCATCAAAGGGTTATTTGGAGGTTTTCTTAAGAAACTCCAGTTACTCAATAACTTATAACAAGTTTTGTGCAGCCCTGTTACTGCATGCAGTGACTCCTCCAAAAATACCCAAAGCTTGAATGTGATTCGGCACTAAAATGCACCAAATGAATTTAACTCTGACAGAACAATTATTTGTTCTTAGTACTTTTGATCTTTAGGGATGCAAACCTATTTTTTTTCTCATTAACTTAATAATAAACAAAATCCATGGATCATTAAAGTTATCAATATCTGCAGCTCCATGTAATTTTAAATAAAAGTCCACATTGACAAAAAAACAACAGCTTGTAAATGTTAAATTTTACAGCTTGAGCATCTTGAAAATAAGCCAAAACTGTCGAAAACAGTTGTGTGCATCTAAAATCTACATGCACATTCAACAGCATTAATAATAAAGAGATGACAAACCTGAAACAATAAAACTCAGATTTATATTCTGCTGCACATGAAGTTTCACTAGAGTCAGTCTGACCTGGTTTCTTCTGAATTACATTTTTCTGCCGCAGACTCACGCAGTCGCAGTGATGTCAGAAATACCATCCAGTCCTCAAAAATGTAACCAGGCATTGAAGTCCACGCTGAGATCATTTTAAAGTCCTCTTGCTTTGACAAACTGTTCCTTTGATGGTGATGCTGCGTCGTCTGATCCCCCGGTGACCACATTTTTTAGATTTCCCTCTGCGTCCATGACCACAGCCGTCCTCTTCAGCTCCTCGTAACGCGCTTGTCGCTCGGCAACCGCCTCGCAGGCTGCCAGCACCTCATCAGACTCAAAGTCATAGTCCTGCTCGAGCTCCGGGGCATTCATGATCTGCTTTTTGGTCTCCTCTTCTTGTCGAATTTTCGCCTCGGTCGCCAAGTGCTGCTTCTGTAACTTGCATGCCCACTCCAGGTCGTCCTGCCACAGGCTGCGCTCCGACGGGCAAAGGTGGATCGCAACCTGGAAGGACCTCACAGCCTGCAGGGAAAAGCACCGCATGAGATCAGGAATCGAACGCAGGCTTTTAGGGATGATCATGAAAGTTAGGAGAAACATATCGATTCCAATGAATTGAAACTCTCAGGCCTGTTTGTGGCTTCGCGGTGTGACCCTGTGCAGCTGAATCAGCACAAGCAAGACCCCAACAATCTCTGGTCGCAGGCAGATTTACGGTTTTGTTAATAAGGCATTCATATTTCTTAGCTGACCGTGCAGTTGTGGATCGATGTGAAAATTACGGTCCAACTGCACAGAAGTACTGATAGGCACCCAGCAGTTTATGGGACCTGATGTCCATGTTTATCTCCAGCTGTGATGATTTGCTGCCTGTGAAAAGAATCCATCACGACATGCGATTAGAGGCGACTACGAGCTCATGAATCAGTTCTGACAGGCGTCTGAAATCTGTCGAGTACATTGTAAAGTTGAAAAATAACCAAAGGTGCATATTAAATGATAATAAAGCCAATCAGATATATGAAATCTGGGTGAACTAGATTCTAACTTAGACTCATATCTGGATTAGCAGCTTACAATTCACAATCCAGCCAATGAAGACAGAAAAAATGTATAAAATCTTAAAAATCTGCTTGTTAGATCATCAAAAGGATCATTTTCTTTATGAAATTCGGAAAAAAAAATCAAGTCTGTTTTAAGGGGTTTCTACTTTAATATAAAATAAAACTGGAAAGAAGAATCTACTTGATTGGATTCTATATGAAAAACTGAGCCTTCTTATTAAACTCTTTATGGAAATCTCTTATCAGTACAACATCTCTTACAACTTCTACTAAAACTTTCCGCACCTGTTACGTAAATAACCTGCGATGTTCCAGTTCAACTGAAAAAAAACCTGTCCTCTCAACAAATAAAACCGTCTGCGCCAAAAGCAACACATCAAGTTTGGTCCTGAACGGACTCGAGCTTCATCAGCTTGTTGTTTTTAAGGTCATAAAATGTCACGGTCGGCTGATCGGAAAACAGAGAACTTAATAATAGAAATGATGAATGATGGCAGAGCTGTCATGCTTCGATGTCGGTTTTCCATTTTTATAAAACACTTGGAGAAGAGACAAAAAAAAAAAAAAAAAAAAACTCAAATCAGAAGCTATATGATTTGTTTTTGTTTGGGTACTTTCCATTTTCCTGGAGGGAGACAGAGTGAAGTGGAAATTAAAGAGAAGCAAAAGAAGAGGCTCATGAAAGAGAAAATGGGAAATCACTGCGCTCTCCTTCTGCATAGACAGGCACTACTCAAACATGTTGATGCCTACAAAGTGTTTAAACACGACTAAACAAGCCTCACTAAAAATAGATGTGCGTTTTTTTTTTCTCTCTTCCTTACTAATAGCTCTTTTATACAAGGAGGTGTGTCTATATTTGGTTTAGTCTTTTTTTTTTTTTTTGCTCGACTAACTTTCAACACTTCCCATTGTTGTTTTTGGTGCCGTAGGACAGGTCCGTCGCTGCAGGAGCGACATGCGGTGCCATTAAGCTGGAGGCTTTTCTGCGCTCAGTCGTGTTTGCTGGGGCTCCTGGTGGGGCAAACAGTGTGGCTGTGTTTTCGCAGGTTTCAAACACCCACAGGTCCCAGCGTGTTCACGGGGCAATTTAAGCAATCGTCCAAGCCTTTAGGCACCTGGGTGTGCTTTGAAAGAGGGACTTCATGTCATAGGCGAGGAGTTTGCAAAAAAAAAAAAAAAAAAAGTAGTAAACAGAAAGAGCTGACGTATCTCAGCGGGTCTTCAAAAACGAGGACGCAGCTGATTTATAGCCCCGCTATAGAAACGGGTTAATTGCAAAATCAAGCATTTAAAAAAGAAAACAAACAACATGGAGACATTCCAATTAGATCATTAGAGACTGACTGAGAAAGAAGCGATCAATTGTTATGCAACACCTCTGAATGTTGGTACAGTCTGTACATGCCGGCCTGAATTTTGGTGTTTGCACCTGAAAAGGGCGCCTTTTTGACTGCGAGCAAGCAGTCAAAGTCCCTAATCCCTAATGCACCATCATCATCTGCAATTAGTAAACAATGTTACGAGACGCTTTTTTCAGATTCTGCTATGACTCATAAAACTCTTCCATCTGTTACTGGCATTTGTTTGCAGCCCTGAATTCAAGAAGTCATATGACGGCTTCTGTAAGCATTTACACACTAATTTGTTTTTCTTTGGAGTGCACTGCCAGTCATGCTCACCAGGTCCACCTCTCCCAGGTTGAGCTGGGCACGGCCCAGAGTCTGCCAGCCCTCCCACCAGAGGGGGCGGCACTTCACCGCCATCTCCGCTGCCTCCACGGCGGGGAAAACCTCCTGCAGGATGGTCAGGACCTGTGGAGAAACATGAGTGGTTCCTTTGAGCCCTGAATAGTTGCTGTTTTTCTGCGTTTAACATCGTCGTCATCGTTAGATAAAACAAGACGTTTAAAGACGTCACTATGTGCAGATTCAGCACATTTATCTTCATATCAATAATTAGTTGAGGTCCTGGTGATGTTCTCCATGTGTCACATGAACATACCATACATACAGCATCGCAGTCACGGTTACAAGATTACTCCCTGTAATGCATTTATGCATGTACGCTGACATTTAACACTGTTGCACTGACCCCATTAACCTTTCCAACACTGCCAGACCCAGCGGAGACGTATGAATCATCTTTTCCTCTGACACTAAGTAGACGGATGACTTCAGTTTTATAGCAATACTTTGATTTTACAATGCCTTCCTCCGATGTAGCCAACTGAAATGTAGCTTTAGCAGCTGTGCATGTCACTGCATATGAAAAACTAACAAAGTTATACAAGAGGCAGATTAATTATTGGCAGTGCTTGAGGGTTTTATTGTTGTTTTTTTAAGGTGTAGCCTCCAACTGCGACACGTGTGCCTGAAAAACTCTGTATTGTTTCCGCGTCTGTGAGAGAATCACACACGTATGTTTAAGTATGTGTAAAGGAAGTGTACTTTGGCAGGGTGAGATGTCACAGGACGTTCCTGTTGGTTTCGGTGTCGTTGTGATGCACCTTTTTTTTATCGCTAATTTGTTTTCTCACACACACTCTTCCGAGGCACAAGAAAAGCTGTCAACCAAACAAACCACAGAGCTAAGAGAAAGGAGCCATGTGTCTTAGGGTGTTAAATTTCTTTTTTTAAACAAGCACTTAAGATGCAAACATGCACGATAAAACTGAATTCAATACGTTACGGACACGTTCAGTGTTAAGCTAAAAACTAATGTAGCATGAAAACTATTAACCTGAAACATGCAACAATGAAGTAATACAGGAAATGTTCATTGTAAAAGCCCAATAACCTTACTAAATATACAACTGTTTAAATAAACACAAAATGTCATGTCTCCGTATCAGCAGGAAAATGTGATGACAGTTTTTTTTAAAAATGGAGTCAATTTCCTCCAGAGCTCTCGGCAGCTCCACAATCTGCCGTGACAGACGCGCAGGGGGACGTTATAAGGCACAATACTGATGGAGGTGATTAGGAAGAACGTGATGAGGGGAAGTAAATGACCAGCGTCATCATATGCAACTACCTCATCGAGGGGGCCAGTGATACGGCGCCTATTTTTGACCTAATGAATGTGAATAACATCAGCACGTCGGGGCCGACCCTGAACACCACGAGAACGTTCCAGCAAATTAAATTCGAGATTGTTTTGGGACCTTTTCGAGACTATTATAAATGTAATTTAAGACTTCACAGCTATGTCGGCATAAAAGTATGAGCGCCACGAAGGAAAATAGGGGCACCAGAATTATTTGCGAGTAAATGTCATTGTGGATCTCGATCAAATGTGCTGCTCACGAGCCAGATCTGACCTTGGACTCATTAGATGAAAATAAGATTGAGAAACACAACTGAAACTTATTACTGCTAGAATTAGCTGTTTTATCTTGATGGGAGGAAATGCCACATTAACCAACGCACTGTACTGTGAAACCACAGCTGGCTGTGCTCCTTTAAATTCTGACTTTTATTAGTAGTTATTTGTTTTTTTATAATGTTGGTTTTATGTTGCAGTTTTGTTCCCGTGTGATCAATTCAAATTGCAAAAATAAAAAAAAGTTAAGGTTTTAATTTACGATGCAATGATTTGACAAAATTGTAGGGCCTTGATTTTCAGCTTAGATTCATAGATTTTAGACTTTAACGGGGATCCATTGAAACTCACTCATGCAAATGTTACTGCTCAGTCAGCCGAAGTTTAATGGAAGAAAATTTCTTTTTTTGCGGTGGTGTTTTCTAGGCGGGGTTGTCTAACAATTTCCTTCTCAAATATCAGATAATAGACAATATCATATTAGAATTACAATAGTCCATCTGCTGTGAATGGTTAAAGCTATTGAGGAGAGAGTTGATTGTGTTAGATGTCGCAAATGAATGATAAATGATGGAGATGGCTCGGTTCATCAGTGTGCTTCCTCTGGCTGCTCCACTTTCCTCAAATAAATGGGACAGAGAGGGCGGCTCAGGAATGATGGCAAGTGTAAACAATAAAACCTGATGGACACGAAGGTATAAACCCAGATAAAGAGAAAGCAGCAGGAACAAGGAACTGGAAAAAAGTCAGAAGATCCCAGCTGTCGGGAACAGACTGCAGACTTTCAGTGGTGTCACTGACGTGCTGATATGAGGTATCTGGCTTAAAAGCATTCCAATGTGGCACCACACAAACAGGGATGTGTAGATGTGTATACACAGCATGCTAGTGGTCACTCGCATTTCCAAAGCAAAGGAAATGAAAGCAGTATGTGCTCCGTTTGACTGAGCTGCACAACATGTTGCAGCAAGCGAACCGAATCGCTGGATGTTGGCTTTACGAGTTTCTTTATGTAACACAAACATATGTCAGATATTGTTGTACCCAGATGTAAACCTTTCCCCCCCCAAACTCTAAAAACAACTCTTAAACATTCCTGGACAAACTTGCAGTTTCAGCAGCAGAAACATATTGTGTTTCTCCAAAAAAAAAAATGGCTGCTTTAAGAAGATTGTCACATTTTTCCGATTCTATTCACATGCACTTATGCATATTGAACGACTTTTGCTCTCTGTTCATTATGATCGTCAATAGCTCACTTCCTAGAGCAATTTCTGCGGAAGCATCAGTGAACTGGCGATCAATTAAAAAAATGATCTCATCAGGGCCAGTAGAGAGAGGAGGATCAACCAGAGTTACACAGAAACTCTTGCGGCACACATGTAGGCACGATCAAAGGTCTTGGGTGGTAATATCTCATATGTGTATTAGTTATCTAAAGCCTTCTGTGGCTCCAGGGGGAGATAATAAACAATGATTTATGATAACACTTGAGGCAGAGTCTGTTGAAGACCACAAGTTTTAGAAATGAAAATATTCAGACAGAAGTTAGCTTATCAAATCTCCGTACCCTGCTCCTTATCTCTGCTTGAGGCTACCTTTGTACTATTGCGACACATCCAAACCCACCAACACAACCTTCGGTAGTTATTTGCATTATGAAAAATGTAGGTGTCACGTTTTGGAAAGGAAGAAAAATAAAGACATCCGTCATGTTTTCACTGCGAATCTGACACTTTTATAGGAGTGCGACGCTAAATTAAATGGGAGAACTTTGAAAAGACCGACTTGAAAAAATGTGAACTTATTCTTTCAATAAAAAGAGTAATAAATATGATAATGATTGTGTGGGGGAGACAGGTGGTAAGTTAAAAAATACAGGTGTAAATTATACCTGAGACTTCATCTCATACAGTACTGGGTTGTCTGGAGTCAGCTGAATGGCCTCGTCCCACTTCTTAATGGCCTCCCAGTTCCTAAAGAGAACACACACACATACACACACTGTGATTCAAAAACACACACCGTGATTCAAACACACACACCGTGATTTAAACACACATGGTAGAACTGGGAGATTAAAAACATAAAAAATAATTTATTTATGGCATCATGAACCATAACCTGACCGCTTACAGGTGCATTGTAAAAGGCTTTGCAGTGTGAGACACAGCGGACAGCCATGGCATCTGAATCATTAGCAAAGTCGCCCACAGCTTACACTCCTCAACACAGACATGTTGTACTACAGCAAGGTAAACATGGCTTTTATGGCTTTTATGGCCTTTGGCTTGCGTTCAGTTCTTTGGATAATCCCATGTTTTGACAGACTCAAATAGACAATCACATGAAAGAGTGATATTGGGCACTCGAGTTTCATTTTCTCCACCCTGAAATTTGTTATGTAAATGTAAAACACTTAGAATTGTTATGTAACCTAACATAGCGACACACGTTCGTTCGTTGGGATGATAAAACGAAGCTGTTCTCTTCACTAAACTCTTGTTATAAAGAAGAGAAGCTTCCTCCATTAGGTTCGTCCATTCTCGCACGACATCACCAAAGCTGACATGATCAGACTTTTATGTCTTTCTTTAGTTAATGTTTACCATCCATCTGCTTTTTTGTGGGTCTTTACTTTCACTTAGATAAAGTTTCTGATTGAAAAAATATGGTTTTTGTTGTTTTTACTGATAAGGGGAAAGTGAAAAAGGAGAACTGGCTTCCAGTACAATGTGTTATTAACCCCATAAAGCTGCACGTCTAATCCATAACACCTGTCCAGCTGTCTGACCGAATAGCAGCACAGAATGTACAAGAGCTAAATAAACTCACATAAATCAACTGCGGTGAATTGATAGGTCACAAATCAAACTCTTCTCAAGGGAACCTGCGATGTAGCTCCTTTTTCAGACATGCGAGGACAAAAATAAACGGGACAAACCGCACTTCTACACTCATCTGTTTTGTTTACAAGGAAACACAATTCTTTAGGTTTTTGACAAAGCTGATATTTACTTTTTTTTTCAACACACTGAATTGATGCATGAATGAGTTCACGAGATGTCGTTCGCTCTAACAACCCTCTTCTCTTCAAGTCAATATTGACTCAAGAATCATTTCAACAGCCTGATGAAGACAAAGGCTTGGAAAGATTATGAGGTGAAATCCTGCGTTTGACCTCATAACGTGTCTGTCCTGCCTAATTTTCTAGCTTTACGAGGAAGGATATCCTGACAAAATTCACGAGCAGACCATTACGACTGATCAGTTATAAAACCTGGTTAAGTCTGAGAAAACATTTACCACAGCTATTTAGCATTCGGGGAGCGGAGTGAGGAAATGGAACTCGAACGGTGGGGAAATCTTACCAACAGATGAGGCAAAAAGACTCTGCAAGATCATATGAGGAAATTAAGCAATAATACAACACATGAAGACCGAGGGCTAAAAATGACACCGCCTGGCCCACTGTTACCGTAACTCTGCACAACGGTCACAGCAAGGGCAGGGAAGCGAGGAGGCACGAAGAATAACAAAGACTGCAATCATCAGAGTGGTGCAAGTGCAATGCATCATGTGCTGTTTGAACGAGTGATAAATTAAGAACAAAACTGAGATATTACTAGCATGCTCCTGTGCTGGAAAGAGTGGAGGGCCGAGAGATTGTTACTGTTTCACACTTCTGTCCACAAGATGGAAATATTCTTGACACATGGTTGCAATGACGATGCCGAAGCCGTAACTGACAAATCTAAAAAAAGAAAAGAAAAAAAAAAAACAAACACACAAGAACAAAAACAGGATTTTGCAGGATGTTGTACATTTCAAATAGCCTGCAAAAGCCAAACTTTCAACTTTCAGGCTGAGTTTTAGTCAGAAGAAATTGCCTCATCACAGCAGCTGGAAGCCGAAAAAAATCCAAAAAATATCACCATATCTGGATGATGATGTGACTTCTGGCCTGAAAACAATCGGAAACCTCCCACACACCTGTTTAAACAATCTGTTAATGAATTCTCATAAGTGTGTTACTGCACTGACTGCTGTTCCCCCACCCTGTTCTTACGAATTTTGATCATGTTTCGACACAAAAAATTTGTTTTTGTTTCGACGGGTTCAATCTGATGTCTTAAGGGTGAAGGAAAGAGCTCTCAATGATCTTTTGACCTGATTTGAAAAAAAAAAAGGTCTCAAGCAATTGTCTGTTAACCCACTGAGTGATCACATGGCTTTTACAAATGTTCAGAGCTTAAGCCTCTGAATGATCTTTGATAAACTCTCAATACAAAGGTAATCAGGTCAGGAGTAAATGTGCATTTACAAATAAACAAGCAGTGTACGCTGTTCGATGTTCTTCTTGTTGGCCTTTCTCGCTTGTTTAGCTAATCATTTACCAGTCATTCTGACATGAGGTGATTTATTTTCTGTTTCTTCTTTGCAAATCATAAATAAAAGTGCCACCCAGGCTGTTTGTGCATAAACAACAATGACAGGGCTGCCTGTCATCCTTATCAAGATTCTGCTCTGCACAGAAGCCAATGTTAAAGAGATTGTTTTGGTGTGCTGCTGTATAAAGATTAGTATCTGTATAGAGCTAAATTATTCTTTTGTAATGTTAAAATCTCCCATATGGTTTAAAGTGTACACTGCCTGTTCAAGCTTATCATTGACCGTGCTGCGGTTAGTAAAGCACAGTCGACTTAACTACTAATGTCCCTTGTGAATTTACATAAAACAGCCAGAAGCTACAGATGACTTCCCCCTTCACAGGCCCACCTCTGCACACGATGTGACTCAAGAGGACATTCACATCACAAATAGGTACTAGAGGAGCTCTTCAATTACGTTAGGAGTATCTAAACCTTGGTAATGATAGACTGACATCAGAGGTCAATGTTGTTAGAGCAGAAAAACCCCTGGTTGACATTCTCAACCAGACACTATCGCAACCCTCTGAACGGCCATTACAGAGCACCATGGAAGACATCATTTCCCCCACAAAATCCACTTTCTCCTTGCAAACACAATTATGGACAGTCACTAAGGGCAACAGCATTACCACGACTGGTTCACAAAGTGATTGTAATTTGGCTAAAAGGTCAATTATTGTGCAAGATATATCAGATAACCATTTTGTTTTCATCATAAAACGGTGGCTGAATGACCTTTTGCACACAATGTGGGCTATAACTACAACTGTAGGTCTTTCGACAATTCACATGCAGAGAAGTATCACGTGAACACATATTAATGGTGACTGTTCTTCAAGATAACATAACCTCTCCATGGGAGACAATGGTGGATAGAAGGGGACTTTAAACAAATCATCGTTTTTTATTTTCTCTTTGAAGAGTTTGCATTTAAAAGGAATAATATGTTGTTGTTTCTTTAAAGCAAAACAAAACTGATTATTACTTGTTGTTGCGTCCATTTACTCCTTTTACTGATCCCATTCTGGGAGGAATACACCTCATTTGTTATTAAAATCTAAAAAAAAGTCATGAAATACAATACAGAGAAAACCTCATGCATATATGGCACTGACTGTGCCTTGGAAATTCAATGTTTTATAAATGTCAAGCTGGATTATTAAGCCAGTGGAGAGCTTTCAAATGTGCTGGTGTGTAACCTCTGTACAATGTCGCCCTCCAGTGGTGAAGTTTTAATACTACATGCCAAAAGGTATTGAGAGAGTCAAGCTTGGGCAGCTTTCAAAAGCTTTTTAATGTCCACCAAAGGTATAATTGAGCTCCTGCTATCAAATATAATAGTCATCATATAGAACCCAGTAAGGCAGCCCCGAGTGTCATAAAATGAAATACAATTTAAGTTCTTATCCTGCTTGCTAATAAAACTGGCACTGAGATCGGAATATATATTCCAGAAGATAAAATGGTGTACCCATATAGCTGTCTGTTCAGCACTAGTGCTTTTATTGAGAAACAGGTGAGGAAATATCCTGTGCTAAGGATATGAAAAAACACTGTGCATTTTTCTGACTGGAATATTATCTGCTAAAACCCTGACTAATTCAGCCAACCAAAAAACGAATATACACCTCTTAATTGAGGTAAATGCTGCTAATCTGACCAATATTTAGATTTTTTTAATTTATGTGCATTATTTTTTAAGATGTTACTAACACCTTGTGTACACAGCAAGCACGTGACCTGCAGGTTTTAAATAGCACCCCTTACCTGCCTTGCTCGGCCAGCTGTGCACCCTCATCCTTCAGCCTCTTGCTCTTAGATGCACAGTCGTCCAGCAGCATCTCCCGCCGTCGTTTGGTGGCTTGAAGCCAGTCCACCTCCTCATCCTGACTGGGTCCATCATCTTGAGCCTTCTCCGCCTCAGACTCAGCCTCAAACTGCTGCACCACTGACTTTGACACCTTTTCACCAACTTTCCTTTTCCAGCCAAATGAAGCCATCCTGTAGGGAAAGGAGATGAGAGGGAGGCGGATGCTGCAAGCTGAGAAATCCTATCTCACTTAAAATCAGTACGCAATCAGCACTGGAAAAACCATGGGGTCAGACTTTTACTTTGAAATATCGGAGCGCTTAGCCAACTGCATTTCAAGATAGTGTTGCTATCATGCTCTCTCGTATATTAACACTTAGTTTTACCACGTCTGCCGCAGTTTGTGTATCTCTTATTAAGTACCGCACATGTCACTGCTTGTCTATAATTAACAGCTACAACCTACAAGACTAATACACAAAAAACAAGTGTCATAACAATGCTAACCAATGCTAACAGTAGCTATGATTATCGAGCAAACACTTGGCCGAGTTTTTGACATCTCAGCAAGTTAGTCACACAAAAATAATTTAGACATGAGATTTTTTCACAATGTTACTTTAGGACAATAAAACATGCACACGCACGGTTATTTCAGCTTTCCGTGAGCTAAACTGGACAAGCTAACGGAAGCCTTTGGTATGACCCGGAAGTAGTACAAATGTTTACATCGTCTCTTAAAGATACACGAACCTTTTTTAATGTGACATACTGTTGACTATGCTATTAAAAAATAAATGACAAACACAAACAATAATATATGAGACTGTAAATACTATATCTGTGAATGTTAGTAAAATATGATGTTGAGTACCTCGTAGATGACTCAAGGACAGTTTAGACATACTTGACATCTTGTGTCTCAAACAAGATGTTATCTTAATAAAGAAGCTCATTTATTTATATAAAATTATCATTGCTTTATACCAGAGTAATGCGATCTTACACAAAATTTTACCAATAATGTTCCAAAATGATTTTAATAGCTAAAGAATTAAGCAAGACTTAAGAATAAACTTGTAAAGGTGTCTTTACCTTCCTCACTGTCATCACATTCACCAATGCAGCAAATGAAAATATAGAAAATTCAACTATGACATAGAACTAGTATTTTCCTAAAAACTGTCAAAATACTAGAAACATACAAACAGACAACACAGAGCAAAATTGTGTGCAATTTAGCAGTTTATTAGGCAGTTGTGTATACAAACGATTTCAACACTGTCCATTCAGATTTACAATGGTCCATCTGTTAGGGTCCCTTTACACATCAAAACAAAAATAGAACAATATTTCTTTGAAGCAGTTCAGATAGACAGAATAGACAGAATTTATCTGCTAACAGTCCACTTGGACACTACTCCATTAGCTGTCAAAAAAGTCACGGTTTCACACATTCATCTTTCCTACAAAACAGATCATGAAACCCATGAAAAGTTTTGCAATCAGAACTTGCAACTGCCCTTTAAACTCAAAATGTTTAGTTTAACAATAATCTTTCCAAGACTATAGTGCGTGTTTCTTTACCATGATCACTATATTTTTATAAACTCTAGTTTAAAACTGAGACGTAAAGGTCAAATATCAACTAAGTATTTCAGTCTAAACCTGCCCTGCGAAACAGCAGGAGAAAAAAAAAAGATGATGATAATTATTGTCACTCTTGCCAATTTATACTAAATTTCATCTCAAAATGCAAAACTGTTAAACAAATGAGATACCTTTGATGTTTAAAGCTGTGGAGGGCTAAAGATCAAAAGACCTCAGCAACTGCTAACACTTGTAAATAAAAAAAGATCTTTAAGTGTCTGATATTGTAACAGGAACATGTAAATTCTTTAGAACCTGATTTAATTAAGACAAAAATGGAGATGACAAAATGAGAAAACAGTTTTTCTTTTAAGCATGCTTAGTTTTTTTTGCCATAACTAAAAGGTGGTAGCAGTTACTGAGGTCCACAAGAGTTTGGCAACAACATCACTGATGTTTTCTGATTCAAGTTTTATGAGTTTTCTTTTTTAATATCAACATTTAAAATCTCTGAATTGTTTAACTAACATACGCAAAATAACCGGTGGACTTAAACCCTTAAAATTGCAAAGGGTGCCAATAATTCAGACCTGCTGCAATTTTAAACTGCAGTAATTTCAAAAATAAAAAAGATCAACAGTACTGATAAAGATAAGGCAGCCAAACAGAAACAACTTAAATGGTTAAGACTGTGGAGAGGAAATGGAGGGAGATGCATCATACTCATGATTAGACATATCTAAAGACTTTGTGGGCTTGCAAGTTTTAGTTTTAAGGTTTTTTTTGGCGAGATGTTCTTTTTTTCTCTCAGAGTTCGGATCAACTCAGCAGGAATTAACAAATCCGAGCTCACAAGTCTGTTAAAGGTTTCATCAAATTTAAACCTAGAAGAAAATGTGTGGGCAATTTAAACACAAACATATCCAAAAATGTCATCATTTTGGATGTATTTATCTGCCAATTCACACTGTCCTATGCACTGCATATAATTGCTACTACTCGTTTCCAAATAAAGCCCTGAGGCCTTTACACTTGTGATGGATTGGCATTTTAAAGTCGCAAGTAGGCAAAAGGCATTTCACTCAGTTGTCATACTTAACCTTATCCTTAATTACAAAGACAAAACAAACAAAAAACAAACAAGGAATACAACAAAAAGTCAAAATCAACTTTGTCATTTTTATATGCGACAGTGAAAATGATATATTCCTAGATTTTGACATAATGGCAAGAATACCTCTTAAATGGTAAAAGCAGGTTATATTTATCTGGAAAGACAATCAAGTATCAGAATAATTGTGATTGAAGGAAACAAAACTGTGATATTGATTTAAAAACCAGACAGTAAAAAAAGGAAAATATATACTATCCAGCAATAGAGCATAATGCAATAAAGAAAAACAGTTTCATTTCCAATAGAACCAACACTGCGTTCACTTAACGCACTGATAAATATATTCACGTCTTTATATATAAAAAATGTAGGGGACAGACACATTCAGACAAATTTGTACAACAAGGACAAAACCATGACAATTTAGTCTCTGACAACTAAGATTCTCAAAAAAAAGAAGAAAAACCTAAACATAAATCTGGTGAAGCATTCTTTTGTCTCTGACACAAAGACAGAAAAACAAGGGTCATTGCACTTCTTTAGAGTCCAATGAATGTGATGGGCGTGACAACCCTAGTTATAGCCAGTGCTGCGCCCCGACACATGCACCACTTCGCTGACCGCCGCTGAGTGAAATACAAGAGCAGCAGGAAATAAAAGACACTTGTGCAAAAGGGCTACCTGCATCCCATATGACTGCCACCCAAATACCAAAACCCAGCGTGTGGCTTCATTCTCTGCAGGCAAAACCTCCATCTTGTTTTCTGTACTGGAAAGCAGTGCTCACTGGCAACAGTACAGAAAATTCAGTGTAATCACTTGGGCATATATGTAAAGGTGGGATGTAGACGTTTGCTTTTAAATTGATCAAAAATTTTTAAAACCCCCTCCAAAATGTTGTTCCGTCCTAGCTATTTGAGTAGCTCGTCATTCACCGTTCCCAGAAACCCCTGCCTTTCCCTGCCAGCTCAGTATACATCTCTTCCGCTTAGGGAACACTAACCTGCATCAGTGCCATGGAACAATCACTTCATCCCCAGCCAGGACGAACTGAGCCATGAATCGGTTGCATGCTTATTGCTATAAAGACACTCGGAGAGGAAAAAAGGCTAGCGATTGTTTTGCAAGCTATCGTGCAAGTAGTTTAATAAGATTTGCACACATCTCAAAGAACTCGATGGTGTGGCTTCCTGGTCGAGGGACAGACATGTTGTCTCCACCCGTTGAGTCGATTGATGAGGTCAGCGATGAAGCTAAGGAGCCTTCTGCAGCCTTGGTGGAGTGCACAGCGCTAGACACGGCTGCAGCGTCCGCCCCATCTACATCGTTCTTAATTGTGGTGCGGTAGTTACCCACAGATCCAGAGCGGAGAGGGGTAGCAGTTCCAGATTTGGTCTCCAACATATCATCTGAGGAACACAAGACATAAAATGTTCTGCAAAATTCCAAATCAGTGTCCATGACCAAAGTTGTGAAGTGTTGGGAGACTTTACACAGGTATAAACTAAAAGTGGGACTGCTGTACAGACTGGGAGCTGATTATAACACACTGGTCTTTGCTAATTGTAGTAAGTGATGTGGTTTGAATGCTTGTTGTTTTTTTAAATCTCTTTGAGACATAACAAAACGTTATTTAGGAAAGGACTGGAGTAAAAATAAGTCTTATTTGAGCTGACACTTATTAAATAGAATATGCCCAGATAGATATTGATCTTTGGACATCTTTTCAGGACATCCCTGTTATTGTATATACTGCTGGGAACCACAGACAAAGTGTCATTAATATCAACAAATTTATGCACTATGTGAGCAATTGTAGGCCTTGCTGGAGGTGCTGATTTTCTAACAGTCTGCGATAAAAATGATCCTTTAAAGTCTTAAATGCAACCTGACATATGTAGCAGAAATGCTAAATTTTCTTTGCAATTCTGAGCAATTGGTTCTTTATTAAAGCCACAAGTTATAACTGTAGCTTAACATTAGTGCAGTGGTTGACTTTGTTGTAGCTGAAAGTCAAACTGTGGTCTTATAACCTTTACACAGCATGACTGTCTTACAATAACGGCATACAACAACACTCTTATCTCATATTTTCCTTTGAGGTACCACTGTCCAATAACAGACTGTTTGAAAGCTCAAGCCGTCAACCCTGAGTCAATCATTTATGAAGCCAACACTGATGCAGCGACTGAAGGACAGCGTGCAGGTCAACACTTCTAGATTCAGAGAGTTGAATTCAGGACTAACTACAATTTTGTGCCAATATTAAGATAAAATTTAGACAACTGTAACTGAGTTTAGTCTAAATGGTTCAACTAGAGAGCAACACAGCTTGTTTCTCCCCTTTTAATAATGACTTTTGAAATGTTTGGTGTTTTGAGTGTTTTTACCAACTTTTTTGACTCTAAGGCTTTGTATTTTTTTTCTGTATAATGAAAGCAAATCATCTATTTTTCAAATATTTAAAAAAAAAATGTGAATGACCGTGTAGTTTAAACCTACCATCTATGCTACGGAAGTCTAGGAGGTAGGTTCTACTGTCCACCTGGTACAGTTGAAGGCTCATCTTGGTTTGCATCCCAGTAATCGGATTCTTCCTTCTCACACGTAGATAATATGGATTCACAACCTGAAAGAGTTATACAGAGGGAAGAAACATTAAGTTTAAAAAAAGCCACCTTTTTAAATGTACTCTGATATCAGCAGCTGTTATGATCACAATTTATCCACTGTTAAAATATGCGACCCCATTTCATTTTTCATTTTAACTCAATAAAATGGAGTGCTGTCTTAAGCCTATTTTCTCCTCTATGCCTCTCACTGCTGAGGTGTCTTACCTTCCACTCATAATCCAGCTGTTTCATGGCACGGCACACCTCTGACATGATATCATTTGGTCTACTCTGACTGCGGATGCCCAGATGCCACTTAGCCCGTCTGACACCCTGGTGCTTTGACTTCTGGGGGTTCAACTCATCGAGCGTGTGGCGAGGCCTGGGGAGCGTCTCTGCCACAAGGAAGGGCACACGCTCAGGGTGGGGCTTGATGATGCCTGTCACAGCTGCACCGGTCAGGTGCTGGTCATCTAGAAAAGAGTCAGGAGGGCTGGACGCCAGGTAGAAATCCTTGGCTTCATTCATGATGCGACGATTGTCAATGATCAGATGGTAGGCGACAGCCAGTGGATCCTGATGGTTGCGGCTGTATATGCAGGCCAGGACCTCCTCCTCTGTGCACTCAAACTTCTCACATACCTCCTTTAGGGCCTCGTCATCAATCATGTTGTTGCTGTAGGAGGGGTCCTCTGGGAACAAGTATTTGGGTAGGTCCTGTTTAAACCACTCATCCTCTCTGTGGGAGGACAGATTGGTTTTGCATTAAGACAAATCACAGATCATGAACACAGCAGTGTCAAAGGGTTTTACACAGTCACTTGTCTTCAAAGGGACAAGCTGCTTATAACCTAGACAAAAAAAGATGTAGTTAATATTGTCAGTCTCACCGGATCTCTTTGATGGTGGCTCTTTTCATGGGGTCCACCTGCAGCATGTGTTTAAGAAGGCTTATTACTGAAGGGTTCAGATACTGCGGGGTGAAAAAGATCCCGTCACAGATCTTCTTAAAGAGTGTTGGCACGTGGTCATCATCAAAGGGAAGCGTCCCGCACAGCAAGGCATACAGAATGACTCCGCTGCTCCAGATATCTACCTCTGGACCAGCATATAGCCTGTGGATGAACAAAAAGATACATGCATGTAGTCATAAAAACAACAATTCACTAGGTTTTGCTTATCCAGATCCCAAAGCAGCATAATTAGACATAATATCATGTTTACTTCGGATGATGGAGAAAAAACAAAACAAAAACACTACCTTCCTGAGATGACCTCAGGAGCAGCATAGTTTGGAGAACCACAGCTTGTTCGCAGGAACTCTCCATCTGACATCATGTTTGATAAACCTGCAAAGAATTTCACCATGTTAGATTGATTACAGCTGAGTTTAAATCACCCATGAATTTTAATCAGCAATCACCGACTTTAATCTTCGGCTTAAAAGTAAGCAAAGTAAACGCTTCTTGAGAAGACTCAGTAGTTTGGAACTGAGATACACTTACCAAAATCTGCGATCTTAGCATTCATGTGTGCATCCAGAAGCACATTTTCAGGCTTGAGGTCTCTGTGCACCACCATGTGTCTGTGGCAATAGTCTACAGCTGAAATGATCTGCTGAAACAGCCGACGGCTCTCCTTTTCATCCAACTGTCAAAGCAGAAATTATCCATTAGGTGAGATCTTCGCTGTGACTCAGTGAGCAAATCACAGCTGACCAAGCAGCGCTTTTTGTTGTGTTTTGATCTTTTGCAGCCGAGCTAAGCACCAAGCACATAATGCACTTCTGTGTTAGGGCTCATCACGAATAATAAAAGACGCAACCTCTGCTGCATGACAATAAGAAAAGAGTCAAAGGACATGTGAAGCATTATTAAACCAGACTAGAGGACATTTTCCAGCTTCGTTGTGTATTACCTTTCCATTTTTGCAGATGTAATCGAAGAGCTCGCCTCCTGAGACATACTCCATCACCATGAAGATATCTGTGGGCGTACTAATAACCTGATACCTGCGGACATTAACACACAGTTGAATTCATATGGGTAATCAACGATGAGAGAGAATTATATACTCAAATACAGACAGATATGAGTTTATATTTCAGCTCTGAACAGAGAAATAACATGTATATGTGCAATTACATAGCTTGTGTTTGGCATTCAACTATGGAAATATTTTAGGGCAATTACAAATGGACAGAAAATGTATTTGGTGTTACTATGCCTCACCAAAAAAACACACTATGTGTGGCTCTATTTCCAGTAATGTGACCAAAAATAAAGTGTCTTTAAATATCTTTGATGTTTTCACAAAAACACACCTTTTACAAAGATATCTTGCGACATACTTGACCTTTTTTATTGCACCATGTAATGCATGTAGTCAGATGTCGTTCAGTTGTAAATAAATGTTGTAAATAAGTTACAATGTTCAGGGCAGTGATCAGGCCACTTTTAACCCCGGAAAAGAAGACTGTCACAAAGCAAGGAAGGCTTTTGTGTGTAACAGTCTGAAATGAGTGTTATGATGCCATGACAAACACATCATGATTCCAGAGATTTCTTCCTTATCCATATACACTGATGCCTCCAAGCAACAAAAAGATATTTGTTAACTACAAATACCACAACTTAATCTGTCTATGGTACTGCACTTATGTGCTCTGATCAATGTTATATGGAGACACAGTATGGAGTACAGAATCTCATTCAAGACTGTTTTGTTGGTAACTTTTGCACCTCAGAATTCACATTGGCAAAGATTATACCTCCATATATTTACACTACACTGACTGCATGGATATGCTTGCACATAAACTACTTTAATCCCTCTGGTTATCATGTTCAAGATCAAGCAAGCAAAATGGGCTAAAAGAACACCTAAAATGTATGTCAGCCACACAGGAATAGCACTGTAACCCTGTAGCTTAAATCCACTGCTTTTAAAATACTAAATACCAGTAGCAAGGTGCAGACTAAGTGACAGCAGCAGACAGATGTTGGCTGTCTTCTCCTCACTTTTTGCCTCGTATATATGAGGTCAAATACAATACAATGATTGTGGCTAACTCTACAAGAAAAATGCATCTCAATGTTAAATTACCAAACTTTCAGCAGACGTTGACTAACAGATCGTTTCATGTGTCACAACAGCTCGAAATATCTTGTGCAAGAAGTCAAGCAGTAGTGTGTTATATTGCTCCATTTGACTTCACTAATGGATATTCAGACTAGTCAGGCAATGCTATGCACTCTGCCCTAGTGTTTGTGCACCCTTTCAAAGATGGGATCTCGCCCTCTCAAACAAACACATACACACACTCACAATCATGCAAAACATACACACAGCACACACAAAGTTTACATTCTTGTGCATGCATGACATGCAGATGGTATTTTAGGCAATTAGCCACATCTCCCAGTCAGTTAAATGACCCTTTAAATGTGGCACCGCTGCAGCCTGTGGACATTCACATCCTGAGCAGGAAATACTGCTGCAGTTTTTTTTAAACTATATTTTTGGATCAGTTTTAGATCAGTGACTCTTCCAGCAACAGTGTACCACCACAGAATTTTTGTGTTGCTAAATGTAGTGTTTACTTCAGGCTGGTAGATGCTACCATCAGTGCCTGACACACCTGTGCATTAATGCGACAACAGTGACAGAACTGGCCTCTGATTGATGTCACAGCCAGTTCAGTTTTGCAATGTACAATGGTGACTCATTTAAAAGCATACAGACATGTACCTAACTACATTAAAAAATGCAGATGTTGTCAGCAGTGCCTTAACTTTTTAAACACAAAATATGTTTTTTTGCTGTACTAAACAGAAAACTATCAGAAATGTCAATTCTTTCCTGCTGTATTACAAATGTATTACACGGTTTTTCCCCAGTTCTATTAATACACACAGAGCGAATATTAAATTTGAAGAGAGGCCATGCAGCAAGACATTTTAGATGACAGTGATAAGGCACTTTTTTTAAATTAAAGTCAAAGGTCAGCAGAGACGATAACCAAAACAGGCAATAAAACTGAGGACTGGAGCAGAGGAGACTGGGTCAGACAGATATTGTCCTAGATGGATGTATTCTAAAACACACCATTAAAGCCTGGAAATAGCTCAGTGGGTGGCATTAATGTGGCGGCAGGGGGATTATGGTGCAGCGAGCAGGGTGTAATCTAGGACTTACAGTTTAATTATGTGAGGATGCCTGAAAAGCTTCAGGTTCTGGATCTCCCTGCGGATCTTTCCCACCACGTCCAAACTGCGGATCTTCTGCCTGTTCAAGATCTTCACCGCCACTTGGTGCTTGGTCAGCTCATGTTGGCCCACTGCAAGATAAATCAACGTCAGCACAAATGTTCAATACAAATCACAGCCCAGGATACGGAAAGGTAAAAGGCGCCACCATTAAAGGAGAAAGCATAATGGAAAAATAACAATTAAACCACCGTCATTACGAGATGAAAATACATCTTCTAAATGCCAGCTTCTTAGAAACTAAGACAAACAATCATATTTAGATCTGCTTTCATGTGTAATCAACTTAAAAATTGATATGGCAAATAAGGGGCTCTGCAGTGCAAATATTTCACTTGAACTTCCCCCTAAAAATAGGTATGTGGGAGAAGGAAAAACTAATTTGGGAGCACTGTCTGTGAGTAAAGATTTTCCTCTCTAGCAATATATGTTTAAAAGCTCTAAATTCCCCATTCCAAAATGCACCAATCCAAAATAGTTTTCAATAATGATGCTGGTGGTGTCAATTGAGAGACAGTTGAACAACATACTATCTAAAGCATTGTCTTTTGTGTTGACCCATCAAAACTGCTCTGTTCACAGGCTAACCACTCCCTGAAGTTCATGGCAGTCCACAAGCTGGACCATTACTGATTATACAAGAACTTTACATGACAATACTATAATGCATCTAAGAAACAGAACAATAACTGTAGCATCTGTAGGGAGGGAAGACAGCCTCCTTGCCCGTTGCTCCCCGAGGGAGCACAGGCCTTTGATTAATGTCCACCTCCTCCTACAGGTGTGTGATTTAATATCCATTTATTAAAGTTTATGTAACTCACAACAGGAGCATGACACTCCACTCCGCCTAGCCTTCAGGGTCACTGGAGTACACAAGCATCTCCACCACATAAAGACAACAATCCAGAAAAGACATATTTGCACACTGAATTTAGTAAACAACAGCTATTGATTTCCCTATAGTCCTAAGTGCAGTACAAACCAAGTCTCCAGTAATCAAGATTATAACCACAGAGCAAAAATTCCACTGTACTGTGGTCCTTTTCCTTATAACAATAACAAACACAAAAAGCCGAGTGCATAGAGATGACTCACTATGAATTAACTATTCTAAACAAAGCTTGTGGTTGTTCTGACTGTGTTTTTTTGGAGAGGCCCTGGCTGACTCACTTTATTTGGTATATTGGGGCATAATCATGTGTACCCAGGAGACAAAAGGCACTACAAAGTGAACAGAAACAGCTTACAGAATAGATTTCAACCTACAGCGATCACATCTGACGATAGTAGGGGTAGACTGTTAAAATAAAGTTGAGTAAATACAAACAGACGGCTTTTTAAAATCCAATAGGTATTTTAGACAAATACCTGTTTGTGCAAGCATAGCCAGATACGGTATTTACATACTGGACGTACCGCCCTCTAGGCTGACAACAAGGGGCGTAGATTCATCTGCGTTTGCCCTACTACCTCCCCACTGACATCTAGATGCATAACTTACTCTGCAAAAGCTTGAAAGGAAGACAAACAGAAACCACAAGGAGGGAAGAGTTGAGATCAAACGTATTGTCAAGATCCAGAACTTTCTGATATTATTTTAAGAGAGAGAAGCAATGAAACGACACCATTTGGGATGACCAAATGCTCCACATTAATGTATTCCCAGCTAACGTTGACATCGAGGGGGGTTACTTCCCGGTGTCTGTCTTGACAAGCGACTTGTGGCTCTCTGGGTGGCTCACACCGCAACCGAAGCTAAATGAAAAATAAGTGGCTACTAGCTAATACATGCTAATGTCTTAACGACGTTACTTGCATTTTGTGGCCGTCACTTGAAACTGCAGCTACATCTCAAAAAACGTCATGTTTGCCAAAAAACAAGTTGAGCTAACTAGCTGGACAACAAGTGTGCTACCTTCCTGGCGTTGCGACAAGTTAGCTATCATAGCAGGCTAAATTAGCCGCTAAGCTAAAAGCTCCAACTGCCGCTATCTTTCAGTTGGCAGGATGCAGAAGCGTCAAGACAGTCATGCATACCTTTAACCTTCCCGAATGTCCCCACTCCGAGTGTGTCTCCGAGAATGTAATGTCCAATCTTAACTCTTCCTTCATGTTTCGTTTTTTCCGTCGCCATCTTCCCGCAGTGGCCTTGCTGCGGGGTTAGCTAGCTGCGGGGAAAGATGGACTGAACTCGGCTGTGTGCGTCTGTGCTCTAGCGGCTCTGTTCCGTTCAGATGGTGGGAGGCGCCCCGGCTCATGCGCGATTCGTCAAAAGCGTAGGCGACGTAGTATGCTGCCTTCACTGCCTCCAGTAAATCCCTACATCAGCGTGTGGATTATTAACTTTTCGTGAATTTAACTTGTCTTTGCCTGAAAAACACTAAGTTTGTGGTTGTTTTGAAATCGGGGGCACTGAGTGAATAGAGTGAAAGTGTGCAGTAATTAATAACAAACAAAAAAAGACAAAACTTCAGCATGAACAAGAAAAGAAATCGAAAAGAATGTAAGCAGCAAATATGAACAAATGTAACAAAATGTTACATTAATTATTTACAGAGAAAGTAAGCCTCATAATGGAAACTCTGGTTCAACCAAGCAGTGCAGTATGGCTATATTTCTTTATCAGTCAGATTGACCTTGTAAATTCAGCTATGACCTTGTCCATGTCTGAGACTGGGCGAAGACAATAACTGGTAACATGCCATGGCAGTTATAGACAATAAGTAACTTATCTCCTCAGGCAAATAACAATGATCTATTTTCTGTTAAGATTCTTGAGAATGTGAGTCTGTCACACGATGTGGCTACACTTTATGTGTACATTCAAGTATAAGCAAGAGCCAAAATGTGTTTTCAAAGCTTTATTCTAGATTTTTATTTTATTGGTCACACAATACCTGTGAAATTTCTTCCACTGAAATGACTTTTTCCTGAAAAACCTAGTGACATGTGACAGATATCTGCCCTTGCAGGATGCCATAACACATACTGCTTGATTCCAAGCCTTTTTCTAAAACAGGTTAGAGCAAACTTAAAAACAAAACAATTACTTAAGAAACTTATCTCTACAGTGCATCACATTCAGTTCATAGCTGTTTTCTTCACTTAAAAAGCAGGGCAAACTAGGTCAACCAAAAGTAAAAGAACACCTGCTTTTATAAGTCTTATTTAATGCTGTAGGTGCCTGATAAGAGCCAGGCTATTTGTTTTGTCTCACCAAGGCATTACATTTCTTGACTATAACTTGGTTTTTATCAATTTGCTTTAAGGTTTGGTCACATAACTATGCAAACATGCTGTCTGAGTCAAGTTGAATGACTCCGTGTAATGTTTATTCTAAATTACATGGACTTTTGTTTATATAGAATGGTGCACGAGGCTCGAGAGCTAAGCAGTGGCTCTATGTCTACAATTAATCAGGCAAACTTTGCTAAAAAAATAACTCGCTGAACCACATTTCATGCTGCACAGACACCCTGCTAATGGCGGAAAGGAATGCTGCAAATGAATCAAAATAAATCTCAGCCTCTTGAGAGGTAAATCCCTTTTCATTGTGTTGTGTTTATTGTGATATGCTATTCCTTCTTGCCACACTATCCTATTTTAGGAAACTACTTAGGAGTTTGGGAGGTTAACATTTATGGAAACTTATCCGTCTCTAAATACTGCTTGTGTTCATGAGGAGCAGGATTTTATGAAATTGTGGTTATTAAGGTTTTAACATGGAATCATCTGAATCCTATAAGTATGGGTTGGCTCTAGGTTGGATCTCCTTCTCCAGAGTTAATATGTCTTCCGCAGCTGGATCTTGCTGTTTAGTCTCCATGTTTCTTCATTTTGTATCAAGCCACTCTTACTGTATCTCATGACTTGAAAGACTCTTAATCCTCATAAACCCGCTGTGAATAACAATCAGCTCGTCAGGACGTTTGGAGCTGCACAGTGACAGTAATGGATGACCAAACACCCTCAGTGCCTCACAAATTATACCCTTGAGCCCAACCAAGCACAACAAAATGTACCTCAAGAGATGTCCTACATAACTGCAGAAATCTTTATTCATTCTAAACCCAAAGCATAACTTTGAACAAAAACCGTTTTCACTCTGTCAGTGAGTGACTATTACAGAAGAATGGCCTGTTGAACAGTTACTATGACTCCCCAGAGAGGGCTGGTGGGAATTAACAGTTAGCACCAAAAGTCCCTGTCAGTCACACTTGTTGTACGTTTGTGTCTATGTTTTTTTGTGTTTGTGCGGTGCTTTCTGTAGGGACACTGAGATTTTAAAAAAACACTGAATAATTTTAGAGTTCATCCAATTTGGGGCTCAAGAGGAGTTGAGCAACAAAGCAAACATACCTCAATACACACTTTATGGTACTCTTTTTTATCATGTGGAAGTTTGAAAACTTCCACAAATGTCATTATAAACTGTCTATAAATGATTTTCTATGTCCCCATCATCAGAAACCTACGGATATGATCACTCAAAGTCCCCTCAAGGGCGACACCTTGTGGTTGTTGGTCAATCGTGCAAGTGCAATTTGTTTATTGAGATTGTGTCAGAGGTTTAACGGAGTGTAAACAGTTCAAAAGCGAAGAGGCTCAGAAGTCATTCAAGTCACTTTAACAGATCATTCAGAGGACTGGTGAGAGAGGACACCTCCTCAAAGTGAATCACTCTTTAAAAGTGTGAGTCAAGCTCCAAACACACCAGCAAGATACCACATTTCCCAAAATGCAACTCAGTAATGTCTTTTAATAGAAGTGGAAAAAGACTTCCAGGACATTGAGAATAAAAATGTTTGTATTTCTCAAAAGGAACATTTTATCTGAGCCACAGATAGTGATTTTATCTGCAAATGGGCTCCAAT
>JAQNCA010000013.1:17591454-17606961 GCA_029783725.1 Acanthurus tractus
CAAAAGCGAAGAGGCTCAGAAGTCATTCAAGACACTTTAACAGATCATTCAGAGGACTGGTGAGAGAGGACACCTCCTCAAAGTGAATCCCTCTTTAAAAGTGTGAGTCAAGCTCCAAACACACCAGCAAGATACCACATTTCCCAAAATGCAACTCAGTAACGTCTTTTAATAGAAGTGGAAAAAGACTTCCAGGACATTGAGAATAAAAATGTTTGTATTTCTCTAAAGGAACATTTTATCTGAGCCACAGATAGTCATTTTATCTGCAAATGGGCTCCAATTATGCTTAACATTTGCTGCTAATTACACTTGGCACTGTAATTAAATTAAAGTTGCCTACTGATAATGATCCTGATAAAACCCTGCAGCTCAAGCTGGATAATTTATTACTTATTTGCTTTCTTATATCTTTCAGGCAATTAAAAAAAGAGGTATCACACTTCTCTATTCAAATGTAATTATGAAATTAGTCGAGTTTGTGTTATTAATGGAGACAAAGTTCCTAATCCCTCCTGATTTTTTAAGGCAGTGGTTTGCCACAAATTTGTTGAGCAATCAATCATCTGCTTATTACCGTCAGGTATATAACTTATCTTCCATAAGCGACCAATAGATGGCAGCGTCCTTGCAAGACAGCTGATCCTGAGGAGGATTAAATCTTCTTGCATTTATTATTTCTGTCAGCAACAAACTATTATTGATTGTAAATTCAGAATGATAAAGTTTTCAGAATGATAAAGTTTTTGATAAGATAATTAACAATAATTCAAAAAAGTGAGTCAGCGGTGACGACAAAAATCTCTCGAACACAGAGCTGAAGCAGACTGATGACATACAAAGGAAAAAAGAAAAAAACTAGCTTTAAATGAGGTGAAAAGGAATGAAATGATATTGCATGGAACTTAATATTTCTGTATTACACAACATATATTATATAATGGAAAAAGTAGATTAAATACAGCAAGAAGTGCTAGGCAATTTTAATGTTGTTAAACGTATTGATCACTGTTGACATAATTGGACCCAGAATGGGGGCTGGACTCGGTCACATTACAGTTAAATTGTTGTTTATTTATCTTTACATGAGAATCTCAGCTCTGTCCAACTCTTATTTCTGTGCTGACATAAGCTCAAGGCAGTTTATTACATGCAACAGTGATTATCATTGCAATTACAGAGGTGCTTATTATAATCCTGCTAGATCCACCTGTTAGCATGCTTGTTTATCGCTTACCCTGTCCAGCATGCAAGCACCTGCTCTTCCAATGAAGTGAAATAAAAAAAGACCTTCACCTACCAAAAACAAGTTCAAGCAGCTATTTACTTTTTCATGACAACTCTTTTATTGCTCGAGAGTATGTATGCATACAGCTGCACGCACATGAGTACAGTGGATGAGAAAAAATATGGAATGAAAGCATCATTACAAAGAAAAAAAAAAAGTGAAGTTCTTTGTAACTTTCACCGAACGAGACAAGGGGCTCCAGTAAACAGCATTACTGCATTTGTGACTAAATCTCTCCGTGTAGTACATCTTTTCCTGCTATAAACACATTATGAAATATGTTATGAACAAACACCGGTGTTAACAAGTGAGATAAAAAAAACATATCTAACCACATTTTAACACTTTGCTATGTGTATTAAACTTGTTAAGCTTCTCTTTTCTTCACTCAATCTCAAAATCAGTTAAGAGTTTAAAAGAGATCTGCTTTACTGCAATAAGCAAATCAGAACTTAACAGGCCGGTGTCAAAAGAAATTTAATTCCTTTGGTGTCTGCAAATAATGTGCATCTTAACAACATTTAAAGATGTAATATACCTATTAAAGTGAAAACAAAATAAGATAGTAGTTGTGTTAAATGGGTTAAAAATACTACAAGTACCAAATTCACAGTAAATAGAGTGAGATACAGGAAAATTGAACATGGAGAGACAAACACTGAGGCACAAAATACAGAATTCACAGGAAAATGAACCCAGTTAAATACAGACAGATGGCCGACAGGTGAAAAAAAAAAACATGGGGGAGCAATATGAATCCAAGACATAGAGAAATTAATAAAACATACATGACTTGCAAGACAAGCATAGGTTAACCTACACAGTTCTTTTTTTTTTTTTAATCACCCAATAAACAGGTTAAATGCTTGCTGTGACGTAAAAAAATAATTGTAAAGGGAAAACAAATATAGAAACTACATTTAAAATTTCACTCACTCAGAACATTGTGGAAACACCATATCAATATAATCAACAAACACCTTTTAAAAACTATCTCACCAAATAACGACAAACATTATTTCTCTGGATTTAGCGAGCTAAAGGACTGCTGGAACTGAACGCTTGTGTGCACTCTCCTCCATTATCAACCTGTGTTTAAGCTCTACAGTATCTGCATGTTGAGGCACTTGGAAAGAATATGATTGTACTGTGTGAAGTATATTATGTACATTTGTTATGTTCGTGTGGCTGTAAATCACACTCCTTCCAAAACTAACATGTGCTTAACCTTACAGATCTAAAAAGTGATTCAGATTTTCCACGTACTGAAACTGAAAAGTCCCATGGTTAACATGATCTCTTATTCTTCTTTCAGTGTGAGTTAATTTTTAAAAACCTATAGAAGTACAGTCCTCTACCAAAAAAAAAAAAAAAAGGTTTTCAGGATAATGAGATGGCCATTAAAACCTAGTTACTGATTCCAGATCAGTATTCTGGCTCCGAGGGCTGATGACTTTGGCCCAGAGGAAATGGGCTGGGCCTGTAATCTCTGGCACCTGATCTAAAGCGAGAAGCTGACCAAGATTAGCCTGGCAGGGATCCATCCAAGACCACTGAGGACAGTGCAAAAATGTGTTGGAAAAACTGCTTCTATTCCTTGTGCTTCTCCAAAAGCATCCTACCCTCACATTAAGAAAAAAATGTGTCCCAACAAACAAACAAACAAACAAACAAAAAAAAAAAACAAGGAAGGAAAAACCACCTCTGGAAAAAATTTGAGTCTTCCCTTAAAATATAACCATGAAACACTTACTACAAAGTTTAATTTATTACATGTGTCACCTATCAATGCTACATTGTAATTAAGGAAAAAAAAAGATGAATGATAATATTCACAGTCAAACATCATTTAGCGAGTTGTGGGCTCAGTCTTCCAAATGACAGACACCTTGAACGCACCGTATATCACAAAATAACATCTGTAATCACTGGTCCCACACTAACACAACACTCCACATGTTAAGAGAACGACTCAATTTCACGCAACCGAAGATGGTCCCTCTGCTCGGCCGGAAGTCCGGAGGCCGACGTCTGAACTTAAGGCAGGCTGGCAATGTCTCGCTTAGGAGGAGGTCCTTCTGGTTTGCAGGGAGAGCCGTTGGCTTTGTCCTCAAAGATCAAGATTCTGCAGAGGGAAGGAGGGATTCAAAAAGACAAAAAGTCAAATTCATTGGCAGTAAAAATGAAATACACACCGCAATTTTAAGGCCATAAATTTTTCTTTATATATCGTGTAAGCAACTTGTCAGTGTCTGTGTTCTCTGTCAAACAGACAATGTAATTGTGACACTCTCTAAATTAACTCAAACCCCACATCTGTTCAGCAGTTTCTCCTCATTTATCCGCTGACATATGCATGAATACCGATATGCAATAAACAAAAAATCAGCATAGTTCCAGTAAAGAGCACAGAAAGATTTATAATGTCGTTTCATTGGGATCAATTGACGAAAAGGGTGAGAATCTATGTGAATGCACTCTGATATAATCAAAACACAAAAATTGCACATTATTTCTGCTGTCTTGAAAAACCTAGTTGTACAAGATTTTTGGTGGGGCGTTGCTAAACCTTTCAGGCAGCAATGCTTGGTGTTCGCTGGGTACTTTTGTCTGGGTTGTTTAGTTCTGGGTGGTTGCTTTGGAGCAGAATGGATTAGTTAAGTTAAGTTAGTTATTAAAATAAATCACAGGACAAAGTTCAGAGTTGTTTGGTCTAATTTATGGCTTGCAGATTTATACGTGACATCACACCATGTGTCTGCTAGACAGAAAACACAGTAATCACATAGGTTACAAGAGTGTGTGTCATCCAGCTGGCACTCTGACTACTCACAATATTAAATATTTAGATTTGGCCTCAGTCACGCCATGTTAATTTCCAACTAATGAAAAAAAAGAATGAATAATTCACATATTGCATTTAAGAGGAAATAAGTAAAAAGGGGGCAGCATCTCACCAGAATATCCACTGAGTGCTGCTCATTATTCTCATTACTTTATCTTTGTTTGTAGCTGGTAGATGCTATTAGCTTGTTGGCTCACTTAGATTTGTAGCTAGTGGCCAAATTAGCTGACCAGTCTCCCTGGGTGAGAGAGTTAGTGTTTATTATCAGGGCAACAAAACCGAGTTCAGCTGCCTCCCGGCAAACACAGCCAGACAGACGAAGGACTGGGACAGAACAAATCCTCTGAGAGGGACTGAGGCCAGCGTGACGCTTGTTTGGGGGAAGGGGGCAAACTGAAGTGGTAGCCAACTTTCAACACATTTTGAGTTTCTAAAGTGAAAATATAAACACAGACTTTGCATAATAAAAAAAGCATTCATTTCCGCTCAAGGTCAGTAGCTGTGCAAAATGTTGTATGAACAAGGCCACTGGCATGCAGTGCACACTTTTTAGAAACAGCAGATTGATCCATGAATCGTTTCGCTGAGATTATTTTAAAATTTTAGATTTTAACAGTTTCAGCACCATGGAGAGAGGCATAAAGAAAATACAGTGTTAATGTAAATTAGGATGACAGAGGGCAGTAAGAGAAGTAAACAAGGAAAAGTATAAACAATACAAGCAGCTTTGTGAGTGAGGAGGGATAATCAGCTCCTGGAGGACACAGAAAGCCACAGTTACAGTCCGAGTAAGAACTGGCTGAGCAGCTAAGTGAAAGGAAAGGAATGAAGGGAAAACACAAAAGGACTGCGGGGAATGGTGGTTTAGGCTGCACACAGCGGAGTGAGCGATCTGACAGGAGCTATTCAGAGCGAATGCCTGTCTTTAATTTCCTTTTTTGGAAAACTCTGCAAAGCTCCGCTAAGCCCATAAGGAGCAATGATCCCAGCGACGAAACCAGCACTCAGCAACTACGACTCTGGCACATATCTGTGGCAACCACTCCCACCCCCCCCCTTTTACTTCACACTAATGATATCTCCTCTGCCGAAAAAACAGAGGCATGTGCATGGAGTGAAACAGGTCACTGTGACTCTGTCTTTAGAAGTTGTTAACTATTTCTGATTTTCAGATTTTTTGATGTCTGCTGTCAAACTTGCTCCCTCTGGTGTTATCAGTTGACGCCCCCCCCCCACCCTCTCTGCTGGCTGCTATGCTCCCAAATGACCTCCCAAAGTTGTTGTTGTTGAGGATTTGCAAGTTTCACTGGGCAGAGTTTAAAATGCAACAAACATTTTCATTCAGTTTTTTGAGGTATTTTCACATAGAATTGCCCTCGTTCAGAAGAGAGCGTGCCACACAGGTTATACTGACACTTCTAAATAATGTGGTACTATCACTGGTAGCAAAAAAACAAGAGGAAGTTATTTATCAGACAAGATGACGGTCATAAATATCATTGAATCATTTTTTCAAATTAAATTCTATCCAAAAATCATAACCCATCCTTAGCAATGAAAACACTCTTACAAACTGCATTCACACTCTGGTAATTTTTTGCAATATTCTGCATTCTACGGTTGAGTTTATTTTTATTAGCAGCTTTCATTAACCTGTCCAGGTTTCCTGCATCACACAAATCACAGGAGACTAACTGACCTTTCACTATTGAGCCCATTTGTGGAGCATGACCTTAATGATTTCCTCCAATTGTAACTAAATCGTTGCCCTCCTAAATGCTTTGAATAACACTATTCTGGGGCTGTTTTGTATCTCCTTCTCCTCCCTCCCCTCTCCTCTCTCTCTCTGGAGACAAAAACAGCGGCACACAAGAGAGGCGTTATAGTTGCAGCTATCAGTAAGTGGGAGAAGGAGGCTGCCAGCTGGAGATAAAAAGGCACAAATTACCGAGAAACAGCAAGACACTCTATGTAGGTAGATAAACCAGCATGCTGCAACCGATGTTTTCTCAGGACAATGTGTAGAACATTCACTACTATAAGTGCATGCAGCCAAGAGACATTCACTCAAATTAAAACTCCTTTTCTGCTTATGGAGGTATTAATAGTGAAGAATCCAGCTTAAAATCTCAAAAGAGGAAACAGAATCCTTCATCAAAAAACTGATCCAAAATATCCATATACCAAGTGGAAATGAACCTGCCTTTAAACATTTATATTTACTAGAACGCTGCCAAGTGGATAAGGATAAGAGGTCAAGAGGAAATGACACATTCTATAAATTGTGACTGGGGGATTATGGGATGCACTTTCGAAAAACAGTTGAGGGCAAAGGAGGAAAAGTTATGTGTTTCCTCTGCTTGGTGTTTCTGGGATTATGAGATTTGTCTGCTGAAGGGTCCAGCCAGCTTAGTCCAGCAGAGCTGACATGCAGCAGCCAATACACTCTCCACCCACTGCAAGGCTGCTCTAACAGGCTTACACTGCCCACAATAACCCATTTCAAAACAGCAGGAGAAATATCACTTTATTCACCCAAGACTCCTAAAAACAAGTGTGTCATTTAAAAGAAGTTTCTCTCATAAAACCAGTTTTGCTGACAGGATCTGATGAGTTTAGGGGGGTTTTGTCGGTCTCGTTTAACTGTCATGGGTTAATCAGCCTATCGTCAGTTACCTAAGCACATGATCCCAGCTAAGGATAAGGATGTGTGACTATGGATAGGCTTCATAGATGGGTTTGGTTCTCTGGGATTAACGACTACTACAGCATGTGGGTAATGACATCATCACTAGTCATCCCAGAACCCCCTGCTGATGGATCAAACAATTGGCTGACGCTGCACACGGTTGATATCCTCCCTCACGCAAGCACACAATGACCCAGCACAGATTTACTGACACAACTAGCACTGAATATGAAATTCAAAAAGAAAAGCAGTGTACTTACAGTTTGAGCACAGCTGAGCGCTTGCCCAGCATCATCTTGACAAAGTCCCTGTAGTTGATGGCGTTGCTGCTGCCACCCGTCACCTCAACAATCATTTTTTTCAACTCTAAATGGGTCTTGGGTACCCCCAGCTTCTCCATCATCCGCTTCAGCCCCATCAGATCTGAGAGAAGGCAGAGCAATGCAAAGTTTAGAGCATTTGAATCACATGTTCATCGGAGTGAAAGTCTGCTTTTTCAACAAATCTAATGCTGTAAGGAAACTGGAACACTGTCGGAATGATTCATCAAATGTATCTTAAGAATTTCACAGGGTAACTCCAACAACTTTACACATATTCACTCGTCACAAAGAAGCTCTGCTCAGCCTCAGCAAAGTGCTGTATTATGTGTCTCTAGAGGGAGCTTTCAAAAGTTTGAAAAGATAACCCTGTTGGTGTTCTGTCAGCACAGGAGTGCAGTGTTTGAAAGACTGTAACATTCAGGTGGCAGGGAGGCTCTTATGAAAGATGCTTTCAAAAAGCATAATAAGAAATGTTGGCTCCAGAGTTTTTTCTTGACCCACAGTGCGGCCAAATAGTCAGGATATATCAGCCTCTATTGCTTCAATTTTGATCACTCCTTTTTAAAATTTATCTTGAGATACCCTTTTTGACAACGTCTGGATTTTGTCAATTGGCTCTTTTTCTTGGTTTTGACCTATCAACAACTGACTGAGTATGGAATATCCTTCAAGGAAGTGCTTTGTGTTTGTAATAATAGTTAGAAAACATAGCTGAAAAAAAACAAGAATCTAGTCTATAATCATGCTAGCAGGTCTTTGAGGCTGTATAGAGTTGCTTTTTTTGGCTAAATGCTAATACACAAATCAGCATGCTAAAATGCATGCAACACCAACGCTAACATGCAGATTTTAATTGTTTTTCTTACTTTCCAGACATTCCAAATATAATACATATTTCTATATAAAAAATATATTAAAAAGATAAAAATCCTAAAATACTCTCAGTTAATCCTCCAGACCCCATGGATACCTTTAGTGAATTTTAATGGCAGTCCAGTAGATGTTGAGATATTTCACAATGGACCGAAGAAACCAGCATCCCTGTCCTGAGGGCTAGGTCGCTAATGTGGCTAATAAAACATAGTTTGTTATGGGATGTTTAGCAGCTTCTTTCAGGTTCTGCAGACAGATGCTGTATCTGCTGCCTGACTTCATCACTGAGGCTCGTTTCACATCTGTTCAACTGCTTCAGAGCCTGCACACCAGTTTACAGTATGCTCTCACTTTACACACAGGACACAAACATGACACATGAGCCTGTTCAAGCCGTGTGCTCACACCAGGCAGACAATACACACACAGTATTAATTACTGTGCCCTCATGTCAACACTGCACACGGGTCTGCTGACAGTTGCTGTCTGGGGTGCAGTTGGTGTTGTGATGCTTCTGTTACTCACCGATCTCTCCTTCGTCATTCAGGTCAAAGTCTGCATATTTATCTGCAAAAAACAAACGTACAGAGACCATTACCAACGGTGGTAATTTATTCTCAGCTCATGTAACACATACGCTTGTGCAACATTTAACTAACACCAACCCCCAGCTGGCATTTTACAGGTCAGCAGAACTGTTAACACACACACACACACACACACACACACGCATTGTCTGCGATTTCACTGTCTTACACTCTGCTGACAGCTGACCTGGTAAAAGGACATAAACAGCTGATAAAGACAGGTGTGTTTTTGTGTGTGTGTGTGTGTGTGTGTGTGTGTGTGGTGTGTGTGTGTGTGTGTGTTTTAAACGTCTGTCAGAGGAAATGAGGCAAAGGGCAGCTGAGAGTTGACTGGTGCTGCAGATTAGAGAGCGAGAGGGTCAGGAAGTTAAAAGAGAAGTTAAAGATTGAATGCAGCAAATCTCAAAGGAAAACAAAGATACTTGGGCTGAAAATTGTGAAGATCATACAGAGACGCTGCTCCTCCAGTCATAAGAACAAATAGAAAAGAGAATGGAAATTAAATAGTTCATTGAATCAACAGAAAAAAGGAACAGAAGCCTTTATCTGCCCTCAGGGTCAGTATCTTGAAAACGGATGGGAACATTCTTTGTTTATCTGTTGGCTAAAAACAGCAGAGGAATCCACCCATTTAAATGTTTTATCATTAAGTTTCTTTTCAGTTGAAGATCCCCTTCAAATGATATCTGCCAAAATGGTCGGTAGACAAACTTCCCATTAAATATCTCAAATTAAGTCATACTGAAATGACAGACCTCAATTAAAACATCAAAGAGACGCAGATAGAAATCAGGATTATAGCAAAAAATAGCTGGAGGTTCATGAGTCATTTTGACACAGTTGTTGTTTAAATGTAGGTCAGGAGGATTCGCTAAGGACTTCAGTTCTGTTCAGATGAGCCATTTTCTTTGGCTTCGGACGATCAACAGGCGGCACTACGACAAGTGGCCCACTTAAGAACTGCTGCTGTGTGTGTGTGTGTGCGAGTATGTGTGTGTGTGTGTGTGTGTGTGTGTGTGTAGACCCAGTCCTCAGATTTTACGAACAGGGTAAGTATTGTCCTGTCTCACTCCCCTGTGGGTTCTCACAGTTAACACAGCTCTTTCTTTCCCTCAAACACACACAGAGCATCCAGTGTGGGACAGAAATAGCGAGTGTAATCTGACCAAAGTGGTCGTCAGGACAAAAGAGAGCGTTGAAATTAGGAAGAAGCGGGAAAATGTCTGTTTTTGGTTTAAAACAGCAGTAGACACTTGAGCAGCACATTAAAATAAGCTTTAAAACACAGATACTTTCTATTTGCACTCAAATGCAAAAAACTGTTTTATTACATTAACTTATTTATTAACATGATGAGTTTTAGGAAGAAGCATAAGGGAACTACAAACTGCATTTGATTGTTCAACCTCATGTTGTAAAATTCTAGTTCAATGAATCTTAAATTTAGGACAATTATCAAGCGTTGTTGCAAGTTTAGCGGGATAACAGAAGGAGATTTTACAGATCTTCCCACTTAACCAATGTTGCATGAATGCACCTTCAATAAGCTTAATAGTTTCTGTTATAGATTCATTAAATGTATTAATTCTTCATGATGTTTTTCGAGGCTCTCCTCTAATTAGATGAGGTGAGACGCCTCCACCAGCAAACCTGTCTCTTAGCGTTATTGTGATGGTTTACGAAGTCTACGTTCTTTCAGTTCTTCAACTCTTTTGTACAACAACTGCTGCAAAACAACCTCCCTGAAGATGAACAACATTATATTTGTTCCTGCCTTAAACATGGTGTCAAGCATCCATGACATAATAGATAATCCATGAAGATGCAGTACATGAGGAACAAAATACTTGGTGCAGCATTCATGTAAATATTAAAGTGAGGTATGTTTAAACAGTTTGGGTCATGAGCTGCATTAATATGATGTGGTTGGTGGTTAAAAGCATAATGTTTAGACACTAACCTCTGGGTCACTGGGACAGTATGGAAAAAAAAGGGAAGAGATAGAATAAAAAAAACAGTAACCCTCTCAGGATTTGGGTGTCGGGTCCCTATTCTGTTTATATATTACTGCTCCATTTCCTCCAGCGGGCAGAGATTGGAAGTAGGACACGGGAGCATGTTTCTCATTTCAAGACATATGCCCTCTACTAGAATAAACATCCTTATGCTACCCAGCTTGGGAAAAAAATGGAGATGAACAGACTCAAACTGACAAAAAAAGAAGACAAAACTCTCTTCATGCACGAACAGCCTACATGTGCAGCATCTGAGCAATAGGGTGGAGTTCTTTAATAAATCATTCAGTTTTGTTCCCGTAATTGGCTCCTTGTTGCAATATTTTTTCTATTCTCAGGGGCTGCGAGGTTACCCAGCAAACTTCTGAATACTGTAACAACAAATGGAGGAACGCCCCGGCACATTCCTCTAAGGCCACTGAGGACTTGGCCTTGCAAACCTCTCAGAAATCAAAGCAGTCTGTCTTTCCCACAGAGAAAAACACAATGCTAAAGACTTTTGTGTGTGTGTGTATGTGTGTGTTTGTGTGCAGACTGCCAACAAACAAACAAATACACAAATACTGAGGCAAAGACAAAAGCCAGGAAATAAGTACATTAACTTATTTATTAACATGATGAATTTTAGGAAGAAGCATAAGGGAACTACAAACTGCATTTGATTGTTCAACCTCATGTTGTAAAATTCTAGTTCAATGAATCTTAAATTTAGGACAATTATCAAGCGTTGTTGCAAGTTTAGCGGGATAACAGAAGGAGATTTTACAGATCTTCCCACTTAACCAATGTTGCATGAATGCACCTTCAATAAGCTTAATAGTTTCTGTTATAGATTCATTAAATGTATTAATTCTTCATGATGTTTTTCGAGGCTCTCCTCTAATTAGATGAGGTGAGACGCCTCCACCAGCAAACCTGTCTCTTAGCGTTATTGTGATGGTTTACGAAGTCTACGTTCTTTCAGTTCTTCAACTCTTTTGTACAACAACTGCTGCAAAACAACCTCCCTGAAGATGAACAACATTATATTTGTTCCTGCCTTAAACATGGTGTCAAGCATCCATGACATAATAGATAATCCATGAAAGTGCAGTACATGAGGAACAAAATACTTGGTGTACTTCATGTAAATATTAAAGTGGGGTATGTTTAAACAGTTTGGGTCATGAGCTGTATTAATATGATGTGGTTAAAAGTGATACACAAATACTGAGGCAAAGACAAAAGCCAGGAAAAAGTTACACGCCTTCACAGAGTCAACAGCATGTCTGCAGATACTGAAACTACCGTGGGGACTTGGGATTTGCTTACTTTTGAGACTTTCCAATTTCTCGGCCAGATCCTCTTCATCCCTGTATTTCTGGTCTTCCAGGTATTCCTAAGAATGAGGCAGAGGAGTGGACGAACAGAGAATGATTAAAAAAGAACAGGTTTTACAGGTTTGAGCTAAAACTGAAACCCCTTTAACTTTCCTGAGAAACTTTCAGCCGTGTCAGACTGTTCAAGTGGAAAGAGGCCACAGCACAAACTGGAGCGTTAATTTTGAGCATTAATTTGATTGCGCTCTGTCACATGTGTCAAAAACTTCCAACTTATGGCTGATGACTCACATTCTTTAGATGCTCCCCCCTTCCTTTACTGGACTGTCATTACTAATCACTGTGTTCATTAAGTGGAACACCTCACAAGGGTGTGAAGAAATGAGCCTGAAGGGAGCTATTCTAATGAAACTCTAATGACGCAATCTGCCATGTGGGAGTCAGCTTCAATCTACACGGAGAGGAAGAGAGACCGAGAGAGACCAAGAGAAACAGAGAGCGACGTTGTTCTCTGCATCGACCTCTACGTGTCTGTCAGGGCTGTAATTAAGGGCAAAAAAGATAAACACCACAGCTGGATGTTTACCACGGATGCTTCACTCAGCCGTGCTGAGTCACTTCTGAACTCCGGACGCACAGGAATGTCCTTTTACAGTCACAGTGTTATCTCAGAAGTATATTTGAACTAGTACTGCAAGGCATGAAATCTGTGTCAGTATCTCTACAGAGAATATTTCACAATATAGAGGTCAAGCACAGAGTATATTGAACCTACATGGTTGAAGAGTCAGATTTTGGATGTGTTTTAGGGCTGCAACTGCAAACTATTTTCATGTAGGTATTTTCATTTTTTTTAAAGTTAATTGTTTGGTTACAAAAATACTAAAAAATATCCATCAAAATTACTCAGAGCCCAGCTTAAAGTTGTAAAATGTCCAAAACAGTCAAAAACCCCAAAACACCCTGTTAATTATTAGAAAACCAAAAACGCTCCAAAAAGAAAGAAACAAAGAAAGAAACAAATGAAAAACTAAAACAAAGCATGACACTAGGGATTTTAAATATTGTCTAATACGTTTTGACTAATAAATGATTGACTAATAAATTGGTAGACTCATCATATTAACTCCAAAGTATTAATAAAGTGAGATTTACACATAAATGACCACCCTAGATACATAATGATGATAAGATTGGAAGTTTCAGTCCCACAGGATCCATCTTTGGAGATGAGCCCATGTTGTTATAATGGAGTGGAAGTCTGTGAATCAAAATCCTGGATTTAATCACAGTGCATTTGTTATTTTTAGACCTTGCAGCTTAGGAATTATGGGTCATTTATCTTTTCTGTTCTGTTTTCTGTAATGAACAAATAAAAGGATATTAAAAACTGGATGAATCTCTATGGAGGAACAGCTCGTGCTGTGCACAGAAAATGCCCCCGACTGCCCTCTTGCCGCGACCTGGTTTTTCCCCATGTGGGAGCTGATGACAGGCGGCCAGCCAAAGTAAAGGAGGAAAAAAGAGATTATACAGGCATCTAGTTAATCTGTGGGAACTACTATAGAGTTGTCTGACGAAGCGAGGCCTAATGTCAGACAAAGAGCTCATTCAGACACCTGTTTCCCGTCGAAAAGCAAGCTTGGGGGGGGGGGGGGGGGGCCGGCCGTGCAGCCATGGCGTGGGGAGAAAATATGTGGAGGCCAGAAAAACATGCTGCAAATGTATGGTATTTGACAAGCGAGCAACAGATCGATGTGATCGGGTCAGAGGGAAACACTCGAACACGGGGGGGTGGGGTGGGGGGGTGACAGCATGCTGCCATTCAACAAGTGCCACCACACAGCGGGGGCAGATCAATAAAACGCATCCACAGCATCGCTATGATCAACTCCAATAAATGAGTCTGGCATTTGTGTGTGTGTGGGGGGGGGATTAATTATTCAAAGCGCCACAGAGACGGATAAAATCTGCCCGCCTTGAGTCATCGATGTGGCCGTAATGATGCAGCCTCACGTTCATAAACAAGGCCAATGCCAAGTCAAGTGTGTGTGTGTGTGTGTGTGTGTGTGTGTGTTCGCGTGCTCGTTAACCGTTGATTCAAATCCCCGTGAGGTGCCGTTAGAGACGCTGACGGCGAATGAAACACAACATGCTGCTTACCCTGTTTATTTCTTCCAATTTTTGCCTCTGCTGCTCCTTTACCATCCCAAAGGCTTTCCCACCTGCGAAAAGAAAAACCTGTTATTTTAAAAGTAAGCTAGTTGATATCGACGGAGGCTTAGCTCGGACGGGAGCCGGTTGGCCTGCTGATGCTCTATTGTAACGTTAAACACTCTGAGCTTTAGCTAGCGACAAAACATATTAAGCAGATGCTCGACAATGCAGTTCGTGATTTATTTATTAATTACCTTGCGTGTTTTTATTTGAAGGCATTTCGGAATTTATATGTGGCGTATAAATCCAGAAAAATGTGAGATATCCGAGCCAGAGGGCTGCCGCGCAACTGTCCGCCGGGGCGATACTCCTGCTCTCCGATAGAGATCGGACTGTAGTGGGCCACTACGCGCTGGCGTCAAGACGGAAGCAATAAGATGTAGAACTTCCGGTCAAACCTTTCAAAGTAAACCGGTTTCCCCACTTTGTCAAAAAAAAAAAGATAAGCCTTTCTCGATTAACAGAATGTTTCGTTACTGCCTCGTCGGCACAAACACAGAAATTAGTACAAATAAATAGAGTAGTGTTAAAAATAAAATGATGTATTTACTCATTTCAATAGAATTGAAAATAAAATAAATCAAAACGGTGTGATAAAAATAAGAATAGTAAAAATAGGGACAACAGAAAAACTGTACTAATTGAAAATTGGAATGCAAGCAATATGCAAAGAAGTATTCACTTTCAGTGTCTCAGATAAGCTAAAATATACAATGCATTCTTAAGAAAGTTGATTTAAGGATTAGGGAGGAGCAAAGTCAGCAAAGTAAATACACCAGAGGACTGTGTGAATAAGCAATCACACCTAGAGTTGTCTGTTTTATTATGAATTATGATGTTGTAATTGTTAACAGGATATATAGCTAGTGTAAGAATGTAAGTACAATTCCTAACATCTAGCAAGTGGAAACTGCAAAATTTATCTTTTTTCCAAATAAATGACATAATAATTATTCACCCTCTGAAATGTTTAAGTTAATTTTCTGTCTGTTGACTAATTTAGGCGTTGTTTCAGCCCTTAACAAAAATAAGAGTGAAGTTTACTTGTTTGTATAGATTTCTTTGTGGTGTGGTTTGCCCTGATGTAGCTTTGATTTTAACTAACGATTGTTAAATGTTAAATTACATATTTTATGTCCGCCTTACGATGTTTTGGGTCAATGATGACATACATGTTTGAAAGAAGAGCTCTTTCTTTGGCATGCTTTCCCTTGAAATTGCATGTTTTCTTTATTCATAAATAAATTATATCGCATTAAATAAAAATAGATTTTATTATTTCAGGTCACAAGAGTTGAGTTTCACCATCAACATCTCATGAATATTTAGATTGTTTTGTTGATGCTACTTT
>JAQNCA010000013.1:17615919-17633879 GCA_029783725.1 Acanthurus tractus
ATAATACCTTGAAAACCATTAGCCGTTCACTTAAACCCCTCCTCCTGCAACAGCAATTATCCAATCACAGCTTAGCAGCCGTAACAAGGCACATGTGAAACCAGTCTTTGTGTGACTGTAATAAGAATTGTAGTTTTGTAGTTTAAAGAGGTTGGAGGGTGCATCTTTCTAAAACCAAAAACACAAGAGCAAAATTCATGGATTTTATGGTTTTTCACCTCGAACATAACATGCAAGCATTAGCATGTTTGGCTAGCTTGTTTACTACCCACAGCAGTATTAGGGTGAGACTTCCTTGGTGAAGGAGCACATGATGAACCAGTGACATTTTTCTATGTGGAGTTAAAGGTTGTCAGAGAAGGTTTAGAAAAGAGACGATACACCAGGAGTCAGTGTCTGTATCCGTCTCACGGGTATTGTCACTGATCCCTCTGTAAGTGACTGCCAGCAGGTCCTCTGTCCGTTCACTGCAATCAGAGACGTGAACGTTAGCACAGCTTTCAACTGATGCTTTTTGCTTCACAGTCACCAAGGCTAAACTTGGACTACATATCGTATGGGGTCTAATTGTCACATTCTGACACTAAAAACTGCACTTCTCAGACTGAAAGGGAGAGAATGAACTGTTTTCTGTCTCAGCAAAAACACATCTCTGAGATCTGGCAGCACATTTCACTTCTCACTGCTGGTGCTGAACCACCTCTGGTTTCACTGCAGGCTATTGATCTCACTTCCTGACATGAAATCCAATGAAGTTATACATGAAACAATGAATTAAAGCTGAAAACTGAGATGAACTTGTGCTTCTGTTATTGGGGATGGATCGTGTCAATGTTCTACTGTGCGGTGACAGTGGTCATCTGAGAGGATCTGTCTGCCATGTTTGAACTCAGCCGACCAGTTCTTCAATGCACTTTGAGAGGTGCAACTTCCCCGAATGTTGCTGTCCTCATGGACTTCTCCGGATCAGGGCGAGGAAGACCAAGGCTAAATAACTGCACAAGGCAGGTGTTGTCCATTTTCTTTGACCCTTCTGACTTGCAATTTTCAATTTACCAAAAAAAGAAATTCCACAAAAGTTTTTGACTTCAAACTTTCTGCAGAATAACTCAAAGACTTGAACTGCAGGTGCATGTAAAAAAAAAGCTTTGTGACTCACCTCTTTCTACCTTAGGCCCCTAACTTATCAATCAAATTATTAAGTGAGCGGACGAATCATAAATCACTGGAGTGAGATCCAAATATAAAAACAGAAAGCTGCACTCTGCCCTCAGTTTGCAGCCAAAATTTTCTGTGCAGATATTTCAACCCAGCGAGGGTCTTCTTCAAATCTCCACAGGTGACCCGAGGAAGATCTATGAGGTGGTAATAATAGATTCACTGGTCCTCCAGCAGCATTCAGGAGTCTTATGTGTAGCTAACAAGTAAATACTGGAGGATTTAGAGGCAAATCTCAGCTGCACATCAAGCATGTCTGCGGTTCTGTGCATCAAGAGATGACTAATCGCATTAGTATTTACATTAGAACAACAACAAGAACACACATTCACATTTAAATACTGTGTCAACACCTCCAGTCACAGCCCATTTTCATTTACCGTATTTAAACAACACAATTAGCAGGTTCTGTGCAGGTACTAAATATTCAAGTCCCCACGCTGTGTCTCAACTTGTCAGTGTCCATGCAACTCCAAAAAAAAAAACAACCCCTTTTATCTTGACATCTGTCGACAGCTACAGTCACCTGGCTCTCCCATGTGATTGTGCATCCATACAGACCAACAAACAGGCGGCGATCATGGTCGGATCCCGTGTTTGTCCATATTTAGCAGCTGACGACAGCAGACAACAGCGCCGCCTGATAGGAGGAGGGAGATGGGGGTTTTATCAAAGCACTTGTGTCTGTGAGAAAAGGACATGTGCATGGCTAAAGTGCAAACAGATGCAGGATCTTGTCTGCTATTTTTTTTTTTTCTTCTCCTGAGTGAATAATATCCTCCCATAGCAGTCTCTTGGTACCCCTCAGTACTGAAGTCTGCTCCAGAAAGCCCGGTTGAGTGGCTAGCCTCGGTGTCCAAGTGTCAGCGGTATGCTTTCCCCGTGTGAAGGTTGAGTGCATGTAGGGATTAGTGGGAAGTGGTGTTTGAAGTGGGTATTACCCTTTTTATTCACCTCATGTGTATCTTTTCCTTTATTTGTCTGGCATGCCCGAGCAGCAGGAGAGAGTGACACGTCGGGGCACAGCAGAGATGTAGAAGAGGGGAAGGCCTGGTCGAAGCTTTTTGGTGCTTACCTTTTTGCAAGCGTATAATGGAATGAACAAACTGTTTGCTTCCTGTGTGTTTCGTATAGAATAGCTAAAGATATTGTACTTTTCTAAATGGTGACTCAATACAAACTCTTTTCCAACGATTTCCCAGGTGATGCTTTGTTCTTATTTACAGTTACTTGGAGATTAAATGTTTATTTGCCTGTATCCGGTGTTAACTGTGCTCATTTGGATTTTTTGAAATAGGGCTTTTAGAGGCACTTAACCAATGTCACTTTATTACCTGCAATAGATGGCAGTAACTAGGCCGGAGTAGCAGAAACATGTATTTCAACAATCTAAAATAAGGTCCATCTAAAAGAATCAATATCAGATTAAATAGACACAATATTCTTTAAAAATCCACTACTTTACTCTGCTGTCAGGTTGCCCTCCCTGATGGAGAATACAAAACGTCCTAAATCACAATAAATCTAAATATTACTGCAACAAACATACCTGTTATCTGTGTAAAACTCACAGTGAACCGTTTGCGGTTTTGTCTTTTTTTTAAGGCTCACACCTTCACAGCTCTGCATGGGCTGTTTTTTTCCCTGAGAAGTGGAGTTATTGAGGCTATACAAGTTCCCCTGACAGCAATAGTCCAGCTAATAAACGTTAGATAACGTAAACTGCACTTACCTGTCTGGAAGAAAAACAGCCTGGCTTCGGTTTTCATTCGCTCTGTCTCTCTAAGGTTGCTTTCCACTTTCACCAGAATTTCCGAAGTCTATTGTTGTTTATGACCTGACTCTATCATTGCCAATTTGCAAGGCATGCCTGGGACTCCAAACTGAATTCTGTTCAATCATATTTTGCATTGCACATCTGTCCTTGGGATGGTTTTTCTGTGCCTTTCTAACAGTGTGAGTTTGATGACCCAGAAAAATACCCTTAACTCCATATTGAAAACACACCACTTCTCCGTGGTCACTTTATCTATGCAATTTCTCTTTTCTCTGTGCACTATAAAAGCACATTCCTTTCATTTTTACTATCTTCTCTGGAAAAAAAATCTACATATCTAGCTACCGCTGAAGAAATACTGGCGCGAATCAACCCTTAAACCTTAAATAACACTGTGGACAGTTTCCAGACATGGTCCGGGCAGCAGCACAGCACTGAGTCAGCTCTCCTCAGGGTGTCTAATGATCTGCTGATGACTGTGGATTCTGGTAATTGTGCCTTTTTATTGTGTTTGACCTCTCTCGCCACTTTTGAAAAAGGCAATATGAACGCTTGTCTCTTGCAGTGCCACCAGCATGCATCAAGGTTTGGCTCATTTGTTTACTCATTTGGTCAGAACTAGGAACTTCTTTTTTTCCCCACACATCATTCCTCACTCTTTCATTGACAATACACAGCAGAAGTTATTGGAAAAAAAAGTGATACTTTCGAGATATGCATGGTTAAAAAGTTGTGGCTGAGACAGAAGGATTGTGGCCTTCGAGAGATGGTGTGTCCTCAAACTTGTCCAGTCTTAACATCTGACTAACAATTTGGAGGTAGCAGTTTTTCTCTCAGCTTGCAAAACCAAAAAAATAAATTATCCAAGTTTGACATATAAAGTTCTAAAACCGTCTTATATTCCTTTCTCAATACTTGCACATCTCCTTACATAGCAGCCAGTTAGTTAGCCCCAACTCCCCTGCAGCTCAATTTAATAACCACCAGGCTCTTGACTGACACTAAAGTTAGATGGTCTCTCTCTGATACTGGCCTCTCTTCACTGGCTGTCAGTGAAATATGTACACGATTTTCTTAAAAAAATCGTGTTTTTAAAATCACTTCATACTCTGGTCTTGATATTCCACAGAAAATGATTTTCTTTCCTCTCCAGTCTGAGTTCATTGGATTTTTTAATGTTTCTGTGTTTCTCCATTACTCTCTCAGACGGGATTTACTAAAAGTTTAATGCTGGCAAAATATCAGATCATCAATATCATGCAAATATTAAAATATTAGTGACACTATAGAGCTATTTTCATTTTGTACCACCAACACACAAGTAAAGGGTGTTAGTCTTCTTCAGAAAACTGTAGAGAAACACAGTAACCTTATAGTATCCCATTAAATAAATTAGTTTTATTGACCAAAAACTGTAAAGAAAAAGCTGCCTGGAACAAACCTGCAGAAAGTTCAACGAAAACAACTCAAAAATGTTGTACAAGTAAAAATAAATAACACTCCTTCGAGCATACCTCTTTTTCCTACGGACCAGTGAAAGGCATTTTTCCCCCTAACAGCCTCATTTCAACTCATACTGGATTGTATCATTTGCTCAGGTAACGTGGGGTGAGCCTAACAGCTTTTTACAGAACAACAAAACCATTAAAGCCAAAAGCACATTTGAGGCACAGGTGACGCTAAAATTAGCCATGACACACAAAACAACTCATCCAAGTGTGCAAACTTTGATGGAATATCACTGAACTCAGTTTTCCTTCAATATTTAACAGAAGCAAGTCACTTTCTCACATCTGAATGCAATCTTATTCTTGATTGTGACCATTTAAACAGATCTGAATTGTGTTAAACATAAATAAACTACTTTTAAACATTTACAGTTAGCTTCAGACTCATTAGACACCTCTGAAGCTTCAGTGTCTTACTTGAGGAATGAACCAACCCAGTAAACTTTGTCCTACGTGTAATGAATGTTGCAATTAGCAAACAAGAAAACATCCTTTTCCAGCAGGTTCTGTTTTAAGTGCAACAACAGATCTATTTTAGAGCACAGAAGCTCCGGCAGAGAGGACTAAATCATGACTTAAACAACCGTGGCACCTCTGAGATTTCCACAACTTTAAGTCACTATGAAACAAGTGAATCTCCTGCAAGAATGATTATATTTGCATGACTGCTTTTTACAAAATGGGAAAAAGTCCCTTTTCTTTTCATGACATCCATGAAGCAACCCTACATATCTCAAAAAAAGGATTTAATTTCAATTAATAAAATATAATGAGAAAATTGGTGATAAGAGACGATGACTGGTGGTAAATATGCAATACAGAAACAAACTGCAAGGACGGTGTCTTTACCTCTGACACTTTTACTTTATCACTTGGCTGCCTGAATTAGGAGGCAATTATAACACATCAGTCAGCCTGAGAATTTTTCTTCAAATTAAATTTGAAAGCGTATCTATTTTCCAAAATGAGCACTAGCCAAGAATAACACAAAAAGCAGGCCAAAAATCAGACTCGCATGACAACTTGACAGTTCTCTAAGAGACTTCTGGGACCTTAAAATGATCCCAGACCAGAATGAGCCGAGAAAAAATGTCATGCAATTGCCTAATAAATGCATCATTCATTCATCAAATCCCTGTTTCATCAGTTCCATTGTTATGTTTTTAATACTCTCAGTGTCTCATGTTCAATTTTTTGATGAATACTAGAGAGAAAATCTATTCAAAACACTGCTTTGTAATAACTAGAAAGCTCAAAATCATACCATTAGTGCCTTGAACTTTCCGTCTTTGTTGATTTGTTTGAGTAGTATATCTTTAAAAAGCATTCTCGCTTAAAACTGGTCACACTCTAACTCTTGGTCAGGACCCCATGTTGTCACTTTTTAAACACATGAGTATTCCTTCAGTGTCTGTGTGTGAAACACAAAGCCCTCCTGTCAGAAAACCTTTCTACCATGTTCTTCATGTTGTCGAACAGTCACTGTGGAGAATTAGTCGCAGTCATAAGCATGTGCGGTTAAGCATGTTAACACCGTGAAACGTGACATTGTTAAATCACACGGTTTATGTTGCGACATGGTCACAGTTCGGATTAAGCGACAAACATCCAGGTCGCAGGCCACAAAACTATTTTCTTGGGTTTTGGAGAAAGATTTGTTTTACTTTTTTTGTTTTTACACTTTGATATGATCCACAGTCTCCTATTTGTGACCCACCACTCCACCTTTACCCTCACCTCCACCCCTCTGATAATCTCTAATAACCTCTCTGATTATATGTCTAGTGAATCCATAAAGGTAACGGTGTATTAACATAAACTCCATGCTGAACTCACTCAGTGTCAGTGCTGTGTTTACATCCTGTTTCCTTGCCCTCATGCAGCCAGAAAATCTAAGCATGCACATTGAAGTGCATGAGCAGAGCCAGAGACACATTTTCAGGATGACACAAGGCGAATTATTGGTCAGCTTTCACACTAATCATGTTTCTTGGGTAGCTTCTGTTTTTTCTCAGACTTTCTCTGTGGAATTATTTTGGCACCATATGCAACTTATTTGCCACAAAAGATTTTGTATTTTGTTTTTAATATGCTAATCCATGTACTCTTTCATCTGCCAATTTTTTTTTTTTTTTTTTAATATGTTCTTTTTCCACCGAAGACTCACACACAAACACACACAGACACGCACAGACACACAGTTTTTTAACAACTCCATAGCTTTCACAGTGCATTTGGGCTCCGTTAAAGCTTAACAATTCCCAACAGAACTCACAGTATGTTCTTCTTTAATGGGAAATGCAAGAGGACTTGAAGCACGGGGTGAGAATATGAATGAGGTTACAATTATTTCATCATGCAAGACCCTTTTCTTTTTAGTTTTAACGTGAATGATTCCACTTGTTGCAACACAGGAAGCAGATCTGTTCACAGTCTCGTCACGCCACAGTCTGACTTCACCATCGTTAAAAGTGCACCATGCGACAATTTCTCATTGAAACCTTTAAAAACAGCTTTACTTTTAATGAAGTAATTAACTCCCATGATTCAGAAACTTCATCAGTGGCAGAAACGACATGTTGGGCATTTAATACAGTCATTAATGGCACAACTGGAGACACTAAATTATCATAGAAAAGAGGAAAACAACGATGATTTTGTTATGATGAGTTTCTGTCATTTTTCTTTTTTTGATAAGCACCTTTAAACATTTTGGAGTAGATTTTTGTGCAGCAGATGATAATTAAACATGGGTGACTTCCTGTAACGTGTGTTGAGAATGGATACTCTGCAGCAAAACCAAAGGTGAAGCTTAGATTAATATTTTTAGGATCACAACAGTAAAATATTCTCATGTAGCAGAAAAGGTGTTGCAAATATTAGATATAAATAAATATACCAAACACAATGTTTAATATATATTATCTCTGTATTTATATGCAAATCACAATCCATAAATGACAGCTGAAAAGCATCAATTTGCATTTTGTTTACATGATTTTTAAAAGATGCTCAAATACAATATAAACCCCTTTTCAGGTATTTGTGCAAGCCCTTTGACATAATCAAGAGCCATTTGAAACATATTTTTCCCCTTCATTATGAGCTTGTTTGAGTCCTTACAGCGTATTTACCTCACGCTCATATTTACATTCTCATCCCCTGCATCATAACTTTAAACCAAAGTAAATAAAAGGGATGAGGAAGTCGGCACCTCCTGGAGTCTGATCTTCCGACAGAACATGGAGTTCGGCAGGGTTTTGAGTTGAAAAAGTAAAGATATTCTGGTGGGGCACAAACATTTTTAGTTTCCACTCATTTGATGACTGGCTGTGAAGTGGGACGAGAAGCACAGTTGGGGGTGTTCAGCAGCTATCTTTGATGTTTAAGGATTTGTACTTGTGTTGCCTGCTATGGCCATATCAGGCATCTGCGTTATGTGTGGATTTACTGGCTTATTTTTGGTGGATTTGACATTAATATGTTTTTTTTTTCTTTTTAGAAAGGAAGGAATTAATCAGGATACAAGTTTTTTCAATCCAGCATGATTGTCGTGTTAATGAGTGTTTTTTCCCAGCGTGCATCTTGACACACAGGGGAATTCAGAATAAGATGCATCTTATAGATATTAAGGAGTGACTGCTAATTACCCCCACCAGTAGCCAAACAGCATCACTGCCAGTTTCTGTTTGGCTCTTGGCTTATTATCACTGAATCAACTCCAACACTGAGCAACAGTTCTTGGATTGGAACAACTTCTTAACTAAAATGCATTAAATCCTCCCAAGCTAATTTAACATTATCTGCCCACAGCATGTTGCCTTTCTACTAATGGTGATTTTATTTAATGGACATGGGTTTTCTCTGTGGGGAGAAACTTTTTTTTTTGGCAGAACCACTTTATGAACAAAAGTTATACAATTAGTGCAAATGGGAAAATGTTGACTGTTCAAATCACAGAAGATGAAGTGCAGTTAACAAGGGATTGATTAAACGACTGACATTACCAGATATTAGTTTAAAAATACAAACAAGAGTAAAAGAAAATCGGCCGTAAGCCCAATTTTACTTGACAAAACACTCTTTAATCCAAACTTTTAACTAAATGAGAATAACAAAAGCTAAGTTAGCTTGTAGCTCAACATGCTAACACTCCTGAGTTGTACATTTAAGTCTTTCTGCATTTAATCTTTTCTGTTTTGAAGTGTATATGGCTAAAATTTACCGTGTCAAATACTAAAGTTGGATTTTTTTCCAACTCTTTAAATCCATGAGTGTGAAGCCTGTAGTTTGGCTATGATGTTCAAGCTAGCAGCTAGCTAACCATCTGTTAGCTGCCACATGACTGAATGAAATAGCAGTCAAATGCAACAGCCTTGACAATTCCCAGGTTGCTGGTTGTTCTAAACTTAAATGTGATGTAATAATATAATAATAAAATTTAAATACATTTTGCATGAGAGACAGAGGTAATTTTCACCATTATGATAGTTTCAAGTCTAATAAGTTAAGTTCATGTAAACGTTTAATGTAAATGTTGATATTTTAAGTATATTTTGCCGATAAAGCTTAAAAAACATTCACTACATTTTGGGGTTTGAAAAACTGAGTATTTTCTTGAACAAAGTATCTGAATACCTCCTTTACCACATTACATTACAGTGTTACAGTTACACAAAAAGCCAGCCCTTAATGTAGTTTTACCATTTTTACACATTTGCACATTTCTGTGGCACAAACACTGTTGTTGCTGGTGTTGTTGACCACTGACTGACTCTAAAAATCAAACCAAAGCTCAGTAGCATACCAGCAAGTGGTGGATATACATAGATACATGGAGGAATGTTGATGTCTGAGTAATATTGTCCACTGTTAGCCAACATAAGACAGTCAGTGCACATGACTGCATGCAAAAAAACGAGGTGTTCCTGCCTGTTTTTAATGTGAATGAAGGCGGCTTCTAACTCCTGTGTGAACTGCTTTTGAGGCCACCTCAGTGCCTCTTTCAAAAAACAGTGCCTGTGGACATAAAATTACCAAAAATAGACAATATCAGTGAGTATGCACTGACACACTCGCATTTTCTTGGCTTTAATGAGTCCATCAGGAAGAAAGCTGCAATATTCACTACAATATGAAGCATGAATATAAAGTAATGACTTTTTAGGACTCTGTGCTATTCTCCATCTCCATGCTACCTTTTAACATTCATGAATTTGAATTTCATTTTCATATGGTAATGACACTCATCTCCACTTTGCTGCTAAACTGACTGTAAATGACTACTCTTAATTCCTGAAAGTTAGAGCTGCATTTATCCACATGATGAATTTCTATGACTGTTCTCCTCTGCGCCATTAAAATGTGGATATTGGTCCGCATTTTTGTCGGCGGTATTTCACCAGAGTTTCGCTATTAAAATAATAGATTTGATGAGCTTTGTAGAGAGTTTAACAGACACCGCTCTACTACTCTGACCTTGCACAGAAAACAATATTAGATGTGTCAAAGAAGAAAAATAAAATCAAATACACAGAGCATGAATATTTCATTACCGGTGTGTCAAAAGTAAAAAGCTGACTGCAAATGTTATTAAATATTTTATTCGAATAAGGCTCTACTATTACTGGTGATACCACTATCTGGCACAGCATATTGTTTTATTTGACAGCAATGTGAGCACATTTTAAAAAGAGTGTATTGACTTTACAATGTTTTAACTGCACAGTGGAGTTAAAAGGAGTACTTAGACGTTTTGGGAATACACTTTTGTTGATGAGAAGATCAATATTTTCAGATCTGTCTGCTAACTATGACGCTACAGACATAATTTGCTTATCTTAGCTTTACATAGAGACTAAAAAGAGGAGGTAACAGCAATGTTAGACCAGAAACAAAGTTTTCTTGTGACTCTTGTGACTGGGAGTGCTAAGCATTTTGATTTAACTTTCATACAGCTCAGGTCTGTTTCCTTTTGGCTTTATTTTTTATAACAGAGCTAAGCTAACAGTCTTCTAGCTTTCGTTTCACATTTAGCGAATAGACATGAAAGTGGTATTTGTCTTATTTAAAAGTGCAAAGGAGCATATATCTAGTAATAAGTCAAACCTTTTCTTTAACAAGTTTTTGTACAACTTTATAGTCTCAATGTAATACTCCTTTGTAAACAGAACTCAACTATTTCTGTGCAGAAGAGATGAATGGACTGAACAATAATGCTTAATTAAATTTTGATGAGCTCCCAAACTTCAAGATTGCTTTCTTAAGGTTAGCTGCTGTTTGGTTTTGTTTTTTCTAAAAGTTCCTTCAGCTGCTGTCTTTAAATTGAACCTTTTCATCATCTGTTGAGATGCTACCTCATGTATTTTGTGCAGAGTATTGAAAATTTGAGATATTTTTGAGTGTAAAATAACCCTTTCACATCTACTTTTAGTCAAGTTCAAAGAAGGAAGGGACCTAAATACAGCCCACAGGCGCACATTTAAATGGTTTATTGCAAAACAGACAAGATGCTGAATGAAGGTAAACAGAGAGCAGAGCAGTGAGCAGACAGGCAGGGGTTTGGTGAGGAGGAAGGTCAGATGAGTGGATCAGCTCGGTGGCAGATAAATGGGGTAATGAGTGGGCTGAAGGTGAGAACGGCAGGCAGACGGGTGACTGCAGGGCTGAGTGAGCACCTCTGAGTCTGAGACACAAGTAAACTTATTAACAGAAGGAAAGAAAAACCCAACAAGCGAGGTGTTAAAGACAGAAAATGCCTGAAGAAGAAGCTACCACAGAGAGTGATGTGAGTACTGGAAGGAGAGCCAGGGTTGATATACTGCAGCTGGCTGATTGGATAATGATGTGCAGGTGTGTCAGCCAGCAGGCGCAAGAGGGAGTGGCCACACCCATAAACACAAACAAACAAACATGAGACACACAGAGAAATTACAATAGAATAAAGCTTGTTTGAAACATACTGGGGTATTTTTTTGGAAAATAGTTTTTTTTCCTCCTTCATTAAAAAAGAAAATCCAGGCACTACAAGCATTTTTTTTTAACAAGTCTCTGTTCAAAAGCTGCAAATTGGGCAGCGGGGCTGTGCTGTGTGAATGCTGGATCATGCAATGATGTCCATAGTGCATTTGTTCCTTGAAACAGTAAAAGTTAGTGCACACTATTAGTAAATATGTGAAAAGTCCAGTCAGCTAGATTGCCACCAGCACTACAAGGGAGATAAGATTAGCTTGGTAAGAGATCTCTAAAATGTCAATTTTCAGTGACCTTAAACTGCATTTATGTGTGGACGAAAGGCCAAAAGGTATACAACAAGCTGCATTTCAGGAAACACTTGTGCATTTGTGCGGAAAAAAAGACAAAAACACAGGAAATACTAGAGATTTGGTAGAAATTATGACCACTTTATTGTGTAATGGTTGTGTAGGCCTTACATACTCACAACATGGTTAAAAAATTATTTTAAGTAGATGTAGATGTGAAGCCATTTGTCTAATTCTGATCCCTGATCAGTCATTCAGCAACATGTGTTTCTTTCATAATTAAGCTATACCAGTCTGGCCAATATTACATTCAATACAAAGATCTTTGGCTTTTACATGGTGGTCACCAGGAGGCAGACAGTGTGATCATCCAGCCCTCGAGACGAGGGATGTGTGATCATTTGATAGTGACAGAGAGAGAGAAAGAAAAATGGAGGAACCCAATAAAAAACCAGAGAGGTAGGCGCGGTGAGAATCCTGAATGCAGGTTGTATGCAGTCGAAGCCTGACCTGAACCCCGCCGAGGCCAAGAGGACTAATTGTTAATTAAGCCGGGCTGATGAAAAAGAGCTCAAGTGTAAATGAATGTGTCAGTCTGGAGGAGCACTCAGACACACCTTTTACCCCCACAAAGGAAAATCAGCATTATTTTAAACCTGACAGTGCACTCCAGCAGTTCAGAGCGGCTGTTTATTATTCATGGTGAAATTAAAGTTCTGATGTTTTTTTTTTGGGAGGGGGGAAAAAAGACAAAAAAAATGAAGAACAAAAAAAAAACAAAAAGGAGAAGGAGGAAGATTATATATAAATCATGAGAGACAGGGGATAAATCCTTCTGGTGGAAATGTGTGTGTCACTGTACGGAAGTGGTACATTAAAATCGCTCCTTTGGGCAAAAAGGTGGTAAGAGGGGAGAATATGAAACGACATCATGGGATTTTATGTCAAGGAGAATAAAAAATGACCATTCTTTTTATTTAAACCAAATCCTCTCAGACTTTTCTGATGTTGAGCTGTCTAATCAGTGTCATCTACAGTATCTAGCCTTTACCTGGTCCTGTGGCCTCGGGGCAGGACTTGGGCAGGTTTAAGGCGATGTCCCTGAGACTGTCTCTCTCCTCCCTGATCTCCTGTAAGTCCTGCTCAATGAGGGACATCCGGCTCTGTTGTTCCGAAGCAGCCGACTGCAGCCTCTGGATTTTCAAACCCAGCGTTGGGCTTTCGACACTCCCTCGAAGCATGCTCAAGCGGCGCTCCGTCTCGTTCAAGATCCGGTCAAATCTCTCCAGCGGCACGTTCCCATCTGTTCCAGACATGCAAGAGAGAGAGGACAGATGGAGGAAGACCACGGACAGAAGCCTCAGAAGTTCTTTTTGTTTTGTAGATCATCACGTAGTTTATAAATGGCGGTGACTCAAACAGTGGATCACCCTCATCACAGTAATTTGGCTATTATCCTCTCAAGCGTGTTAACATATTGACCACTAAGTGCCAGATCCCTGTTTTTTCTGGTTAATCCTACAAATTGCACAATTCATTATGCTGGAAATGGATTTGAGTTAACAGGGTCACAAATGCACAGTCAAATTATTTTAACACGCTGAAATTTACCCACAAAAGAAAATACGACTGGGCCCGGTGAACGGCAGTTATTCTTCCTATTACTTTGGGGATAAAAATCTGGGAAATATTTCCATGTTAAATGAGGCATTAAGAGGCACAGAGCTCTTTAGCGATCTGACATTTAAGGTATAATGAAGATTTATGAGTCTTATAGGTATCGAAGTCTAAAAAGTTTGCACGCTGAAAAATCATCTATAGGAAAGTAACTCACCAATCTTGCTGATTAGCTCAGTCAGCGTGACTGAATAGGCCTTTAACTGTTTTTTGGCCGCTTCCATGTCTTCCTTTACTTTCGCCAGTGACACGTCCAGCTGGGAATAAGAAGAAGAAGACATACTCTGGAGAGTGAGCTGAGCACAGGAAACGCAGATCGATATGCATAGATTCTGCTGTTCAAATGTGTGTATATCCGTGTAAGGTACCTCCGAGGTGATAAGGGAGTTTGCTGTGTCAGTTAGCTTCTCCTGCTCAGTCAGCTGTTGTAAAGCTGAGTCTATATGGGAGCTAAGGTGAGCGGATGCGGTCCTGGTATGCTTAGCTTGGATCAGATTGGCTTTGGATTCCTGGACAAAAAAGAAAAAAAAAGGCAACTGACTGTAAAAGATACTTTTGTTATTTGGAGAGCAAGACTGAGAATAAGGCCTTTCTAACAGGTCTGGGATGTTGCACTTTTGAGATCTGAGCTTAAAAGAAGAATTCAAATATGCTCACAGCTATTTCTTTCTGATACTTCCAAGTTTTAGTATAGTTTTAAGATTATTCAATAAAAAAACAAACAAAGATGCAAACTTAAATGCACCCAAGAGTTGGACCAACTTCACACCCACCTTTGCCACAGCTTGTGCTGTTTGTTCCGCCTCCTTCGAGGTGTTGCTGGAGAAGCTGGAGATTTCCAGAGCTGGTTTCAGTGTCTTCTCAATCTGTGTGATCTTCTTCCTTACATCAGCTAGGACCTTTTCCTCCAGAGGTCTTTTCTTCTTCATTGCAGCTTGTGTCTGGGCCTGACGACGCGGCCAGTCCCTCACCATGTCTGAATGGAGATCAGAAAGAAGGCAGATTATTAGTATTCATAGTCTTGGTATCACTTGGTTTAAAAAGTGTTTTCTCTAAAATTAAGGCCATGACTAAATAAACAACAATTAAATGTAAAGTTAGAAAAAAGACATTCATAGTTTCAATCTATTAAGAGTTTAACACAACAAAACCCAGTAAATTTGCAATATTAAGTCAGTGACTGACATTCTGCACACTGTTATCAGTTACTGGGTCAAATGGTGTTAATCCTAATTGGTGCATCGATTTACGTGACATCAGATATCTCCCACAACTCTAACCAAGAGGAAGAACTCCGACAAAAACACAAATGCAGAAACCCTTCATGCAGGGCCCCATTAGCTAAAAGCTGAGTAAGGAAATAGGTTTTTTCATAGATGGATTCAAGGTTGTGCTGAATTAAGAAAAGTTTTGTGATACTTCACGGTTGCAACGAAAGTCTTGGAAGACAATGTCACCGAAGATTCAGCCGACGAAGTTGACACTGTAAACATTCTCTGCACATTCCACTTCATTACATTTTTCAAGTAAGCTGCTGCTACTTCCAATACATGCCAAGTAGGTCAAACCATTACAATGGTGATGACATATTTATTATAGTAATACTCGAGTCTGTAGCTCTTATGTTTGTTTCCACTGTCAGTGTTTGACATTTCAATTTGAGCGGAATAATTCAGTCGGATGTTCGACAAAAGAAAAAGGCACGACAGTCGGTAAAAGAGAGCGAAAAAGAGAAACACATTAAACTGAAAAAAAGAGTAACACGTTGGAATGAAAGAAACACTCACTCTCTAGTTCTCTGTGCAGGGTGATGGCATCTGATTCCACCTCTTTTCCTGTCACCACAGACGACAAAGCCATGACCTTCGCCCCCTGAGCTCGAGCTTTAAGCTTGAAAAAGAGACATACAGGATGAAAAGAGGTGGTTATCAATGCTTAATGCATCAATATAAAGAGCATAGATATACTTTGTAATACTATACATAAGCTCAGCTGAGCCTTGAGCTAAATGCCAACGTCAGTGTGCACACAAGGTTTATGCTAACATGCCGGTGTTTAGCAGGTTTAATGTTTACATTGGCTATTCTAGCTTAGTTTTTTAGCATGTTGCTATTTAGTTACGCTAAAGCTAATGGGAACGCCACTCTGTTTCTGCAGGAATGTGATCTTAAAACAAAGTATATTGCGCAAAGTTTGACCTGAAGATTGCGCTAAATGGAAAGTAAAAGAGTTCACCACCTTTTTCCTCAAAGCAACATAATTGTTTGCCCCAAATATCTTCCAGTCTGTAGTTGCAGTCAGTAGCTGCTAAGTCATTTTATTCAGAAGAACAAATGTTAAACTCTTGGTTGTGCTAAAGGTCGGGATCATTAATTGTAAAAAGACGGACAAAACATGACAGCTCCTCAGAATGGAAACTAAAACATCTGAAGTGATGTCCTGCTATAGGTCATCAAACCTCCCTCTCAATGTTGCTATAATTAAATTACACGTCAAATAAATTTACCCAAAGGTGGTTTCTGCTATTTTAAGTAGTTCTTATCATGCTGGTTTATGTTCAAGTTTTCATATGTTCTTATAAGCTTGGTTTTAATCAGTTGTTTGAGCAAATTCAGCTAATTGCTATTATAGCTATTTGATGCTAAAAAAGGGAGTATAATGTCATGATTCATGGCTAATGCTAACACTAGCAATTACACCATTCATTGCTTTGGCTCCAAATGACATCAACCAGCACAAGAAAACAGTTATCAGGGATAGTTTGGTTTCACTTTTGTACAGTGGGAGGAAGCGGTGACATGTCGTCCATCTTTATTACCGTCATTGGTCCAGATTCATGCTCTGAGGATCTCAAATGTCTGTACAAATATTTGTGGCAATGGATTTCTCAGTTATTGAGACGTTTCAGTCTGTAGTAAAGTTTTTAACCAGCAGACAGATTGCCATATTGACTAATAAAAACCATTACATTAGACACTAAAGCAGTAAATGTAATCACCTCGCTGATGTCATCCACCATCTCCAGTTTCTTATTGGCAGACTGTTTGAAAAGCTCCATCTCCTCTCCGATCTTACTGATGAGATTGTCTTTGGTCTGAATTTGCCGGTCCAGCTCCTCTGTCTGTTTCAGCAAGCCCCACTAAACAGGGAGCACAAAATACACAAATGTAATGCTTTCATTAAAACAATCCCATTTGGCCGTCTCTATCTCTAACACTTGTGCAAAAGATTCTGCCTTTTATTCAGCCATTTACAGGGGCCACATTAAACTATTACTGTGTCATTTGACAGTGTTTTGTCTGCTCAGAGATGCTGCAGTGGTTAATCACCCTCCTCTGGAACAACATGTACCCCCTTGAACAGCAAATCCTGCCAGAATCTTCTCTCCTGTGCCTACTCAGTGTCCCCCTCTGCTTGCCAAATGTTAAATTAAGAAAAAAAACAGCAGAGTTAACTGCCCACTCTTCAAAAAACGAGAGATATTTGTATTTCTATACGAGCCTCGTTAAATGAGCCAGAATGAATTCCCATATACAAGCATCTATTAAACCAGCTTATTACTAAACCAAACTATTCACTCATGGGTCTGTAATGTGACATAACACCACTTATAATTTCATTTGCACCCTGCAGGTGGCGTCCAAACTGACCTCAGCTGTGCGATTGGCTGAATGGGTTCGGTTGAGCCTTGTTTGGTCCGACTCTGGTGATGGGCTGGCATGTGTCAGAGCCAGCTGATGTAAGGATGATGTGATGTTACCCAGGGCGAGCTTTAAATCAGCAGCTTCCTCCTCCAGGGCCAGCTGCTTGGCTACGGTATCGTTCACCTGCGCTGTCAGGTTTTCTTTCTGCTGCTGCATTCGTGTGATTCTGCGATGCAAAAGGCGGAGAAATCACAGAAAAATGCCTTAACACGTGTATATGAAATACATTCAGGATGTATTCTGATTCATTCTGTTAATTTGATTGTAATTTGTTGGTCTTAAGTTAATGAAGAAAGATACCAAGCTGCAGACTCATTAGAGCGTCTCATGTAATTCATATCAATTAGCACACTCCGTTTTTGTTTCCTTGATTAGGTTATTTAAAAATAACCATGCCGCTGAAATTAATATAAATTTGTGAACAAGACAATGGAGCTCTTTCGTAAGGGAGCAAAAAAAAAAAAGGAGTAAAGAGGAGGCGACATGTTGCAGGATGAATTCATTAGAGGTGTTAGACAGCTCAGCGGATGTTTCAGTGTCAGTTTTATCACCTCCACAGCTGCACTGATATCCTATCTGGTTCCACAGAGGAGGAGCACAACAGTTCGAAGTCCGTGCGTCACGTGTGTGTTCTCGCTCCGAATAATCCCTTTTTTTTAAAAATTATTTATGACACATTTAGAGGAACAAAGTCATGCTGATGGTTGTCGGAAGACCCTTTCGGGGCAACCTGCTGTGCATGTTACAGATCTAGTAATTCAAAGGCAACTAAAACTTTTTGGTTTTTTGGGAAGGACTGACCCCAGGTTAAAAG
>JAQNCA010000013.1:17633979-17652156 GCA_029783725.1 Acanthurus tractus
TGCAAAAAAATTACATATGTTGCTGGTATTTTATTAAACTTTACATTACTAGACAGATTGCACAAATGCATCAGTGCATAACTGATATTTTATCGTTGAAGCTGGCTGAAATAGAGCTAGTTTAACTACTTTATATGGAGTTCACTCGTGTTGTCCAGTGGTTCCTAAATTGTTGCTGCTTCAATTTCAAAAACAAAATAAAAAAACACTTTTTAGCTTCACAAATATGAATATGCAGTTTTAAATACTATTTATTCTTTGTACTGTTCTCAAACAGTCTTTTTTATCTCTTGAACTTCAAATAAAATGATATTGTCTCTTTAGGGTCTTGAAAAAGGTTTCACATTGTGAGCCAAAAGGCTTAACCACAAGTTTAAGCTTTTTGAAGTGACGCACAAGGAAAGAAATAATTCATAACCCTGTGAAATCGCTGCTGGATGGGGTCACAGGAGCTACAAAACACATGTTTAAACCACATCCATCAGGGATGTTAGGTGTAGTCAGAGGTGTAACAGGCTTAAACTTTCAAACTGAAACAGGAAGGTACAAAAAGTACAATATTTTCCTCTGAACTGTTGTGTCATAGAGGAATAAAATCCCTCAAAACTGGGCTTAAGAAGAATAAACTTGAGTGGTGTACTGCCGTTCTGATTTTGCTTTTGTTGCTGCCGCTGAATATAAACAGAGCAGCTGATTGTGGGTCAGTCTCCGTAGTGTTGTGTCAGCACTGAAGAAAGGTCCGACTGCAACAATTATCTCTCTGCTGTGAGGGAAAAAAAAGACCTCTGGGAGTTTTTTTGATTTCTTTTAACCGTCACAGTGGTGTTGGACGATGCTACAGCCAGGATGTAGTGCTGGTGCCCTTACAAAATGGTAACACACACACACACACTAACAGCAGAGGCGGAGGAAAACGATGACTGAGAGTAAAAACAAAAGCAGTGAGTCACACTTTGTGTTGGTAAAAAATAATTTTAACACACGAGCAAAAGTTCTGATGGGAAAAGTTTCAACTATTGTTAAATATACTCGTCTTATCTGAGGTTTTGTACCTTATATGTATAATTTTATCCTCCTGATTGCCAATTTTGTAATTTTACAATGTATTTCCCCTTTTAAGAGTCTTTTTTTATTGTTAACAAATCAGTTATTTGTGCTAATTGGCAAAAAAAGAGCACTGACTTTACTTGACTGGACTGACCGAAGGCCTGTTGTTACTGGCAGCTTCATAACATTTCTTATCTTTCTAATTGGACAGCTGTTTGGCCAATAAAATGCATCCGATCGGCTTAAGTTGCCAACACATGAGAATATATGTATGAGAATGTAATTTTATGCTGCCTATTTGTGCATAAACTACTTAATTCACACCCTAGAAAGTGGCACACATGCACACACACACACTCACACAAACAGACACACACAGAGTGGTACCACAGCGCTCCAAAGATTAACAGAACTCTCCTGAACCAAGCCGACTACTGTTAGAAGGGGGTAATCAATTTTGAGTTGCTCGCTTCTTGCTCTCATCATGGCCACCGGAGGGCTTTTTGCATCATTCTGTCTAGCATTCAGGATAATCCTCAGAGCAATCACACGCTAGGAGATGCAGCGAGCGTGCGGCAAATCCAAGAAAGCAATAGGCTTACAGTGTAGAGAAGCTGTCCCCCTGTGGCTAAATGTCTTACTCCTAAACTCCAGTGTGCTTTAAACGGCCTCTATGAAGAAGAGGACCTTGAGCTGTAATACAGGGATAGGTGCACTTAGTTAGAAATATACTGCAAAGGCGCAGTAATCCAAGGATTCATGTAGCTTGTTGGAATTTTTGCAATACAAGATGCTTTATGTGGATGGTGGGCATTTCTGCCTCCGCCTGCGCCCGCCTGCGTGGGTGGGTGTGTGTGTTCGGAGCCGTTGTTGTGCTCACCGCTCCGTTAGGTTCCTGATGTACTCCTCTGTGGAGTTGTCCTGCAGGAGATCCATCAGCAAGCCGAAGGTCTGCTTTGAGGCTTTTACCGCCCTGCTGGCTATTGCCTCAATGTGGTCCGCCGTTTCTGTGTGACTGGGAAGAACGAAGTGAAAGGAAGGGTGGGGGGAAAAAAAAAAGAAGGAGAAAGTGAGTAATATAGAATAACAGACCATTACAACTGCCTGAGGAGAGATGAAATGGGTTCCGGCATTGACGACTTCCTCTCGCCGGGCTCTCCAGTCCAGATTTCTGTAACTACAACATAATAGTGGTGCAAACTCTGAGCAGCCAAGGGCATCGATTCACTGCGGCCTGACAACAGTACATGTAACGAGCTGAAAAGGAAGGAGGCCAGCAGAGAGAGGGAGATGAAGTTCCACAGATTACAGCAGCAGCTGCGATTCCTTGTAATTGCTAACTTAAATTCCATCGACCTGCCTTACCTTTTCATCAGGACCTGAGAGTCATTGACCACGATGTTCCATTGGTTAGGTCCTGACACCACCTCAAAAGGAATGATCTATGAATAAAAGGCAGAGGGGAGAGAAACCAGGGTCTTAGAAAGTCTTACAAGTGTAGGTTTTAATTAAATCATGCGAATGGAAGTCTCCTTCTAATAATTTATAGATTTTTTTTTTTTCCCACAGTAAGGCTGAGTGGAGTCGTGAATTCAAAACTGCTCCATTTTCAGAAGTCATCAACTTCTCCTGGAAAGTTCTCGACTAATCTGATCTTCTGTATTTTTTTTTCCACCCATAGCCATGATAATTTCATTAAAGAGATCTCAAATACAACCTTTTATGTGATAGGTTCTCAGCTGGCTTTCAGAGCTTGTACACAAATGCTCTGATTGGACGAAACTCCCAGCATGCTTGTCTGAGCTGAAGTTGTTTGACTCCAATAACAACATGGCTGTATTCTTGCAGAGAGAACATGAGTCTTTCACTCTCTTAATACCTTACATACTGTTTATTTAACATGATATAATGTAGAAGGTGATGGTTTGAACAAATCTATGTGATTATCTTTTTAGTCAATCATTGTAATGCAAGGCCATGTGTTTGTCTGCCTCCTGCTTTTGCTTCTACACAAAACTGCAGCGTTAAAATCAGACAACGGATGCGATCTGTTGACCAAAGCAGCCTCAGCTGCACGTCCTCTGCAGACGCATTGCCAAAGCTTTATTACTGCACAATGCAAAAATCACAGATGAACAATGCACATTTTTGCATGAAAAATGTTCGATCCATGTGAGAGCTGTCCGAAAGGTCTGGGTGCAAATCGTGGGCTTGCTTGAAAATGTTGGTTCTGGTTTTTGCTTGAATTCTAACAAACGATGAAACTCCTCCAGTGTGAGTCTACACTTTAAGCTCATGCAAAAAAAGGTTCAAAGCGGCGGCATATGGAAAAACCTCCATCGCCTGGAGTTTTGTCCTGATAAATGTAATATGTATACAGTCAATTGCAGGACTCTTCCCCGAGTGACATTTAATTTGAGAAAATGCAAATAAAAATGGAAAACTGATTCAGCACTCGACACTGGCGTTTTCTTTTTTTCTCTCTCTCTCTCTCTCCATTTTGGGGAAGCTGCTCTGCTTATTAATGCGAAATTAAATTGCTGCTGCTTCAGGCTTACCCGAGTGATAAGGTTTTTACGGAGGTACAGTGTTTCTGCGCTCACGCACAGACAGACACACAATCGGAAATAGCTATATATTGGCAAAAAAACTAGCACTCACATTTCCCTGAACCTAAATAACACGGCAGCAATATCCATAATAGATTCCTACAAGAGGGAGCGGGGGGTGGGGGGGACAGTGAAAAGCCTCACGGTGGGGTGAGGAGCAAGCTGTTAATTTTAGCGTCCATCAAACAGTCTTTCTGTTTTCCTTTAGGAGGGATGAATTTGCCACTCAGAGGGAGGAGAGTGGTGGAGGTGTGTGGAGGAGGAGGTGGAGGAGGAGGGGGGGGGGCTGTGAAATAATGTTTTGCTTTGGGGGATCTTTGTGGATCCATACAGAGGAGCTCCACCGGCAGCTGTAAACTGCAGCACCTCAAAGCAAAGAACAAGAAAATCAATTGCGTTACGTAGAATATCAGCATGCTTTAAGACTGGGTGAACACTTACATCCTTCCTATGCAGAGCATTAAAATACCTGTAATTGAAAGGCCCTACCATGTTATCCAGGTCCAATGTTGCCTGCTTTAGCTGTTTCTGGGATGCTCTGATCACTGAAATCATCTCCGTGAAGCTTTGACACACACCCCTGCTCCCTTCATCCGTCCCGTTCTTCTTCCTTTCTTCCTCTGTCATGCTGATGCTGCAGTTCAAAGCAGATGAAATGCCATGCAGCTGGGCTAAGAGTCTGCCCATGGAAGCTTCCAGCAAGGAAAATTGTTTTATGAAGGCCTCCCGTGCCTCTGAAAAGAACAAAGAGCACAAAGCAAATAAAAAAAAAAAAAACACACGCTAAGTCCTTTCGCCGATTATTTTTGCCAAGAATATCATTCTTTCAAGTCTTTGTGGCCGCTTTAACTAACACACTACTCTAATTTACTGTGTAAAAGTCGGACTCGTCCTTCCTTTCTGTCTCTTTGTAGTCAGAAAGAAACAAAAACACAGACAATTTTCTCCAGATGTTAAGACTTTTGTCACAATTTTACTTTGTATTCTGCTGTGTTTCTAGTCTAACATGCTGCATAACTTTAAAAAAAAAAAAACTTCAATTATTACACTACATCTGGATGTTCATTGTGTCATTTCTGTCACATGTCTCTTTGTAACAGCATCTGAGGAAATAGGAGATAACAAGTGTGTGTCTGTGTGCCCTGGTGTGTGGCTCTCTGCCTCTGCACAGTGAGCCTGTCACTCCCACGTCCTCATTAAATGATTATCGGGTCACCCAGTGTCTTAAAGTGCATCGCTGGTAGCAGTATGTGTGTGTTTGTGTGTTTGTGTGTGGAAGTTTGTGGGCGTCGGAAGGGGGATTGTTAGGCAACTGTTACTGTTATCATGATTGCAACATAATCATAATAAACCAGGGATTAGAGATGCACCGCCTGTCATATAAATAGGGATTAAGTTGGTCACACGGCGCCTTGTTCTATATTGTTATGATTTGTCTCTATTTGGCCCTGTGCAGCTGAGCCTGTAAGCCCCCACCCCCCTCCACCCCCCCTCCGAGATAATGAGGATATATCAGCATTGTGTTAAAGTAATTGGGAGAGGTTTGTATTGTTGCACCGCTTCCTGATTTAATCGCTTTGTTTTGTCGTATCCCTAACAGCGTCAGACTGGAGGAAGACACAGGCACAAGGCGACGGGCCCCATTCGCACGACGCCCGGGGGGGGGGGGTTTCATGTCAAAATTTCTTCGCCATGCTCGCCCGGTCTTCTGTGTACCGATATGGCATGTTATCATCTCTCGCGGAGGGAAAATCTGACACAATAGTTACAATGGGACGTAAGCCAGCGTCGAAAATTTTCACAAGGATGTGGAAAAGAGAAAAAAAAAAAAGGCTGCCAAGTGTCTCCACGACACGACCACGTGGGAAACATTAAAAAAGAGTGACAGGCCAAGAGGAATTATCTTAGCTTTCTGGCTGCTGTTACCTTGGAAGGCCAGAAAATCCTCCAGAGCATTGGGCAAAGTATCCTCCCTCTGGTGCTCATGCTCGTAAAGCCCGGCCATGTGATGCTTCAGCAGGTGGTGCCGCTTTCCAAATCTACCTCGGCAATCAAAGTGAGCCAAGAGCTTCTCCAAATCCTGCAGGCGAGTCCTCAGCTTTTCTGCCTGTAATGGCACCCAGATTTATTACTGACGGCATCAATGAGAATACAGATTTTTTTTTTGCAAGACCCAAAAAAATTTATATATACAAAAAAACGACAACAAATGCTACAGCAAAACATCCATCCATCCAGGTGTGTATTTATATATTCAGACACAGGGATTGAGATGGGACTCTGATTCTTGGTGCACCGTAACATTAAAATGTAGTATTCAAACAAAAGCAATGAATAAATGAATATCAACAACAAGGATGAGGCTAAAATACGTCAGCCTTTTGTATCCGCATCCGCTCGTGCTTATTCTCCGGATAGCATGTGACCCAGAGGAAGCATCTCAGGAGATAACTAGATTAGACTTCTTAGAAAAATGGGAGTTCAAGCCTGAAAGCCGGAATGAAGGTGCTGTGATTGGCACCAATTTGTTGACCCCAGAAGTTAAATGGTTTCGGCCCTATAAAAATAGCATGTAATCTGGCCTCTTTTCCACACCAGGAAGCACATGTGGGATTGTCACGGGCGCGTTCTCTGCGGTCGCTGATTGTGTTAGCCGCTGTAGCACCCGAGGTGTTAATGAGCTCACTTCCCCAGTCCAGTCGTTTTAACAACGGCTTTAAAATATACTTCATATAAAAAAAGACCAAGCTCCTCTGCAGTGAATCACACTGTGTATCTTTCTCATTATTTCAACCCCATTCTCCATTTGCCTGTGTTCCAAGTTCCTATTTTTTAATATCTTTCTTCATCATCCATCACACATCCCTGTCTTTTCCAACCTTTTCCCTGTCTTTGCGCTTGTTAGTCTTTTTTTTTTTTTTTTTTTTTTCCAGGGGTGTAAGCCGGGAGAAAAAGAAAAATGTGAAGAGAAAGACGGAGAGTGGGAGAGGCAGGGAAGGGAGAGCTCTGAGGATAGAGAGAGAGTAATTGCAGGTGTTCAGAGCAGACAAGACTTCGGGATGTTCACCGGATTGCTAACACCGTGGAAATCACAGCATGCATTCACACACACACACACACACACACACACACACAGATAAGGTACAAGACGGTCGGTCCGGAGAGGAGAAACACAGGAGCCACTTTAGCCGGAGCACGAATATGTATGGAAGAGAGAAAAAAAAAAAACCAAAACGAGAACATGTCGGCGGTATTGGATTGGCCTCAGAGAGCCGAATGCAGGGACGCAGCGCCTTAGCATTCAGACGTGGGCTGAGGCAAATCTAAAGGGACCGAAAAGAAGCACCACAGGAGATCATTAGGGCAAATGTCTCTTTCTGTTTCGCTGCACATCTACTGTTTACTTGCGATCTACAAGTACAAAGGAGCCATATGGCTGTCATGAGGGTCTAGAAAGGCGAGATGTGCTGTGGGGAGGATGGGGGGTGGGGGGGGGTGTGCAGGGACTGTGCTATTTCAAGAAAAAAAAAAAAATGCACCTCATAATAAGAAGGAGCCAAGGCACAATTTGTGTGCGCAGAATTGATATGAATATGCTGTGAAACCTGAGCGAAGCGCAGAGTATAAATGGGAAAAGACACTAAGGGAAATAAAGATCCAGAGCGAAGGATGCAGTGTGTTTGCTCACTGAGAGTATTTATGAGCTCGAGATGTTTCATTTTGTTAACTGCTGCACTTTTCTCTCATTACTGTGTTTTTTTTATGCAGCATTTTTTCTGACAATTCTGGCTAATTGGGCCTTTGATTATCACACTTAACAAGTGAAAACATTAGCGCTGAATCTAACGAAACAATAATAAGATCAAAACAGAACTGATTAATGGTTTAAGTTAATAAACAAGCATTGGTTTTTTGCCTTTAAAATGTGAGGATTTACTGCTTTTCCTCCTGTTTCATGTCATTTTTAAGTTTCATATCTTTGGGTTTTACACCTCCAAGCTTGTGATGAGCAGTTTGCGATATAATGAAGCCGAATTTCACAGTTCTGTTGTGTTTCTGGACTCATCAGGTGGCCTAATTTGTGGTTAAACTACCAACTGAGAAAGATGGCGACCAAGCATTTAGGAAAACAAGAGCCAGATGTTTCTCCAGAAGTTACAGTCGTTGCAGGTCGCCTCAACGAGGGAAAATATGACTCCTGATGTCTCCAAAGCAGTCATATTCTGTCATGTGTCCTCTTAGCTGGCTCGCTAAGATTAACGCTGCTTTAAAAACACCTTTGCTTGTGTTCAGAGTTGATTAATTTCACTGCAAAAACAGGACAGAAGCATTGCTAATGTTAGCCATCACAGGTCAGAAAACAGCTCCAAACAATGTCTCCTTCTATTATTTTTAACCTTAAATACAGAAAATGTGGGTGCTGAAGCTTCGGGGTTGTTTGAAGGCACCTTTGACGAGGCTGAAAAGTACGGAAATAGTTTAACAAGTGAAGTTACAAAATAGTTTCGCTGTTAATGAATTAATTAATTAATAACGGAAAGTAATTTTTAACTCGTCTACTGCTGAATGTGTGAATAGGCAATAATGTGCCAACAAGATATCAGCTAAAATGGTGATATTTCAGTGTTGTGTTCACAGCTTGTTCCTGTTGCTTTGTGCCCAAAAAAAAAAAAAAAGATCAGTATTTGCAGGTTCAAACTTACTTTTTTGTACAATTTGAAAAGGTCAAATATTTAAGGCGGGGTCTCGGATAAATGCTGACACTCCAGAAACTCACCTGTTTCATGACGAGGCCGTAGCACACCGGGCATTCCTCACACTGGTGCGTCTCTCTGTCGTGGTAATAGTTCAACTCACATTTATCACACTTGTAACCCACGAAGCCCTGGCGACAGTGGCAGGTGCCGTTACCGTGACACTGCATGGAGACGGAGCCCATCGGGTCGCAGTTACAGGCTGTGTGGGGGGGGGGGCAGGATGGGACCATGTGAGGACGAGAGAAAGCAGCAGAGGTGGAGGGGGGGGGAGAAAGGAGATGTAAACATTTGAAGAGTGAGAAAAGCTGTCGTGTGTGTGTGTGTGTGTGATCTGTACGGGAGGATGTGATTAGAGGACGGCGCACGGTGCAGCGGCGACGCCTGAAGTAAAGTCCTGTACCTCTGCAGCCTCGTGACGAGAATCCAAAGAAGCCTGCGCGACAAGAATCACACAGCCTCCCCTCCACTCCTGCGCGACACACACACTGCCCCGTGATTGGATGGCACGCGATGGAGGACGAGCCAATAGGGTTGCACCGGCACCTGAGGAAAGGCAGGATGGCATCTCGGTTAAAGATTCAGTTTAGCGAGATGGAATTTTCTGTTTCGTTTTTTTTTATCTCACAGGCGATCTCTTTACCTCTCACATCCTGCACCTGGTTGAAGGTTGAAGAAGCCGACTTCACAGTAACTGCAGTCCCTTCCGGTCACGTGACCGAGGCACTGACAGTTTCCTGTCTGAGGGTGGCATTCATTCACACGCCCGGACGTTCCAGCAGGATTGCAGCTGCATGCTTAGGGAGCAAAAAGAAAAAAAAATTCATTGTTATAACAATGAAAATATTATATTGTTAACAGCTCGAATCACAGCAATGCTTCATGTTAGCGCGGTGGATTTTTTTTTTATTGATTTGATCCCCAAAGTGCTTGAGGGAAGAAATGAAGGGAAATTACGGACAGCGCCGAGGAGACTCATGGATTTCTCTCTGACACCGTTCTGTGCAGAAGTTCGACCGGAGGCTTAAGAGTACGAACACATCGCAGCTATTACTCTTTGTGTCTCCGTCTGCCTTATTTCAGCTTAAATCGCTCAGACCGTTTTAAATTCTCTCAACCCACAAAAACTCTCTTTTTCTTATTTTCCTTGAAGAGGGGTTTCTTTCTGACTCACAGCAATTTGTCCCCCTCGTTTTTTTTTGTTTTTTTTTATCTCACACCCTTTTTTTGATTTAAGAGTGCTACACGTGTCAAATTAGATCTGCTGAGCTGGTTAGTCAAGTCCATTTAAATGCACTGTCCTCTGCATTCCTTTAAAGCTGAAACCACGGCCACGTAGTCCTTAACGCTATATTGTTCAGACATTGTTAATCCCAACAGCCATATCGATGTCATGTCTCCAGTAAGGGCTTAAGTGAGTGTGGGCTATAAATCATAAAAAAACTGAATAAAGGAAATAGTTTCTGTTTCCTTCAGAGTTCGGTCACATTGTTAAAAGTTCTCAAAACTACTTCCTCTCTCTCTCTCTGGTTGTGACTTCTTTCAATTATGATTATTAAAACTCCTACATCACTGAAAAGTCAATATCCAGTCTAGACAGGAGTAAACAACTTGTGCACCGTCGTTGGCCTCCAAAGCAGTTGTGACGTCGCCAAATGATGATTTACGCACACGTGGTTTAAACCAGTCGAAGATGAGCACGGAGACACTTTCCCCCTCTTTTGGCAGATGAATGTGAAAACAGCCCTCGAGTGTCAAACTCTGCACACAAGTCATTCCGCTGAGATGCACCAACAGAGCGCCACAGGAAGTCGTTCCCGCATGTGGCCGTCAAACTTTGACACACTGAGTCAATAGACAGGCCCCTTAAACTCTTCCCTCTGCCAGCAGTTACGACTCTGCGACTTATCCGTGTTATATTTACATTCTATACTGACTCAAAACTTTAGTTCCTTGCAACTATTCAATCATCTTCTTTGCAATTTTAAACTGTGTAAAATTGCAGGTTAGTATGATGGTTTAAGGAAGCATTTAAAGAGCTACAACCAAGTCTGACGGCCGAAGCTCAAACCTTATCGGACACAAACATTCAGGTGAAGTAAACTACTTTTTCAATAAGGATGGATTTTAAACAGATAGTTTGGGTTTTCTGAGTTCGGGTTGCATGAGGTACATATCGAGAGTCAGTGCATCGCCTACAGTAAATGCCAATCAGCAAGCCTTCAGTTTGGATATGCAAGAGGAGTTTAAGTGCAGTTTAAGTGTTGGTGATATTTAAAATAATTTCACTGCTGTCAGAAAGCTCTGAAGCCGTTTAATCCATCCATTCTCTCCTCAAAACCCCCAGAATCCCTCGACAGAAAGCATAATTTTTAAAGAACGTGGGAGTTGCTGGTCCTCTGTCGCCTCGACTGGTTGGTTTTTTGATTTATTGTGTGACTTCTGTGATTTAAATGGTTGACTTCAGTAACAACGAAACTTCACCAAAGAATCTCAACTAAAATCCCTCCAACTTTGTCTCACAGAAACAAAAATCTCTTTATTCATCTATGTCAATAAAGTCATACTCATAATTGATGTATTGACCGACACTTCACAGTCACTCACGCCTGCACTTCTGGCCGGCCGTCTGGTTGAGGGCGTCGCCGTAGAAACCCTGCCTGCATCGTTGGCAGCGCTCGCCCTCCGTGTGTCCCAGGCACTTCAGGCATCGCCCGGTGATGTGGTCGCATATCCCCACCGCGTTGAAGTCCACGTTGCCGTTGCAGTCGCATCTCGCGCACGGTCGAGCCGCCCCGGATTGTCCCAGGGGATCACCATAGTAACCGTCTTCACACATCTGACAGCGCATCCCTACACAGAGGAGGGGCGGGGGGGTGAAAGAAGTGGGCAGGAATTAGATGGATGACTGAAGACTGTTCCAGGTCATCCCCGTGTCACCTCTCAGTCGCTTATAATTCAATTAAGACCTCACAAGAGCGTCTGAATCAAAGGCAGCCTGCAGAGTGATGCAAATACAGTTAAGCTGCTTTAAAAGTTTTCTCTCCTGGCAATAATTAAACTCTTGGCTGCTCATTAAAATTTTATGTTTATAGGTTTTTTCATCCTTAAAAAAATACCTTCATGCCATGACCTGTTCAGATCTACTGGAACATGCTATACATTGTTCAATTTGTTGATCATCCACTAAAAAAAATCCATTTACCCAGACATGCATCTTAACATGATTGTTTTTTGATGAGTTTTACCATTTGGATTTTTTCAAAAATAAACCCAGACGATGGCTTAAATGTAATTCTTGTATTTACTTTTTTGCCCTTTTATAGTATGCACACATCTATGAATATGCAGACATCTGCCACCTCTATTTCCACCCACACACCCACAGCTCAACTATAACTCCGCTGCGTTATCATGCTGTAGGAAGCTCCACCCTGCATATTGATGGGACTGGTTCCTTGGACACATGATGTATGAAGCCCTGTCCATCTGAATCAATGTTTCTGACACAACATGGTCTGACATGTTGTTGACTGCTTAATTTGCTGATGACAACACCATATGTGCCCGTTAACAAGGTTAAAAACTCGATTTTCACGGGAGGAAGTCTTTAAAGCCGAAGAATTTCAGAATTGAGCTCATTTCTGGAAGCATTCTCATCATTTTTGCTCTTAATAGCAGCTTATTATTTACCGTGTGGTGCCCATGAAAACATGTTTTTACATTTCTGCTGCTTCTTCTCACCTGTCTGTCCTGCAGGGCAGTTGGTACAGACCACCTGTCCTGTCTCTGCAATCTGGGCGCAGCTGGTACGGTCCGGGCAAGGGCAAGGCTGACAATCACCAGGTGTGCCAATCAAAGCGTTGCCGTAGTAACCATCCAGGCAGTGCTCACAGGTCATCCCCGTGGTGAAGTGTGAGCACTCACACACACCTGAAACAGAGAGAGAGAGAGAGAGAGAGAGGAGTGTAACAATTACCCACATCTACTACACACACCCACACCTGCTTGTATGTGTCATTGTTTTTTTTCACGCTTCGGGTTTGACACGAATGGACCTCAGAAGGTGTCGTTTCCCTCGCGGCCAGCAGAGTGCGCTGTGTCTCTGACCATAACTGCAGCCACTCCATATAAATACTCCACTCCACAGCACAATCCGGTAAGAAAACACTCCCCACAGCCCACCGTGGAGAGCAGAAGACAACTAAATTCACCCCGACTATAATTGCTTTGGGAAATGTGAGAGCCAAATGCAGTCCGAAAGACCTTCAAGAAGTAAAGCAATTCCCCCACCAAGTGGGAGAGATTACCAATTCTATGATGTCCTAAAAACAAACAGTTGTTCCGAAAAAAAAAAAGCCTCAGAAAAACAACTCGCAGCCTCACACCACTTCAAAGGATTTGCTCACGTGCCTCATGTGCTGATGTACATGTACATACAGCGAATCTCTGATGAGTTCTCCTCAGTTTGTCGAGAGGAACGTCAGTCCTCATTACGCCACATCTCGCATCCGCCGAGCTGCACACAGTTGCTGAATGATACAACATGCTGATCAGAGAGAAAAAAATAATATCCACAGCAGTGAGGAAACAGTTGGAAAAATCTGAGCAGACAATATGACTGTAAAATAGCGAAAAACAAAAAAAGGATAAAAAACAATCCCTTCCCTTGCTGCAGTTCACTGACCTGCAGTGGCTCCGGCGTCACAGGCTGAGATGATAAGACTCACATACACCCTCAGAGCATCATCTATGCTTGCTAAATTTGTGCAAGAGTGCTTTCTGAGACCAAACTCAGAGAAAACTGACATAACACAATGTGGCATTCTAATTTAATAACCGACTAACTAAAGATTACAGAGGAGAACAGAGTAATAAGTGTTAACACTCTTGAAAAATCACAAGGAAAAAATGTAAAATAAAGGGATCTGCTAAGATGCTTACGCAGTTCAATTTATCATAAGGCCATAACAAGCAGGCGTTGGTTAAATTTTTAATCATCGACTTATGCATTTTGAAATATAACAAAAATAATAGCCGTTTTTTATTCTGCTCTCCCTGCAACTGCAAGGAGATGTTTAGCATTCCTGCAGCACTGCATGATGTTTGGCTCTTAGTATTCACCGAGCGCCTGGATATCAGAGAGGTTACAATAATTTGAATCATTTTTAAAATTTTCGAGGTTGCTCACACGATAAGAATAATTGCGTTGATTTTTTTTTTTTTTTTTTTTTTTTCTAGAGAACACCAGTAAGATCTCAAAGCATAGCAAATAATCCACGGGCGTGCGATTTTTTAGAGTCCTCATTAAAATTTCCCAACACGCTCTCACAGCCCACAGTGTGATTCAGTGAGAAGCTCTTCGCTCTGCATTTTTAAAAACCAGCTCACACCAACAGAATATTGGAGGAAAGAAAAAATTCATGCCTCTAAATATGGGGAGGGGTCACTGCAACCAGCGTCTCCAATAACTAAATAAAGCCTTGTTAACTTCAGACCTGTGAGTCGAGTATATGAGATAATGGCTGCAAAGCTAAATTGATCATATAGCCATTAGATGGGAGGGAGGGAGGGAGGGGGGGGAACAATTATCCTGTTGCCTGTTGAAGTGTGGACTTCTGGGTAAAAATCATTAGCCGTTCGCTGAGATGTGGTGAATAATACATGACTTTCAAGCGCGTAATGCCAGTCATTTAAACAGAGTATTTAGTAATAATCATTGTTCCAAGCATAAAGAAGTGAATCTTTCTCGAATTTCACAAGGCATTACAATGACACTGATGGCGTGCAGTGTCAATCCCCAATGAGCCATAGTAAATTTAATGGCAGCAGAAATGTGCTGACTTCACTGAGTGTGAAGATGACTGAGCGTGATAAGAGGCAGTAAAGCCGCTGAGGGCCTCCTCGACACTATTATCATTCGGGGCTCCTCTGAAAAGCTAACGCCATGCATCACAAACTGTGGCTAAATGGCAGGACAGCTCGTCACATGGCGTTTCTCACCGTCATGCTAATCGTCATTACTTCCAACATCCCCGCAGAATAATTTCATCAATGAATCAATGGCCGTTCATTCAGCCGTAATGAACTGGGATTTCGGTGGAAAAACTCCCCGCGGGGGCTGCACACTTTGAATCCTTTGACAAATCCACACAATCCCGCTATTCTGCTCCCCCGCCCCTGTTGTACTCCTCCTCCTCCTCCTCCTCCCCTCCTCTTTTCAGCTATGTAGCACTGCACTTCATCGCCGCCGCTCTCCGCCTGAACTCTGCCTGTCTGTTCTGTGATGCCAAAGCAACATTTTTTTTTTTTTTTTGCACTGGAGACAAGCAGTGTGGAGCTTTTTTTTTTTCCTTCTTCTTCTTCTTCTTCTTCTTCTTATTTGAAGAGCAACCCTCCATCATATCCACATCATATTCCAAAGAGCTCCTTTCTACCTGCATCTCATCACTCTGCTCCTCACTGTACTGCACACACATCCAGAGCTAATGCACTTCATTAAGCAAGTCACTTGTGGAGAGTAGGAATACATTGGAATACATCAATGCTTGATAGCTGCAGCAGCTTCCAGACGAGAGAAGAGGCTGGTGGCATTGTCATCCACCTTTTTTGTCCGCATCTCTTTCACTCTGTGTTGTTTGTACTTGTGTGTCATTCAGCGTCCCCCCCCTTAAACAAAGTGCGCTGAGTAGCTCTTTTGAAAGATAGCTGTTATCGTTGTTTGCAACAGCTTTAACACCAGATGGAGACTGAAAAATGAGAGTAGGAAAAAAGAAAATCCAAGGAGAAATGGATTTAAAATAAGTGTGTTTTTGTTTAGGAGAAGATCAGAGTGCGCCTCTCTGCTGTTATTACATTCTTGCCTCAAAAATCAGATTTATTTACTGACCAAACAGGGTTTCTAAAGAGCGTTACGTGTCATTCTGCACCATCTTGGGAGGTCTTTCTGAAGGGAAAAGGCCAATGTGTGGGGTCTTTGCTAGTTTTTGGAGCAAAAAGATGCAAGTTAAACAAGTCGCAGTTCAAAGCAACATGTGGCTGCATCAGCTATGGAGTGAAAAAATGTCTCCAAAGTAATTATGAAAGATTTGCTACCAAATAATAGACAGACTGCGTTTTTTTTTTTCATTTCTTCTCTGGTTTACATAACCAAAATATCGATGTGGTGTTCACGAAAAACAGGCTTTTCGAGACCTCCACATTTTCCAGGCTTGTCTACTTAGCCAAAGGGAACATTAAGACGCTTCGGGCAAAGGAAATCTATTTACTAATGCGTGTGAGCACCCTGTTTTTAATGAAGGCGAGAAGTAGAACAAAAGAGAAAGAGAGACAGACCGAGCAAATTTTTAGTCTGCAGCTCCAAGGCCTTGAGGGCAGAGGTTGGGCTAAATCTGCAGCAGGACTGTTTGATGATGATGTTGCTCTCTAATTCAACACAGATCCGCTGCCAGCGTCTGCTGCTGCTGCTGCTGCTGCTGCTGCAGATGTGGTTTGTCGGTTGGGGTCTTAATGAGTGGACTGCTGCAGAGGAGAGAGGGTGGGGGGTGTTAAAAGGAAAGGAAAGGAAAGGAGGAGGGACTGTGTATTCTGTCCACCCCCGTGTACATAATGCGTACAGTACAGATGACTGGGGAAATGTGTTTTGTCACACTGTGACTGTGGAAAATAAATGCATCAATTCTTGTTTTGTGTACGAAGACTGTCAGCCAAATCGCTGTGGCCGAGGCCCTTCGGGTATCAGGGACCGGAGCTCTGGTGGCGAGGGTGGTAACTCACGGGGTCAGTCAGCGAGTTGTTATAGAGGAGCTGGACAAATGATTTATTGGGTATTTCACTCTGAACAAAAGCCAGTTCACTTGTGAAAATGATGCATTACGCTTCCCCAAAACTTTTTGAATATCTTTCAACTGTTAGGACTTTTCGTATCACACAACCAGCAAGTCAATTTTTCTTTAAGTTGTCCTGTAAAATATTGTAACATAAATTGATGATGCCATAACATGATGCCTGAATCCTGATGTCCAGCTGTTGGACATGAGACTGAGTCCTAATAGTTTTCAAATGTGTTGCCTGTGACATGTTCACCTTAGTCACTTCAGTTCTGCTAAGTCGTGAGACGAGCTGCTAGGCTATGCAGGCTAATAAAATGCTAACAATGTTAAAATACACTTTGATTACCACAATACCCTACCCTTTATATATTTCTCTTTTTAATCTCTTTAATGATGTAGTGGAATGTTATTTCTAACCAGCACGATATTAAGTTTTATTAAAGCAGATTTTACTTGTTTACATAAAATGTTCCAAATGTTTATTTAGTCACATGTCCAGAAAACTACAACACAGTATAAACTTGTAAATCAGCGAAATCTGCAGAAAGTCAGCCTGACGCCCCCTTGTGGATGAACAGTGGGATCGAACGGCACTCGCAGACTTTCTGGAAACGTGCCCAAAAAGTCCATGAGTCTGAACCACAAGTGAAATCTGATCACTGTCCCAAAGTTCAATCTCCAGGGCCTCTAGCGCGACTGTAGGTCTTTAGTGCCCATGTGCTTTGGTTTTTAGTTTTCCCCAATGAGGAAAGAGTAATGCGACAGTTCGTGGCATATCGTAGAAAACTGAGTAGAAGCCTGTTTTGGCTTCTCTGTCTTTAGGGCTGTCATTTTATTTTCATTTGAAGCATCTATTGCAAGTTTTCAAATGAAGCTTTGATGTGGAATCGACCTTCTCTTTCTGTGCTTGATGGCTGGTGTCATCAACTCTCTGTAAACGTATCAAAACAAAACCTATGTGCAGTGTTTTCTTCCATCACCTCACAGGCACTTTATCTCAGCACTCAAATGTTGCCAACAGTTTTCTGCCTGAAAAAAAATAATATTTAGACACGAGCTCTTAGTGATGTTTAATGTGTCCTTTGCACATCTTCCAGCTTTGAGATGCTTTGAGAAGTGCAATGCTTGAATGTGAGTGCCCCTTGATTTTTCTCATTTCTCATGAATTCCTTCTACATACAGTGTACATATAACAGTATGTGTTACATATATATGCTTTTCGCAGCTTTGCCTGCAATGCACAGCGTGTAATTTAGCTCTTTTCTTGGGGTTCTCTTTCATAAGCGCTGTTTCTACGGTAGGAAACTTCCTCATTCTAATTCGTTTTAATCGTGCAAAAGCTGGTCACGCTAAGTTTTCCTCGTCTGAACTAATTTCATCAAAAAGGGAAAAGTTGAAACCTTTTCAAACCAGCGATCTCTGACGTTGTGACTGGAAACCGAGGCGAGCAGACAGAGTGTGCACATTGTTTATCTTCCTGTTTATTTTGGTGTAAAATAAATGCGCTGGTTGTCAAGAGTTGAGTAAAGCGTGCTGAATAGGATCAGCGGGAGAAATTACATGGTAAGATTCATTCTAACTGACTACATCTGTCTTTTTCCCTCATTCTCAGTTCCTTTTTCCCCTCACTGTCACTCCTCATATTCCATCCCGCTGATACAGGGCAGGCGTCTCAGGGCTTAGCCTGCAACAAATACAGCCCACCAGGGAGATTAGGGGGCTGAATAAGCCAGTGCTAGAGCCAGCTTCACTCTCTATCTGTTTGTCTGCCTTAACTTTCTCTCATAGATTTTTCAAACTAATGACCTCGGAGAGCTGAAGATGGCATTTAAGCAGACATTTGGGAGATGCACGCTCCGGCTTCCTCTGTCTTATTCTAAAGCACTGCTTTGTTGGTAAACACTGACTCACGGCATCCTCCACCCTCCACCCTCC
>JAQNCA010000013.1:17662348-17679801 GCA_029783725.1 Acanthurus tractus
TTTATAATATTTTAAATCTCCTTTTTTGGTTTTAAAAAAAAATTTCGTTTTTTTTTTTTTTTTTTTTTTCCGCGCCCCTTTTTTTTTTTTTTTTACCCCCCCCCCCCCCCCCCCCCCGAAACAGAAATACCGAAAAAAAACTTATTAACTTCAAACTTCTCTGCATATAATCACTCAAAGAGTTGAAGTGCATGGGCGTGTTGTGAGGAGAGCGACATAACTCATCTCCTTCCACTTCTGGACCACGACCTTATCAACCACCTCTCATACTGTCCTGTGATAAAGTCTCTGTGAGATGCAGACAGGGTGAGAAGCGTGGGGGGGGTGGGGGGTTGCTGTGCTGCTTGATCCTCGTGGTATTTTGACCAAAGCATGTCACAGACTTTTCATTAAGATCCAAGGGAACTGTGTTAACCTGTCGAAAATATAATATGTCACCTTTAAGAGCAGAGGAGAATGTGAAAGACAGAGAGAGAGGGAGGGAGGGAGGAGAGAGATGAGAGGACGTTTTTATAGGCCTTTGAAATGAAAGTTAGCCACGCAGCCTGCAGCAATAAGGCACTTCTGACGCTGTTTGAGAAGGAGTTTGAGAAGCTAACACAAAACCGTTAACAGAGTTCCTCCTTGTGATGCGAAATACATGCAGCGCAAACTGTGCGCTTGACTTTGTTTGCACGCTCGTGTGGTTGAGTGTTCACAGGAAGACAGGCTGATGGACCGTTCCTTTTTTTTTTTTTTGCATGCACAAGTGCACATGGAGCTACACACACACACACACACACACACACAAAAAGTGTGTGTCACAACGTCTGCACTGAGCAGCTAATTAAAACGGTGTAAGTGAGTGTGAGGGAGCTGGTGGTTTTGGCCAGCTGTTCTGTCTTCTCGGAGCTGTAATCCGCTGTAATGCCTCTCAGATCCTGCCTGCACTCCACTATACCCACTATCAGATGGAAGAGGGAGGAAGGACATAATAAAAATAAGAGGAGGATTTCAAGAACTAGTTCCTAACATCTGGGAATAAATGTCCCGTTTTTTGTTTTTTTTTTTGTTTTTTTTGCTAAGCCAGATTTGGAACAGTTGAATTATTCCCTGAATAAAAAAACACTGACATTGTTTTAGCAACTATCTTTGGTTCATCTTCAATAATTTGTGCTGCTGTGTGATTAATATTTATTTTATTTATTCTTATTTACAAAAAAAAAGTGAAGGTTTCTTATGTGGCACTTCAAAGTTTGTTGGTATTTGTTAAGATTATTATTATTTAAATGATGTGATATTACATAATTCAGAAACAAAATTTTATCATATCAGTGAATTGCCATGCTTTCAGCGATAACATTATGCCTTAATGCATGCATGCACTCATAACTCTGCTCTCATGGGTTATTATAATGAACTGAAAGTCAATATTAACGCACTGAAGATGTTGAAAACTGTCACTGCAGCACAACATCTAAATGGCCCAGTAGTCAACTTAAAAGGCAGTGGTACTTAAAATAATAAACAAAAATAGATCTATTTCTTTTATTACATGCGTTAATGACAATATGGAGTCTCTACACACACTAATGCTGATAAACACTCACAGTTATGTCCTCCAGCGTTGCTGATTTTGAGAGCTGTCAGGTTGTAAAGGAGACGCTGGAAATCAAAGGCAGACAACGGAGGCTTAAATCTCGGCTCGATTTCGTGAAGCCTGTGAAAGAGGAGAAGAAGAAGAGGTGAGAGGACAGTAAACAGCATTTACAGTATGTTCATGCGTCGCATTTAAATACTAACAAACTGTGATTAAGCACCCAACACATCGCACTTCACAGGTACAAAGACTTAAGTGGAGCAAACGTGTTTGCGCGGCTGATTTATGACCGACTGGAGGGATTTTTTTTTTTTATAGCAATTTAATTACTCTCCACATCTAAGAAGATAAGAAAAGGGCCCCGTCACAGCTTGACTGTTTTATGGTCGTCTTTCTACGGCGCTACCAGCAGACGCACACAGCGCCGTAGAAAGAAAAAATCGAAATGTGCTGACTTCAACACATATTCAGGGTCTTGATCATTGAGCTTTGCCATCTGCTGAAGGATGTTTCGGCAAAGTCAGGCTGCACAGCTGACATCTGCCTGTGTGACTCCAGGTATCGTGCACAGTCTTCCCCGTCTTGATGAGAGGTGCCGTGTCAGCTCGGCACAGACGGTTGTTGTGTTCCACACTTTTTTTTTCCTTCTTCTTCTTCTTCTTCTTCTTCTTCTCTCGGGATCTCGTGAAAGTCTCAAAAAAGTGAGAAGCAGCGACGTGAGGGAAGAAAAAATATTCATCTAATACAATCATTAAGGAACAGGTGTGGGAGACGCGATTGGAGTTAACACGTTCTAATGTGGTGTTGGATGACAATTAAAAAAGTTTCACATTAAGTCTGCGGTTACACATTTTTTTTAAAGGTGTTAAACGTATTTTGCTACAGATGCTTAGCAGCTTTTTTTCCAGGGATTTTGGGTCAAAAGGCATATTTGGATTTGGCTCATAAAGATTTAAATCTGGTCTTTACTTGGACATTCTTTTTATTATTAGATTCATTAGACCATCCGCTCATCTGCATCAATGCATTTTGTCCTTGCAGTTCTTTATTATAGGCTTTCACACACAGGTATACCACACAGGTGAATGACAAAGGTAGGTAAATGTCAAAAGGCCGCTATATTTTCAAGCTACACTGCCCTATGACAGCTATATCATTGCAACGGGACTCTCTGGGATGATATTTGTGCAGACATTCAAGGTCCTCAGAGGATCAGAGTCATATTTAACTAATAATAACAGCATTTGTTGGAACTTATTAACCTCCACTTATAAAGGGCACCTTGTTTGAAAATGATATCCTATTATAATACATGAACCTTGTAATTATAGGCAAGAACGATAAAAGAACAAAGTGCAAAACCTTGTTTTTTTTTTATCATATTAGCCTGAGTCAGACTTTTCATGCGCTCATGTTCGACGGCCCGTGTTTTATTAGGTCGGTTGATCTAAGCCCGACACTCGCTTTCTGTTTTGCTCACGGCTTCTGTCGCGGCGTTCGCATATATATACTGCACACACAGAGGCGTGCATGTGCATGTGTGTGCATCCCCGGCTTGCCACGCAGACCCTCCAACTGATGCGGCAGGTCCTTGTTCCCTGGCCTGACATGTAGGCACAGTAATAAAGAGAGGCAATTACAAACTGGGCCTCAAAGCCATGGTAATGGAGCTGGTCAGACAGCGATAAGCAGAGTGTGCATGAAAGTGAACAAACTCCCAGTCAGGCTTTCCCTATGGAGCGTCAGTGTCCCTTTTAATCAGCACCAAGCAGAGCGCGGAGAGCCACGCTGTAATTAAGCCTGCTCTGCTGAGGATGAGAGGAGATCATCAGGAGAGAAAAACCCAAAAGAATATCGGACATGCACACACGCACACACACACAGGCACACAAGACACGAATATCGTAAGAGAGGGAGAGAGAGAGAGAAAACGGAGATGGAGATACAAGGTGAGCGAGAGAGCAAGACATGAACGGTGTGTGAGGGACGGAGAAGGAGGAATGAAGAGATGATAAGCCACTGGGAGAATAAATAAGCATGTAAGTGACTGTAAAGCTAAGAAATACAAATTAGTTACACAAATTTAACACGTATGGGGGCAAGTTATTAGCATACTCAAATGGCATATTCTAATTGTGTGAGTCTGCCTTTGAAAAAAACACATTTTAATTAGAGTGTCTATTTGAATCAATTAATAATGTAAAACAATGGATTCCAGCGTCCTGCACACGTTTTAATTGATGCTTGCTCATGAACTGATTGGTGTGTTTCCCCAGCAGTGTGTGTGTTTAAATGACTCTGGGCCCTGTAGGAAAAATGAGCCTTCAGGCTTAGTTGTAATACATTTTTACATCTTATTATGCTGTTCCAAGCAGCGTGCATGCATAAAACTTTGGTTGACCCTTTTGTCTTAAAGAGTGCAACATACTGTGAGGAGTTCACTCAATAGTTTCCCCATTTTATTTATTGGTCAAAACTGGACTTCTTGTAGGTTTTGACCTTTATTCTGTATAAAAACCATACGTTTTTATTTTTGAATGTCAGTTTTCCCCTGTTTTATTAAGGAGTTATCAGCTGCCAGTGAAATCAAAACCACTAGGAACATGGAGGAGATTTCTGGCACAATTTCACCAACTTCCACATGGCGTGAAGAAGGGAAAAAGTCAAAACTCCAGTAAAGCCTTAAGTATCTAGAACAACTTTACTGTCATGGGCTACGATGAAGGCCACAGGCAGAAACACATGGGTTTTTTTCAGTAAAGTTGTTGGGCGTACTTGCTAAAGTTTTGCCCTCTAAAAAAACTCGCAGATTTTATTGATTAGTTGAATCACTGTTAGAGGCTCAGCCATCATGTTTGACAATTTTATAAAAGCAAGAAAATGCATTTTGTATCAGAAAATTTCAGGGCAACTGAAAGTCAATTTATAAAAAAATCCTCAGTATTACAATGTTGTTATCAAAACATATACCATTAAATATTAAATATTAAGTACATGCATTTAGTGCAACAAACTGAGTTTTTGCTCTGGTTTCGAGGGGGATAATTAATCAGAAAAAAATCGTAGGTTTACCAGGAAACAGGGATCCTATGTTCCTTCTGGCTTTGCTCGGTCAGCTATAGCAGTAGAGTTTTCCCTCTCTCTTTTTTTTTTTAATTTTGGCAGCAAAGTCTGTTTTCTTTTCAATATATGCAGCTGACCCTGATCTATGATCAAAGTCAGTGAATTTTCAAAACATGACAGAAATGAGCTCAGTGCCAGATGGACCACATGCCTGCGCTGCTACTAGCACTCTGCTGACTGCAGCAAATTGGCTCATACCTTATAAATGCACTCATATGAGCAATTTCCTGAAACACTTTTTTGGCAATTAAATGAGGGAACAGCTGATCACCAGTGACTAACTGTATGCAGAACGTTTATCAGTCGATTGTAAATAGTAGCTGAGCATCTGAGGGGTTATATTATGCCTCCATACTGCAGACGCACACAAACAGCTACAAGCAAGGCAATAAAATCTCCCCGCCCACTGGTTTCAAGGGAACAGAAAGTGAATAAAAGGAGCATCAGAGAGAAGAGTGGATGCTACCTTACATAAGCCATTCACCTCCTCCTTTCTTCAATCCCCTCCACACACATCCCAGAGCTTCCATATATTTCTCCTTCATCTGATTTTGAAATGATCTCTGCACCAGGTGGGAACACACAGCCACTTAACGGGTTAACATATTTACCCGCAATGAAAGCAGATGCTGTCAGTCTAGGGAGATCTGTGTGTTTCCACTCATGTTTATTTATGCTTTCCCAAGCTTTCGACGAAACACAAAAACACGTATGTATCTCTGTTTTTGATCCTTGTTGATTTTTCTTTCTTTTTTTTTTTTTTATGTGTACGTTACATCGGATTGTTGCAAATCACACTGCCAGATGGTCATGTGGATGAAAGTGTTTGTGCGAAAGCCCTGACTTGCACAAATTTTTGACGTGTTTGCATGAACAAGTATGTGTGTGTATGTGTGTGTGTGTGTGCAACAGTAAGAGGAAGACGGGGATAGCATATGAGGGAATAGAGTATAGTGGAGTGCATCTGTGCGTATACCTGAGAAGTCTAATGAGATCTGTGGAGAACTTCTCCAGAGAGAAAGTCTTAATGACAGTCTCTGTCCCCCCAAGCTCCAGTGCATTTCAGAAAGGGAACCAAAAAGCTTCTCTAGCCAGAGCTCTTGGTGCTAAGGGGAAACTCATTACTACTGTGCAGACACCAGAGAGAGGCAATGAAAGTATTGGAGGGGACAGAAAACAGAAGATGTGTCCCAGTTCAGGGGCAGGATCCTCTGATGGAGCAAGAACCTGGTCCTCCGTCCCATAATAGGATTGCTCAAAGGAACCAAACTAATGGGGCTTTCAAAAGGCTTCTTGTCAACTTTTAGAGTAAAAAATTTACAAGTTAAATTGATATTTAAGCCCTCAAAAAAGTGTAAACATGACAGGTTTTATGATCCAGAGGAGACCAAAAACAGGGCAAAGATAAGAGGTGAAACCATCAGAAAAGACACAACATGAAGCCAAATATTACAAGTTTCAGACTTGATACAAGTCGGGCAAACGATTTGCTTAGTTAATGGTGAGCACATTCACATATCAAAGATCAAGCAATGACATTTATACCCACGTTTAATTATTTTCACTTTGCATTAACATTCTCTGATCACTTAAATAGTTATATCTGACGCATAAAATGTGGATGCATATTAATCATTGATGCAAGTTCTTAAACCTGCAAATTGCATAACTACAATTTATGGGATATTTTGAGACTCCGTTGAAATTAGTCAGTCTTTGTCAGCCTTGGTTTGGCAGCTTCTAAAAACCTACAAAATGGGCCATCATCATTTAAAATAAAACCTAACAGTGAATTATCATTTGTGATTGTAGGGGGCATTTACTTGTTGGAGATTTGCTTTATGAACAACAGTTTATTTATCCATCTGTCGTGTACTTCTGTGCAGTACGGGCTGCCAAACACCATTACTACAGGCAACTGTGAAAATTAGACTTCAGGACTGCACACAATGACTGAGGCCAGCTATTGTTCACAAAGATGTAGCACCTCACCTCCTCTAAAACCTCAAATTATCTGGATTTGAGTTTTAACTCTCCCATTAGAACATTCCTGCTAGTTTTGATATTAATTATTCTGACGGAATTTTTGATCACAATAACCGATTTTTTACTGTGTATATGTGTGTGTGTTGACATGTGAGGGCAACAGTAACAAGTTAACATGGACGTATTGTCATTTTTAGTTTATAAAGCAAACTTGCGGGCAAACGTTTAATTATTTACAAATCCAGCGGGTATGTAGCAACATAATAATTTATTGCTTTTTGCTTGGTCTTCACCTACTCCTGTGAGGAATATCTGGCTCATTAGCTGCAAAATGCTCAACTATGTTCACAAGTTTGGTACTTAATTGGGAATAAATGGTAAATAAAATGTGAACGCTTGTTATTTCCCAGAGCTTTCTCGCTGAAACAGCTGCCTGCTGTGACAGAAAAAATGATGCTATGTGAACTATACCAGTAAAGTTGCAGCTCAACTGTAAAACAAACAGCTGAAACTCATTTTAAGGCTACACAGAGCTACAGATTTGAGTGAAAATTATCTGCATTGTTTATACTTGCAACTGACTACTATTTGAAACATTGTAAATGTGTATGTAGAAACATAAATTGCATCCAGTTTAACAAAACATTTCAAGTCTAAATCTGTGAAGCCACAGAGAGCTGTACTTTGGATAAATGCCAACATAAATATGCTAACACACCTCCACTGGCAATGCTAACACGTGAATGTTAGCCATTAGCTGCTAATTAGCTGTAAATGCAAGTTCTGCTTCGGCTAACACAATAGCCATTATCCTAATTTGTACTTGATTATAATATTATATAAACACATAATATACAGATCTAATATTATATTTACAAATGCTTTAAAAAAAATATTGACCTGATGATGGCACTAAAGAAGGGCTAACACTAAACTGTGAAAAACATAAATGTCAACTCATCACAAAGTAGTAGACACATTTCGATCAAATCTTCAAATTTAAACCACATGGTGGCGCTAGAGGAAAGGTCAGGGGGTCGCCAAAGTTCTTAACAAAAGTTCCTGACAGTTCATCAAACAGTCCTTACCGAAAAGTGGTGGGTTTCTTCCATCACCTTTGCAGTAACACATTCTTGCTGCCTCTCCCATCACCTGATGCTCAAGTTGAAGTGGACATCTTTTCTTTTACCCACTTCACTAAAACCAATTTCAACAACACCGACCTGTCCTTTGTCACATTCTGTTTTCCACCACCAAAGACTGCAGTACAACTATATTAACTCCTGCCCAAACTGCCAAAAACTGTTGTAAGACTCCAGACGACTGCTGTGCGAGCCCGTCAGTGCAACCACAACTCCAGTCCTGCAGCTTTAAACTCTACAACATCCATTAAGTCAGACATTTTCCTTACTGAGGATTCTTGCCAACCCTGATACTTTAGTCATCTCTGATGTGGACTCGTGCAGTTCCCCTCCAAGCAAAGCACAACTTACACGAAATGCTGTAACCTACTGTACCTCTTTTTTTTTCAAACTTCTTAAAAAATTTAACATATCTCTGCTTTTTTAAGATTCCTTTCAGCAGCAGCCGACAGCCAACTGTCCGTTGTTATTAAGACTGCAGGAGTGTGATCCCAGAAGTGTGTGGAGGCTCTACAGGACTGCTTTAAACTAATGGACTGGAACGTACCCTGTGGAGCACACGGAGAGGACAATGCACAGCTCCCTGACTGTGTAACATGTCAATTTCCATGTGGACCCTCCAATTCCATTAAAAAAAAAAAAAAAAACAGTTCACCGTTCTCTGTGGTTCATTTTAAACAAACCCTGGAAAAAAAACAAAGAAAAATTAAATCCCTTCTTAAGGAGGAAGAGGGCTTCCCGGGCTGACTACTGGGAGGAAGTCAAGTCAGTCCGCGGGTGCTGAGGAGGAGAATTAAAGATAGAAACACAGGGGCAGAACTGAAGACAAATTGCAACAAAACAGTGTGAAGGAGGCGCTGAGTGGGATGAGAAGGATTACCGGCTACAAGACGCCACGCCAAGTGGGGGAAGAGAACAAAAATAGAGTGAATGACTGAAGCGTGTGTTTTTTTTTTCCTATAACCAGAGACCAGGGCCAGCTGCACCCACTATCCCCCAGGTTGACGGGGTTTGATGAGATCTCAGCACAACAATGTGACTGATTACACCACCGCTTCCCCACAGAGCGTCACGCCGGGTTACACATCTTCAACCCCAGCGTGCCTCCTCCGGTTACCACAGCCCCAAGATTGACTACTTCACTGTGAAGGACAAAAAGGAAAAAAAAAAAAAAAAAGACCTGCAGGAATCTAGCTTGAGAACATATTGGGGCAAGGAGAAGCAAACAGAAATATAATATGAGATAAAAGAGTCAGTGGAGGATTTCCTGCCTGTGGCACCCTAGTAAAATATTTCAGGGTTAATATCAGTAATAAATCGGACTGGTCTGAGAACACAGAGGATAATAAGAGATGAGAGTAGGACGCTTGAGCACAGTATTTCTTTTTGTGCCGGTGTCGCAGACACAATGAACATCTTGGAGGAATAGGCTGATTTTGTTGCTGGGCCGGTGACAATCTCTTCAAGTCTGCCTTCAAACAGTGCATTATCTGGAAAAAAACAAAGAGGGAATTGTGCACTCGACAGACCTCAACTGTGGAGGATAGCTGGAGTTTAGCTTTAGCAAAGCATTTTCACACATATGAGGACTTTTTCCTCTGAATTGCTATATGAATGGTTCACTTCATAGCTCGTTGGGTCAGGAGAAACAATAGCAACTCTTTTAAGTGCTATTTTAAAGGTCCATTGTGTAGTATTCAGAAGGATCTATTAGTAGAAAATGGCACCAGTGCAATATAATATTCATGTGCATGTTGTCATTAGTGTATAGTAACCTAAGAAATAAAAAATATATTGTGTTTTCTTGACCTTAAAATGGGTATTTTATACCCACAGAGGGAAGAGGGGACTTTTTTTGGACAGTGTCACAAATAAACTCAGGTTCATGATGCAGAAAAACAAAATGCAGGCTGGCAAAAGACAACTCAATCAGAGCCGAAGTCTCCGTTTCCAAAACAGCGATACTAATCAACCGTCTGCAACACAAACAAACTATTAAAAATGACACACGCGCAACCTAATGTAATCTAACGGTAAACACGGAGAAAACAAAAACAACAGCCTGCCAGATACGGATAATGTAAACACCATCAGCTCGGTGTAGCAGGAACTGTATCGCAGCTTGATTTTGATTGCTGCTATCTTTATCACTGATTACTGCACCATTCAAAGAGTTATCCTTGAATTATAATAACAGCTACACCTGCCAACAAGGTCGAAATGATATTAAGATTTTTTTTTTTTTTTTTCTTTTTTAGGCCTTGTCACAAGCTTCTGGCATAAAATCAACAAAATGCATTTATGTGAAACTGCTCCGTGAGTTTATATTCATCATTTTTTTTGTGTGTGAGCGTGTGGATAGAGGTGCATGAATACGATCTGATTAGAGAACAAATGTGCCTCTATCATATGCAGGTGTGGGCGTATGTGTTATAGCTAAAAACTACTCAGACGATTTTGGGTTTTTTTTTAAAAAAAAAAAAAAAAAAGCAGAGTGCTGTTGGTCGGTCAGAGACGTTTTTAACACAGAGTGGCTCTTACGAAAAATACGAAAAAAATATTTAATTCAAGCTTAACTTTGGCATTAAATTAGAAAATCATTGAGGCATGTGGGCTGCAGCTACCCATGCATACACGCACAGTGTATGTTTCTGCAGGGCTCCGTAGAGCTTAGAGAGCACACATATATATATATATTTATATACGTACACAAACTGTAATTCTCTTTGCTGTAGGAATCATCCCACCAAAAATCCTTTACAGTTCTTTAGATAAGACCAGAGATATAACTTCATGCATTTCTCCACCTACATGTGCACAATCAAATCTGCAATGTTATATTTCCCTTTTCCTTTAGTGCGAACTGCAGTATTACATTTAGAATTTAGACACGTCCTGAACGTCCGGATATCCGGATGTCTGGATAAATGAAATACCTAGATTTTTGCATATCTATTGCATTGATATTTTATTAGTTTCATCATATGGTATTAATATAGGCCTACAAACAAACAGACAGACAGACAGACAGATAGATAGATCACTCTTTCAACACCCCAGTTTTCCTAATCCGGATTGATTATGGTACATCACACCTGTTAGCTCTCTGCGGCTGCTTGTATCAAATTTGAAGCCCTGGTGTTGGTTTATCAGGAGGTAAAGGGACCACCGCACACATACCGAACCTCCGGGCCATCGACCCTCTCTACCTTCCACCCGGTGCCCTGCATGCTGTCGCTATATTCCACTTAACTCTGTTTTCCCTGCTATGACCAGGTCATCCTTTCATCCGGACCCCCCTCCTCTGCCTCCTGGAGTGGAGTGACCTCCCCACCGCAGTCAGAACATCAGACTCCTACATGCTCCATCTGCTGAAGATTTACCTCAAATCCTCCTCTCAGTAGTCATTATATCGTAGAAGATTTCCTGTATTTATAGTCTGAGATTCCTTTTAACAGTTTCCAGCTATGCTAGCTCAATTGCTCTTGAGATGGCAGTGTCATTAGGTCCAGACTGTAATACCTCAAGTTATATTTGATATCTTTTGATAAAACGGATTGAATAGATTGGTTCAAAATGGTATCCTAAAAAAAAAAATAAAGGCTTGAAGTTTAATGTCTCAACAACTTTTGAACAGATTGCCTTGAAATTTGAGACATATATTATTTCCCCTCTTGCTCTAACTTTGTTACTTCCTTAATTTCCTGTAATGTCATAATAAGTTCAAAACTTCTAAGCCCAAATTTTTGCATCACAGCAGGTCAAGATATAGTTATGAAATGTAACTAATAGTATCTGTGTTCATGAGCACAAAGTTTAATTAATCTAGTGACAGTTACTGCGACTTCCAAAGGGACAAATGGTGTATGTGCACACAAATCCAAATGGATAAAAGGTTGTTTTTATTGCCCAAACATGTGGTTTTCATAACAGTCTTCATGACAAATGTAATGCATCATTTACTAATAAAAAAGTGGTGCAGGCAATGAATAAAAACATGCTGGGTGTCACAAAAAAAATTAGCATCCATGTATGAAAGACCTTGTAGATTAGATTAAATTAATAACAAAAGTACGTTAAGCTGTGTTGGCTAATCAACAAGTGTTAGCATGCTAAACTGATGTTGTGAACATTACAGCATCATCACTGGGAGCTTGTTGACTTCCTCCCTTCACCGTGAACACTGTGGATTTTTTATTCCATGACCAAGGAATTTTTCATTTACAGGTAAGTGTTGACTTGAAGTGTGACTGCTGATCCCTCAAGTGTCACATTTCTTTTTTTTGCACTTTTTGGGGGGACTTTTGTGCCAGCCCGCCGCTGTGCACATTTCAAGTCACTCAGAGTGAGGCCGTCTGCTAAATGTATAAAACGTAAAAATGGAAATGGGATGCTGCTGTTCTGTACCTGCCAGATCTGCGTGACAGCCAGCTCACAGAGGAACTGGCTCATCACTACGTTCTTATCCTGACACTCTGTCGGGACCATGACAGCGGAGTTAATGCGGGTAAGCCGTAATCAGAACACGAGTGTCCTGGATAGTCTGTGCTCTGGAAGCGCTATATATTTTGTAACAAGGAACGAGTCGGGCAACAGGGAGTTGCACAGATGCAGCGATAAACAATCATCCCGACAGCCATTCTTATGCACACATTCAGGCAGCCGCTTTGGTATTTTCCGGAGAGACTCCAGCTCGGCAGTAAGACAAATAAATAAATAATGAAAAAGCATGTGCACAGACTCACAAACTGACAGCACCACGCCTGCATCCTTGTACCTGACAATGAAGGAGCGCCGCGGTGTGAGGCCGGGGCCGTGGTCGAGCACTGGTTGAGGTGAAAGGTCGGCAGACAGGGTGATACCGGAGCCTTGGAGGAGCAGGGTGACGTGGTCGGGTAGCAGCTCGGCGGTCTCAGAGGTGAAGGTGATGGAGAGGAGCTGGCCGTAGCTGTAGACTTGATGACCCAGGAATTTCTCTGCGGAGGTGGAGGTTGGATGATAAAGAGGTGAGCAGAGTCAGCTTTATTACCGGAGTCTCAGCCAACTCTCTGTCACTAATGCAGTAAACACAGATGTGGAGTTTGTGTACATGCAAGTTTATTGTGGCGGAAGCTAAGTAAGTATTTATTTTGCACACATTTAGAAATGTCCTGCCTTCTCCATTCTCATGTATGTAAATCAAGTGGGGTGCAGGCTGTCTGAGCCCACATGAGGCACAGCGGGAGTCCATGTGTAATTACCCACCCTCTCATCTCTGGCTCATTACAGCCCATTAACAGGACTTCAAAGATCTTAGCCACCCCTTAAACATCCCCACACTCTGCTACCAGCCCCCGAAGCACACACAAACAAGTCATACTTTTCATAAAAGATCTGAAAATAAGGGGAAAAAAACTGCCCTTAATCAATATGGATATAAACAACACATGGTATTGTGGAAAGTCATGCATCAGTTATGCTCTAAAAATCAAAAGAATCATAACAATTTTCGAACGTAAAAAAAAAACCACTATTCTGCCATTCTCCACTGGCTCTGGGTGAACGAGTGGGCAAAACTGACAGGTTGCACGCTTGGTTGCCACCTTGTTTTTGAGCGTAATCTGGTGTGAAGTACATCCTGAGCTCTTCTGGGGGTTGGGAGAGCGCAGGACTTGAGTGGGTGATTTTACTTGCGAGGGGGGCCTTTGGCATCATCCGGAGCAATTCAGCTGTCTGATCGTCTAATATCTGCTCCACCAACAGAAGAGCCCCTTTTATCATCCATGCAGGGGCCTCTTCTGTTCATCTGCAGCCCACTCTTACTGTGACATCTACTGCCAGATTAATCGATGTTTTCATCTGACCTGCAACACTCAAGACCCACTTTTCAACACCTTGAATAGAGTTTGTTGGCTGCTGTTGGTGATTTATTACTCAGTGATGTGTTAAAGTAATTAGTTAAACTTGGCTTATTACTTTTTTTTTTGTTTAAGTAAAAAAGCAATGTAATTATTATCTCAACTGATTCGAACTGCTTTCATCATTTCATGTATTTCATGGTCCAAAAATTATGCTAAGCCTTTTTGCTTTACAAACATCTTAATTAGTTCATCATAAATCATATTGTTATATTCGTGCTGTAGCTTTCCAGCTTCTGTGCCAGCTGCAGTGACAGTTGCTTTTTGTGCCGGTCCAATATTTGGGAGTTCATTTTTTTTTTAATCATTAAAGTGACATGTTACTGTGCCTTGTGTCTGTCTAATAAACTCTAAGTTTTTACAAACAAGAACCAAATTCAAAATATGTTTAAATTTAAATTAAACCGTGTCCTGCTTCCATCATACATCTGAAACAATTCCATTTTAGCACGAAGATGTATGGATGAATTAAGCACAACACACTGTCTCATTGATGTTTGTTATTTTTCTGTGAAATGCATTCGTATTAAATGGAAAACAGGCAGTGATGAAAGGGGGAAGACTTCAATTACATGACTAATCAATAGCACTTTCTATTCTCACTCCAATAAGGCATCATTCATGTCAATGTGACTTCAGAATCAATATAAATGGATTATTACAGCCAATCAGGAGCAGGAGGGACGGCGTAGCGAGCACCAATCATCACCAGTCAAGACAAATCACTCTCTCAAGTGAAATGAGCTGCCACACATCTCAATATCGTAACACAATCACAACATATTGATGACAGTGAATAAAAAAATCAGACAGTCCAGGGAGAGAAGACACTCGGATTGAATCCATCGACAATTAGACAGGGATGTCTTCGATGTGCTCTCTTTATCTCAGTATCTTTACCAGTGAAAAACCAATCAACAATGATGGGAGATCTAAATTAAATAATTGATTAATACTCAACCAGCTGAGTCTGATAAATCAACACTTATACGAGATGAAGTTTTGACCAAAACACATAAACAACTCAGCTAGCTGGTAGCATAGACTGTGAATCTGGTGTAGCAACAAACCTGCTAACATTGTTCGTTTGCTCGCCAGCTAAGGTACTAAAGCTAACAGTTTATAACAGTGTGTACAATGTACATTTAACAGTCCATCATACAGATTACATTGATATATATTAAGTATTATTAACATTTTCTGTATTGGCCAGTGTAGTTTTGTAAAGGTGCGGTAGCTATAGCTAAGATTTAGCTGGCTAGAACTGTGGAAAGAGAACTGTTTAATGTTAACTTTGGGATAAAGAGAATTAATAAATGATTGAATGTTCGCTAAGACCTTAAAAAAGTAAACTAAAGTGAAAGAGTTAAATTTGATGGATAGAATTCAAGTGACAGATAAATAAATAGAAGCATAAAATAACCTAACTTACATTTTTATTTATTTGTATACCACAAGATGGCAAAACTAGATGTAAAGGACAGATATTGTTTTTTATTATTTGTTCAATTCATAATAAACTTTAGGTTAATAAATTCTTTCAATGTATTTCAGTCATACTGTTGACTCTTTGCTAACAGTTAATTGCCTTTTGTCAGTTTCTGAGCTTTGTGAAAAATAGTAACTGTGGACATTTTTGTAAAACATTATCTCTGCACCCTCCTCTGCCGTGTTTGCCATCATAACATTTGGTCTCTCCAGTCTGTCACTCAGACACATCATACTCAAGCCGCACTCAAAAGAATAGCATCCGGCAGCAAATGCTCATCGTTGCATTAAGTTTTGCAAATGAGTTCAGTCTCTGCAGGGCCACTATTCTTGGGGAACAGAGAACTGGCAATTTCCTGCATTTGGGGAGTGATGCAGTGCAATAATGAGGTATACAAGAAACTCATGTTGAGAGAAAATAAAAGTCACCAGATATTACTTTTAAAATGATTAATAAGAAATATATACTGCACATTCCTTGCATAACGGTGGGTAATGAGCCTAGTAATGCTATTGTGTGACCAAGCTAATATTGTCCCCTAAAGTGCTCCCTCATGGTAATGAGTGGTAATGTTTCAGATTTAGCTTACTGGCCATTATTCTACTGGTGTCTGATTTGTGTCACAGTGGTTCTTTCTCTGTTTTTGAGGACAGAGGTACGGAAATATAATCACTTACAACCCTAATAGATCACCTAGGAATGGCCCCACTGGCGGGCCCCTCACTAAAGTAATGAATCACTATAAAAACAATGAAAGGATTATTCATGTGTAATCCATGATCCACCACGGATTTATATTCATTATTAAGTCTCACATGACAAATTAGAGAAAATTATAAAGCTAATTTTAATACTACAGCATGCTTACTGCACATATGTGAGAGTGTTTATCTTCTCACAATACCGACATTCACATTTCATTTCATTAAGTGTAGCACATATTGAATGATAAATGGATTAAAAAATGTGTAAAAAAAAAAACAGTCAGTTCAACTGTAGAAAAATCATTTAAAATTACTAAAAAATTGAATTAAATTATCAATGGAGGCTTTGGTAAGACACTGCTCCAAGACTAGACGAGTTTGGTGAGAGAAGTTTTGAATAAAGCTGGCTGTTTCTCTAATCTCATTCTTAATGCTCGACCAAGATAACTGCCTCCTGCCTGTAGCTTTACATCCAGCATACAAACGACTCCTTTCCTCTAAAGGAAGTAGCGGTCAGATTTAAATCAGGTATGGTTTCTACTGTATCGCATCTCGTACAATGAATATCTTTTCACGTCACTGTCGATCAGGCAAAACAATTCTAAGATGTCAGCTACGGCTCTGAAAACTGATGGACTTACCTATTATGAGTAATAGAAAAGATGAATTATCAACAGATCAATTGGTAATGTAACTAACAGTTGCATGCAGCTGTGGGTCAGTTCAAACAAATGATGCATGCATTTCAATCGGCAACTTCAAAATTGATTAAAAAAAAAAAAAAAAAAGGTTTAACCTGTGCCACTTTAGCTCCATTTTGTTTCTATGAGTCTGTCAGAATGATCTGAAGTCCACCGACTGCGCCGCCATTGACGCTCTGCCAGGAACGCATAAAGCCGCCATCATAACAAGTGATAGATGCCCTTATAACTTTTGGGGAATGGCAGAAGAGCTCACAATCAATCAGGAGGTTCAGACTTTGCTCCAACCAAATTAAATCAGCTCAATTTCAATTAGATCACGGCCGCCTTGCACAAACACACACCGGCCCCTGCAAGGCTCGAACATCCACTACCATGCAGACAGGGCGAGGGCAGAGGCTGCATGGACAAACTTCAAGCCCATAAACAGGACCAACGCTGCCAGGACACAGAGTCTGACATGAAACTGCACCGCCTGCAGGCACAACATACGTGACCTGAAACCCAATTACATGAGAGGAAAAGTTTCATTCATATTCATGGGGACTCATTATACAACACACATCTAACACACCTTTTTTCGACTGATAGTAATGATTTATTGGCTATAAATAATATATAATAGAAATAAAATGCAGTGCTTTGAGTGAGACATTTATCTGATCTTCCTCATGGACGCGACAGAGAACAAAGGAGGGCGTCGAGCAGAGGTCAACTCGAGAGGGACATTTTTATCCGACCAACACAAAAGTTGTCTGAGAGATTCGGCACAAATGTCAAAGATTGAGTCACACTGTTCTTTTATTGGCAGCTGTTGAGACCAAAAATAGCG
>JAQNCA010000013.1:17684767-17695524 GCA_029783725.1 Acanthurus tractus
TTTTCTAAGTTTGCAGCTCATTTTGTTGACCTGCATTTGTTTTGTCTAATTAACTAATTAATGAGTGTGAACAACTGGAGGAAAAAACTGCTGACGATCCGTTTTCAGTCTGATCTAAAACGTTTTGGCAGCTGTTTGTTGTTCTAATTTTCATTTTGGCCACGAGATGCTGATGTGTGGGAGTTTACCTGCAGTGCTTTTTGTTTTTTTTTTTCTTGAAACAAAGAGAAGAAAAAAAATTATCGAGAGTCTTTTGTTTTTTTTTTTTTATCTAACTTGCATCTCAGGGCTTCCCTGCACCTTCAAAAAGACTCCCTGAAGCACAATTAAAGGAGAAATCTAATAAAGCATTAAAGCATTAATCGATACCTTCCATGAAGTCTGAGGTGATGTTGACGGCAGCGTGGTGATTGGACGAGGAGCAGGCCAGCGAGTGGCCGAGGCAGAAACACGATTGGCAGCCTGCTGGGTTCACTTGTTGTAGGTTGAAAAAGCCAGGCTTGCATCTGCAGAAACACACACACACACATACACACACATACACATAAACATTTCCTCATACTTAAAAAAAAAAACATGCACATGCTGCACAGATGCTTCATTGCAAGTGTTTACCACAACGTCGCCCTACTTATCCCTTGAAGTTGTCCTTGAGAAGCTGCAGACCGCATTTTAAAGGAAGAAGGGACCAAATGGGGCTTAATTGCGGGGACCCTGAACGCTTGACCTCCAGACACTAGCTGGCATACGGGTGGGACAGAAACACGGCTAAAAAAAACAGTCACTACACTAGTCACATTACACAGGAGAGGGGCCTGCTCGATGAGCCGTGAAATCAGAAAAAAAAAAAAAAAAAAGAAAGTCAACAAAGTGGGAACACAGAATTATTCAATAGTTTGAGACCCGGGGCTGTGTGTGTTGCTAATGTCACGGTGAGTTTATCAGTGTGATCCTGTATCCTGGAGGGAAAATGGAAAAAAAAAAAGACAGAGAGACACCTGGGAGAAGCAGAGACTTCCTTGATGACATGACGACCGTCCATGCAGTGGAAAATGACAGATAGCCACCAGAGTTTTAAGCAGTTTTGGGATAAATTATTCTTAAAGTTTTTTTCTTTTTTTTTAAAAAAGTCTCCTGCTGCACCTGAAGGATGTTCTGTCATGTCTGCAGGGTGTCACAGCCTAAACTAATGTTTCATATCTAACAAATGACTTCACATTTCAGATCTCGAAGTAATCATTTACATTTTTAATCCCTGAAATTAACACTTTTCTCCAGAAATTTCTGCAAGTTGTATAAAGAAAAAAAAATCAATGGACAAAATATGTTTTTGTGGCTGTTACTTTTCATGTATAACAAATATTTTTCTGCATATAATTTGCAAAAATGTCTTATTCCTGAATTGTGCAATCAGAATACTTCCACTGAAATCATTCTGGATCATTAGCTCATTTCCTGCCAGGTAGTATAATTCACTCTGGTCCTGTTTTTTTGTGTTTGTTTTCAAAGTTTGCAGCTCATTTTCTGCATTTCTGCATTTTGTCTAGTTAACTAATTAACATAACTTTTTTTAAAGTCTCCTGCTGCACCTGAAGGATGTCCTGTCATGTCTGCAGGGTGCAACAGCCTAAACTAATGTTTCATATCTAACAAATTACTTCACATTTCAGATCTAGAAGTAATCATTTAAGTTTTTCATCTCTGAAATAAATACTATGAAGCTCACCATGATGGACGTACTAGAGTCTGTACATAATCTAACGAACCTTCAGCAACAGATTCTGTCATTCTATTGTGGAGGACTTCAACTGTTGCCTTGGTAACCAGAGCTCCACATGCATGTGACGTAAGCAATATCCTTATAACACACCTGTCGCAGCTCTGTCCCTCCACGTTTATCTTGCAGCGACAGCGTCCGTCCAGAGGAGAGCAGACGTCCACGCTCCCGCCGGCGACGCACTCACACGGCCTGCAGGCAACAAGTGACGTGAAGATGAAAGATTTTCAATCCATGTGGGAGTGACATGTTATTGTGCAAGACTTTTTTTTTTTAAAGACAAGGACAATTCAAAGTGTCGTTTAGAAAGAATGTTCTCTGTTCGCTTCTCCACATTACAGATGGTCAGATACACAACAGCAGCCCTGGAAACAGCGGGGCCTCTTGCTCAAGGACACTTAAACAACATGGACGCTTGTTCGAGTGTGTTTTAGTCATGAACACCGAGGTGCTCCATATAGTGCGAAACCTATCATTAAACATTTAAGGTTTTGTAAACAACCTTGATAAAATTAAGTCTATGAGGTCAGCAGTGACTTGGATTATGTCAAAATTTATTTGATCACCTTCGCTGATTGATTGCTTTTGTTTGAAAACTGTAACACAGAATCCATCTTTTAACGAGCTGCTATTACTAATAATTTAATTATCCCGAGGCAAGCCGTCTCTCCTTGTTTCTGCTCCAGTGGTCTGCGTAATTCACACCTCAACTCGATAGGCTGATTTTGCAGCATGAATGAGAGACAGCAGTGTGTGTGTGTGTTTGTGAATGTGTGTGTATATGAGCATGTGTGTGTGGGAACATGTTTTCATGCATACATAGAATGTTGCCTGTGAGAAGAATTCCCATTGAATTAAGGATCAGCGTTGTTGTTCACCTTTAATTTCTGATATTTTTAAAGCTAAAACATGTGATATTTAATACAAGGAGATGAGTTTCAAGGCTAATTAATCAGATCTTAATCAGTCATTAACAATCAATATTCAATATAGCGCCATTCATTTTAAGGCTGACATTAAACCTGCAGAAACGAATGCCGTCGGACTTCTGCAGGCAGTGCAACAAGGCTGTAAATGCAACTTTCATGTTTTATTTCCTCTTGAGTCCATATGCAAAACATATTAACTATTTTTCTACACATCCGCTGGCTATGGAGCAACATTAGCATTTATTCTGAGTTGTGGTCTTTACAAACTAATGTAGTTGTTAACAAACTAATCGCTAACTTTGTCAGTTTGCTGTTCGGTGCTTAACATGATTATAATGATTAACTTTTTAGCTTTTCCTAATCACCAAATACCTCATGCAGCTGGAAACAAAGCTTTTCAGAGCTGTGAGACTGAATATAAACAACAGAGCAAAAGAAAAAACTGCAAAGTTGTTTGCAGGCTGGTCACTATAATCCAACCTTTTCACTTTGGAAAACAGTTGTTTGATCAGGTCAAGCAGCGTTAAGTCACAAGAATACATATTAAAGTTATTTGTTCGTTTGCCGAAAGCTAAAACCGAATTTCCATTTTTCTGTTTAACAGTTATTCCACTGTTGTCTGTTGTCCCCCGGATCCACAGTCAGGTGGTCGAGACATCGCTAACACCAAACAGTCATTGATATTCGATTCAACAGCATCACAACTTAGCATTCGCTCGGCATGTAGAAGGGTCAGGGGGAGCTAGCATGGACCTCTAATGAATACAAATACTGGAACATACTTGTCACGCTTACATGCACACACATGGACACACACACAGGCATGCACCACAGAATACATTTACATGCCTGCTCGTGTGCACACATAGTTAGTGAGAGCGCTAAGGTCGGAAGAGTTGAATTGTGCTTTTCATCATCGAATTGTATGCAGCAGGTCAGTGCTTCCTCAAGCTGCAACAAAGGACACGTTGTGCACAACCTTGAGGGTAAATCAGACTCATATCTTCAGAATGAAAGTAACTCAGACAGTCTTGAAATACATTATTTCACCCACTGAGCTGATTCTTGTAGCATACTGAAGCGCTAAAAATCAGTGTTAAGTACAAATACAGTAAAATATTTTGTTGTTATTCAGGAGGCCAATTCAATTAATGAAAAATAAATGTCGGTCATCAATCTGATGTTGTGGAATTTTTTTTTTCCTGATCATTATGATGCGTTTGTCTCTGTAACAAAACATCAAAAAGCTCTTTAAAAGTTGGGTGAGCCAGTCCTTTTTGTCAAAATTCATTGAACGTCTCCTCCTAATTTTGTTAGCAGTTTGTTTTTTAAAAATTCTAATATTTGAAAAAAAGTTTGGTTCTGTAAACAAGAAAAAAAAGTCTCCGACAAATCCACACGACACTTTAACAGCCAGGTGGCGCTCTTGCTTGTGCACACGACAGGTTAACAACATGATGTGTTAACACCGGGGAGACCTTCCATCAGCGAACAGTATGGGGTTGTGGGAATCACATAAATTCTTCAGTGCATTTCAATGCAACTGTGGAAGATATTCCATCAAACTACAAATGTCAAAGATTGATTTTCTGACTGCTGGTTCAACTCGTGGTGTTGACGAAGTGAAGAATGCAGAACTTAACAGTGAGTGCAGTGCAGTGCAACACACTTAAATATCCTGTTTTAACATTATAATCTTCAGCTGCTGTTAACAGTGAACTTTCCATTGTCATTCAGGGACTGATATTAACTGTTTCTGCTTGGTAGGTGTGTAAAATTAATGTAGTTTTGTTCTGCAAAATGTTGCAAAATTATGTTTATGATTTGTGCGTCAGATAATGTGAAATAATTAAGTCCAAAGCATTCAGCTTACTTCCTGATTTTGCCAGGACGTGCTGTTTTTGTGTTGTCAGCTGCAGCTGCAGGAGAGTTTTGAGTCTCTCTGTCTCGTGTTGTTGTACTGGTCTTTAAAAACCATTTCGTCCTCTCTGCTTGTCAGCTGTGTGTCCATGAGTTTTAGGAGGTGTACCCGCTAAAGTGGGATTGATGGTAGCAGTGTATATGTGTGGGTGATGAGTTGAAAAATCCAGAATCTCTCTCTAGAATGACTCACTTCACCTTTAAACAATAAAAAAAATGATGCATTTGTAGACTCCACTCTAAATAACTCAAATGCATTAGCTAAAACAAAGCTAATGTATTAACTTGGTAATAAATTAGAAATAAAAAAAGAATATTAGGGAGTATTTTTTTTTATTTTTTTTGCAAAACTGGACCTTACTGGTCTTATTTGACTAAATATGGAGCATCATGTGTTCAAATGTTTTTGGACAGAAAAAGGGAAGTTTCTCCTCGCGGTCGGCTGCGGCTAAAGCTGTTCTCTGAAGATTCTGAGGGAAGCGTGGCCAGATCCTGTCACCATGGTAACAGATGGAGGGGACCGTATGGTCTTTGGCTCGGTTCTGAGGGATCTTCAAGGAACCGCCAGGGTTCTTTCTAACCTACTTTGGATGGCTGGCCGACCGATAAAAACACTGATCATGTGCAGCACGGGGAATATTGTGACAATAGCTTAAGGAAGTTGCAGTTACTTCAGTCTCGATCTTGTGGGCCAGGGTCACAATATCACAGGATATTTGCAATATATTTTAAGTATTGAGGTATTTTTTAACATCGGATTTGAGAGGAAAAGCACTGCAACGCTTTAATAATTCATGCTTTTTTAAAAAATCCTTCAATAGTTGGATTTTTTTGAGCACCTTGGGGCAGCAGGAATGGAAATAAGCTGTAAACAAAACACAGACGTACTAGTTCCTCATAAAGTTAAACGTGTCAAACTTGCTAACAAACAGTAGCTTAATTACACATCCACCAGACATGCAACATTAACATTCATGCGGAGGCATGTTTTGGGAGTTTGATGAATGTCCGGTATTCAGTCTTCATTTAGCTCTGCTGTTGTCTCCACTAACATTTGAAGGAAACATCTGGCTCTTTAGTGGCTTAATGCTTAAAGTGTGTTCACCAGGTAGCCACTAACTTTGTCTGTCTGACATTAAGTGGATTCATCAGAGCTGTTTTGCTGACAACACTGAAAACAATGCACATGAGAACTCCACTCTCACATAACAAATAGTCTCTGAACCGTTGGAATGATGTATATATTTATTGAAGCACTTTGCAGTTATAGAGCGTAAGATTCGGTTACATTCAATAAATGCACTCAACTTGTGCACATGTGCTTGTAGTTTGCATTAGAAATGAAATGATGATAAATGCAGATTGTTTTATATACTGCAAGAAGAATTTTGCATCATGTAATGCAGAAAAAACTCAATGTGGCAGCATGGAACCATAATGAGCCATCGAAATGTAATAAACCATTCTTTTGCTAAAGAGATGATAGTATTAATGAAACAAACAGTAAACATGTATGTGAAAAGACAAAAAAGAGGCAGCAGACAACAACCACTGAATTTCAGGGATGAAATATTGTTTTAAACAGCCAGCCCTGCATTTGAAAAAAACATTTCTTGAAATTTGTTGACGAAATTAAATGTTGATTTATTTCCCCAGTTTATATTTCTGTGTGAGAAATCACAGCGCTCTAGGTTGACTTGCTTGTTTTAACGGTTGTTAGCAGTTTGATACTGTATTTGGTACAATGTGGTACTCGCTGATAAGAAGGTCACTAATTCGCAGTGGTGTCACATAGAGAAATGAGAATCCTCTTGTTTACGGCTGCTTTGTAGTTAGATAAATTCAGGCTTGGGGGAGTTCGACGGTATACCTGCAAACAGGGAAGATGTATTAAGTCTGTGTCTCTGTCACCTGTTTATTTCCTTTAACCTCCTCTTTCTTTTGATGTCTCTCTCTTTTGCACCATTTATTTCCTAATATTTGCTTCATTTCTTGTGAGCTTTGTGTCTCAGTATGTCTGTGTGTGTGTGTGTGTGTATGTGTCTGTGTGTGTGTTTTTTTGGGGTGTTGCTCACCTGCAGCCACCAGGGCCGAGCGAGTGAAAGCCGGCCTGACATGTGTCACACTTCTCCCCCGTCACGCCAACTCGACACGCACAGCTTCCCTCTGCATTACACTGAAGACTCAGGGAGCCTGGACGGGACAGCGGATGGATGGTGCAAGGAGGAAAATAAAAAGTAAAGGGAAAGGGTGCAGAATGGGACAAACGGGACACGGGAAAATGGCAGAAAAAAAATTTAAAAAGTGAGAAAAATGTGCACCTAATTTGCAATTATTTGATTTCCTCAATAGTCGTTTACATATAAAGGTGAATTTAAGGGCAATTTCCGATGTTATTTATAAGTTTGAGACCTGACGAGGCATAAAATTCCTCTTCTGGGTCTTGAGTTGATAAAGTCTGCCTGCGATCAGCCAACCATGTCAGGCTTTGTGGACACGGATGTCTGTCAGTGCTTGAAATTCAACAATGTTTTCCTTGTCAAAATCAGAAAAGGTCTCTAAAGTTACTCTACGGTGTAAAGCATCTTTACCAGCAGTGGAAAAAGCTGTCAGCATTGATGTCAAACCTGAATCATCACCAGGAAGTCTATGTAATTGCATTGAGTTACATAAAAACACAGAAGTACAACTCAATTTGAGCGTTTGTTAAAAGTTAATCAAAAGATAATCAAGATTAAACAGTTACATTGCTTAGATAAAGTACATAATAAAAATCCTAGTCACTGTAACTTATTTCATCTTTAAGTAACCTTCCTAACATATCAATGATTTATCATGACAGGGAAAACGGAATACCTGTTATTGAATTCCTGTTCAAAAGCCCCAGAGAAGGGCTTGGAGGAGCAGAATATAACCTTGCAAACCACACTGTAGCTGACATACTGTAGCCTTAGTTAATGGAGAAAAAAGACCAGCTGGGGCATTGTGGACATGAGAGAGAAGGAAGCCTAATGGAGTCCGCTATAACCTTTTATCAATATAATGGACCCCAACAGCTCTGTGCAATCACCTGACACTATTCAGGAAACACAAGAGGACAAGATGGCTGATGTATTTGTCCATTTTCTCCCTCCCGGTTTCTCTCTCTTTACCCTGATGATGGTGTAATTAAGAGCCCAAACATTTAATGCCCCCCTCACCAAAATAAGGCTGTGTGTAATGACCAGCGAGTGTCTTCATTGATAACATTCATACCGGATCAATTTACTCAGCTGAGTAAAGTCATGGGTTTCTTTAATGGTCATTTGGGAAGCCGAGGCGAGGATGAATCTGATGAGATGTGCAAGACATGAGACGAACAAGTTTGCATAAATTATGAATCTGAAAGGATCCTTCTCTTCGGCAAGGTTTGGCTCTCGAGTAGTCGCTTGGTAAGAGTAAATATTAATGTAGTGTTATTAATGATTTAGAGACATTCGGTCATAAAATTTGCAACAATTGATCCTGTGAGTCCTTTTTTTTTTTAATGTGCAGCTACATCTCGCTTACGGTGCCTTATTGTGCCTAAACAGCAGTCTAAATTAACTATAATTAAATGTTCTCATGCCATAGGAAACAATAGTTTTAAGCGATGACAAATTGATAATTAGGGTTTTTAAAAATTATTTTCAAAACAATTAAAGGTTTTTGAATCTGCATTTTTTTTTACCGTCGACGTTGCAGTTGCAGGGCAGGCAGGGCTCCTCTGCAGACTTCCTGTAGTGGTTCTCTCTGCAGCGTTCACAATGGGGCCCGTCGGTGTTGTCTCTGCAGCTCACACAGCGCCCCCCACTGCCGGTGCTCCTGTACTGCTCCATGTCAAACACGCACTCGACTGACCTCCCACTGCAGTTACACCCTGTGAGCGAGCGAGCAGGAAAAAAATAAAAGAAAGCAAGAAAGAGAAAGAGCAGGAGGTCAAGTGAAGAGAGAGAGAGGGACGTGAAGAAAACAACAGCCACGGGGGAAGCAGTAGGCAGGGGAGGCAACAAGGTAAACAGAGAGAAGACAGAAATAGACGAAAGAAAAGAGACAGAGGAGGGGGATATATGTGTGAGAGATTATGTGCTCTGGGATTGGATCATAATTTAGAGGCTCGTTGCTAATCTCATTTCACACAGGCCTAATGAGGAGCCAATCGGCTGTCAGGGGGCACTTAGATAACAGTAATTCATGTTTATACAAGAGCAAATTACTCAACTGATAGCACACCATCACAGCTCTCATACCCCTCACATCAAATCCCTCCTTCAGTTCACCAGTTACCCTGAGGGGGGATTTAGGTGAAATTGCCCATTTTATTATGAATCAAGTTCTCTGTTATGCTGGCAATAACCATATGATTATTCCTCCCTGTTAATAAGAAATCTCAGAAGTGTTCACCTTATTTAAAAGACAAAAAAATGATCAACAGTTGTTTCTGCACCTATCGTGGGAAAAATCGAAAACTTCGGCTCTTCTAACTACTAAGTACTATCGAAATGAAAGTGTTCAGGGTGAATGAAGGATCATACAGAGTTAACACAGCCCATATTTTGTCATGTGACGAAAATTAGAATGTGATTTTGACTAAAACCTGTTTTTTTTTTGGAGCTTAGCCACAGTGCAACAAGCTATAAATGTACCATTAACATTTTATCATCTCAAAAGTTGGCTAGCATGTTAGCGAGCATTTGCTTTTTAACAATTAGCAACCAAATTTAAACAATAATAATTTTATTTGGGGTTTGTTTATTTTGTTTTTTTTCATCCGGTTTGCTTCGAGCTCTGGTTTTCTCCAGATTCACCACAAGAAATATTTAGCACCGTACATGTAAAATGATTCAATACGTTTACCGGCTAGCTGCTTACTTTGACGTTTGGAGCCGGTAAGCAAACACTGTGAGGAAATGTGTTGCAATAAACTCATAATTTTTAGTAACAACAATGATAAATATTTATTACAATTAGAAATTATATTACAACTAATAAAGTAACGCTCTGTCTTCAAATGAGATATTATGTGTTTTACTGTTGCTAAAGTTCAGTTTTACCTCTGTGAGTTCGCCAGACTGTATGCAATAATATTACTTTTTTTCCTGAAGTAGCACCAGAATAATCTAACCATAGTGGACCAGCGAGTCTACCTCAGCCCCTTACCCAACCTACCTACTTGTTACAGATCCAGAAAATTAGTCAACAATGACTGGTGACTTCAAGAAAAGTAAAAAAGAAAAACCATAAATAATACAACAGACACAAAAGAATGAGCAAAATATATTAAAAACCTCTATAAAGCTCAGGGGAACCATAGACTCTCTGTGGGTTCTTTGTCACAAACTACTCCTTACTCACTGTCTGTGGGAATTTTACCCATTGTCGATATAAAAATATTGACTGGGGCGGATTTAAGCACCTGTTTTTGAAACTGCAGGTCTGATGGATGGAAAGAAAAGAAACCGCAAGCCTTTGCGATGCTAGGAGTGGACTCTTGAACACAACATGAAGGATTAGATAAGCACCTTATAAATGCAGTCCATTTACCTTTTAGTTCTGACAAACACCGAGTCCCCTGCTTTCACATCTGCAGTCCCTTTTTTCTCACAGGGCAAACAGACACAAAGTGACACTCCAAGCAGAAAGTTGCTGCAGCATGACTCAGTTCGGATTGGCACTGGTGGGGAAACTAGAGCACATATACATCTGGCCCTTTTTTCTTGTCAACTCTCATCTGCTCTTTATCGTGGCAGCTTGTGGTGCTGCCACTGCTTGTCAGGCTAGCAGATAGCCAGGTGCAGCAGCCTGATCCTCTGCAGCGTTTTCTTTTCAGAGGTACAAATTCATGTTTGCTCAGACGACATCTCATAAAGTGGAATTTAATACATGATGCATGCTGTTATACTGAAGGATTTGTGATATGACATCCTTATTTGAAAAAAAGAGCTTGCTATTAAAGCCAGTAGATTGTTTCATTTCCAATTTGCATCTGTTTAAATACTGTTATTATTAAGTTTTATATCTCCTTGCTAGGTGTGTTAAAGTTTAAATACTTTTCAGTTTAAATGTTGTTTCAAGCATGCCGATTACATAGTCTTTTGTATTCTTGTATTCTT
>JAQNCA010000013.1:17695624-17707231 GCA_029783725.1 Acanthurus tractus
TTGTATTCTTGTATTCTTTGGAAAATGCAGATTTAGCTATCATTATTATTATTATTACAATTATTATTATTATTATTATTACTCAACATCTATTAATCCGGTCTATCAAGATGTTATGTCAGAAGTTAATTTATGTGTGAACTGAAGCGAAGAAAATTAATTTGTATAATTTAGTTTTTTTTCATCCTGAAATGAGCTTCAGGGCAAACTGAACATCTGGCCTTCCATCCCTCTCAGCAAGTTCAAAAGTATATTTGTTAACGTTTTAATTACTCGCAGCTCCTGTGTCGCTACCTGCTTGTTATTCTGCTTCTTTTTAAAACTATTTTTCTTTGAATATTTGAACTGGTTATCTAAACTGAAAGCTTATAATTGTCTTGAATGATTCCTTTTTCTCTCACATATGAATCCATGTGTTTTTTTATGCTGATGCCTTTTGACCTTGTCATCCTATAGCTCTTAAATGAAAAGCCATCAAGCCATTGAGCACACATAATAAACATGCTTACATGCTGCAGTGTGTTTTCCTTCTGGGTAAAGGAGTGAGCAAGTAGGTGTAGCAGAACGGTTAGAAGATGGTGTATGTGGGATGGAGATTGCTACAAGCAGTGCACACACACACACACACACACACACACACATACACACACACAGCACAGCAGAGCAAATCACTTCAAGTTGTTTTTCAGCAGGTTTAACACAAAGACCTCTACACAGCCTTCCACAGTTTGAACATCTTGACCACATTTAGGTCCGCCCGCCCACAACCACCTCTTCCACATGCTTTCCTCAGTCCTGTCCAGGGGACCACACATCACTGCCACTGTGGAGGCGCCATACGAGTGGGAGGCAGACTTCGCTCCACGCTCGGTGCGAACACAATAGTGCACAGAGGACTGTTTCCTTTGACTGTTGACTACTTTTTTTTTTTCAGTGAGAAATCTATTGGATTACAAAGAAATACTTTAGAATTTAACACAGCGTGGTATTTCAGAGGTGGGCAGCAGTCTAACTGGCCATACACTCTATTTGTCTCATGTTTTTTCTCATGTGGCTGCATTAAATGCTACTGTGAACAAGCTAAGGAAAGAAACTGAAGACAAACCTGGTAGTGACATAGTGACAGCAATGCTCTTATACATCTCCAGTGCTTATAACAGCACACAGCTATCTACATCCAAGACTAAAATCTCATTACAGAATGGGAAAGAAGTATTTAGTATGGGTTTGTAAAATGAGACAAAAATGACTGTAATAATGTGGATAAAAGCTTAACAATCTTTTATGTGCTTTGTTGCAGTTTCATACCAAAATTCACTTTTAAATGTCTGTCAATCAACAATACTAAGCTAGTTTTTATTGTTCATAGGGATACTTAACTTGACAATGTCAGACGGAACAGGATTTTTGTGTCATTAAAAGCTGAATCAAAAGCAATTAAGGGGAAGTCCACAGGTAGGCCTTTAATTTTGTAATATTAAGGTTTATTTCAAGCATTTTAATTAGTGTCATTATAAAAATGGTACTGATATAGTCTAGTAAGCATCAATCAATTATAAGATATTTGATCAAAGATTGTCTAATCAATCAATTATAAGATATTTGATCAAAGATTGTCTAATCAATTACTAATCAGATGTTTTATCAAAGATCGTCTTAGCTCAGTAAAAACCCAGAATTCCAGAAAACAGCCTCTGTGAAATGTTAACTCCCCACAAAATGATATTAAACAATACATTAAAAGAACAAAATCTGTAAAAAGGTAATTGGATTAAGTAATGGGGAATAAAGATGGCGGCCCCACTTTTAGCTGTAATATTAAGACCAAACCCTAAATGTTTTATATTGCCGATGTGGTGACAAAAAGCCTGAATTTATGAGAGTTTAGGGGTCATTGAAACCAGTTAAAAGGATTCAAAAAAGTTAGCAACCTACAAGCGCTAACTAAGACACTAACTTTCCCTAATTATGAAACTTAGTGCAGAATGTTGGAGTTTCGGCACCTCATCTCACCTGCATAAGGGGTGATACGATTTACCATCCTATTGTCTTCTGCCCTTTATATGAATAATTTCTTAGTACTGTTGCAAAATGCATTGCAGAGAGGGACCACAGCACCTGCAGGCACAGTAATTTCTCATTTTTACATCTAATTTGCTGGACGAATGAGATGTCGGACTAGCCAAGAGAGAGAGAGAGAGAGAGAGAGAGAGAGAGAGAGCACCAGCACTGATAAGAAACCAGTCCATGAGGGATCATGCTGCACGCATATCTGTACGACCTTTAGTGTGCTGTGGTAGACAAATCAGACCTCTACCTCACCCACACACACCATTCAGCCTGTTACCTTTGTGCTTAAGTTTAGATGAGAATTTTTGATAAGAGGTCTTGCCAGAAAAGCAGCATTGTTCGTTGTGCGTCATCATTGTTTACCACAGCAGAAGAGTGCTTGAGTCTCCTGCCTGTAAAATGGTTAAAATTTCATGATTCTTTCTCCTTTTCACTTCTGCCAAGTGTGTGTAATGACTTGAGAGAGTCTGCAGTGATACGTACAAATCGGGACATGTAATCTATAGGCCTTTGTTTTAATTTTTAATGAATCGTGGCATAAACACAGCAAAGAGTCCAAAGTTTGATTTCCATTACATTTGTTTTAGCGTGGCTGACTCTATCTTATAGGAATAAATTGATGTTTGGCTAAATATTCACTTTCTTGTCCAGAGTATAAATGAAAAAATAATGCTGCTCTATTGCCCGTACGGTTAATAAGAAGCTATAGCCAAGGGACAGTTAGTATGTTTAGCATAAATACTGGAAGCAGCTAGCCTCATTCCATCCAGGAACATAATTACCAGTCAAACTATGTACATATTTTATTTTTATACTTCAATTTATGTGCAGATAAACAAGCAATATGCTTAATAATACTAGCAGGTATACTTCTTTTACATTTACACAGTGCCATGCTAGCTATTTCCCTCCCAAGGATTCATTATATAGACGTTAGAGTGGTATTGATCTAAACTCATCTAAATCCAATAATAACTTGATGAAAGTTCTCAGCTCTTTAGCACAAAACTTCTGGTCAAAGTAAATTTTTTTTTAAAAATGTCTATGTGTATTTTACTGGGACATTGGAGAAAATAGTTTCCTCTACTTAACACATCCTCAACGCCATAAATCATACTTTCTTTGTGTTTTTTTGCATTGTCCTAAATTACTAGCTGGAATAATGATTCACAAAAACAAATACAAGGAAAATAAAAACAACAATGGGAAATAAAGTGCATTTTTAAACCAACTTTTACATCCATCACATTTCAGAGTTGGAGGCTACTAACAGGAGGGTTGCATAGCTGGTATTTAGATTATGTACAGTGTTATCATCTATTGATATTCAAAGCATTGATCATAATCCCCTGCTATAAACGCAGCCTTCAAACCTAAATCAGTGGCAAAAGGTTTGAAGAGCTTTTCTAGAAGAGTCTCAAGCTAGGCTGATGACAACATCAAACAAGGGAAACATGAAAACCTGCAGCAACCCTTTTCAAGCTATAAGTGATTTCAGTCTCAGAGGGGAAGAATCTTGATGAGAATGACATCAAAACATAACCTCTGATACACACACACACACACACACACACACACACGCACACACACACACACAGGCAGACAATGAACTCTTGCACTTCTCTTGCATTTCTCAACGCCTATTTTGAGAAAAAAAATAAATAGCTCACAGTAAGCATGAAAAAAAAAAAAGTCAGCGGTCCAATATCAAATCCTGATAAACAACCAGGACCGAGAGTGAAAATAAATAAAAACACAGAGCATGTTCACAAAACGCACTCACAAAAAGGCCCCCCCTCCGTTCGCCACCTGCTGCTGCTATTCACACAATAACAACAGGAAAAATAGCTGTAATAATCACACATCATTGTCACTCGGCCTACTTTCCTGCCTCTCGCTCTTCGAAAGAAGTTCTAATTCTGAAAAGCAGTCTGCCCTAATTAATATATTAGATTAAAACAATTGCTATTGTGATTGGAGACGCTATCAAATTGGAGATCAGAAGTATTTTTCTCCCGTGTTATTAACCAACAGTCTGGATCGATATTATGCGCAGTCCCTCATGCTATGGTGAATATAGCAACAGTAAATATGCAAATAAATGTTGCTTCCATTTGACATTTGGTAAATGAATACGGAACCACACTGTGTCTTTAAAGCAGGGTGGCATTGTATCATCGTAAGTGGGAGGATTAAGCCGACACACTCCATCGAGGGTCACCAGCGGGGTCACTTCAGCGTGTTTGATTTACTGTGCCGATTCAGTCCTATTCCAGGCGTTCTGTTTGATGTAGATTGCCATTCACCTCACACCACGCCGTTTTATCTTGTTCTGACATGCAGAACCTTTGAGAAATGCAATGCTTGATTCATATCATTTGCATACATGTAAAAATATCCAGACACACGCTGCACCGGCTGAGATAAACATGCACTTTTTATAAAAACTGTGTCCCCATAATTGGATTTTCCAGGATGTCTGCAAACGATATGAGGTTGCAAGTTAATTATTTGAAATGGCGAGATAACTGCAAATCTGAGTAGTAAGTTTCAAATCCTTGCAGTTAGATTAAATGCATGCAGTGCCAGGAGAGCATGATAAAGAGGATTTATAGTTGAAAAGTTAAAGAGGCAAAAGACACCAATGCAGAAAATAAGCAGTCTCGCTTTCTGTTATTTTGTAAAGTTCACATTTTATCTTAATTATGGTCTTATTCTTGGGTCCCATGGTTTTCTAAGCCTCAAAAGGTCACGAGTCTGTTATAGTTTATTGTGCCCCGCTAAAAGATTATTTGTTAAAGTATCGCCTGAAAGAGACTCTTGACATTTTTGCCACATTTGTTGGAAATTGTTGACTTCTATCAGCATTGACAGTACTCTTTGTAAACAGCCGACATAATTGCAACGCATGTATTTGGACATGCCGCCACCTTTCAAGATGTCTGTTTTGTGCCAGAATAATTTCAGTAGATATTGCAGAATGTTTGTGAATTATGTGCTGCCTTTTATTTGCATAATTGCACTATAAACGTAAGTATATCTGTCAGGCTCTATTGTTGTTTGTTGTCATTTGATGTTGCTATGTTGTGTTGAGGTTTCAAAGAACTGCTTTCATGGCTGCTAATTTTTTTTTCTCCTTTTTCTTGATTAGGTTAATTTTTCCGTGTACTGTGATGTATCATGTAAAAAAGAAAGCTGGGCCGATTAGCATGCTGCTATTCAACTGCTGACTTCATTCTTCTATTCCTGATTTTTCTTGTATACACAAGGTAGGTGACACTTACAAGCTGCCTGGCATTGTTTTTACTTTTTTATGGCTTTTAATGAAATCATAGAAAAACATGCACATTGTTCCATGTGCAAACAGGTGCTTTTTTTTTTACACAAAAGCAGGTGGATACACGATCAACTATAACCAGCAAATACATCAACAATCAAGCACAACAGCAGGCACAGAAACACATCGAAACTCAGCAAATTAATGTGTGCTCTAAAAATAATGCCACACATGGCTTTCACTTTCCCCGAAAAGCCAAAGATCATGTTCCCTCTGTTCGATTAGGCCGGCTTCATATATTCTGAAAATGCGCCTCATCCCTTCCACTTATGTCAGAGCAGTCTGAAATTACATGCAGCCAAAGCAGCCTCACACTGCAAATGATGCCGCCGCTGTTCCCCCCATCGTGATATCAGGTATAACAAAGGCTCTCAAACCCACAAATGTCTCACACCTCAGACCTCTGACAGCTCAGCCTGTATTTGTTCCAATGGAGACATCTCTCCCATAACTAGCAAGCGGAGGGGTGGGACCATCTTGACATTATTTTACCTGTTCGGTTGTAACAAATGCAGGAAAAACAACAGCATGTGTACTCTCCTGTGCAGTTTCTGTGGTACAATAACAGCACAGCAAGACAAACTATTTTAACAGTCAAGGCCAGTGTGATGGTTTCTCTTTGCACAACGTAAAATAATAAATTAAGTAAATGTTAGGATAATGTTGCAGAACATTTTCTGTCAAGAAAACTGGATTGCAAAACCAAGGACACACTGTTAACACATTTATGAATCTGTCTTAAAAAAAACCTAAATAATACAAAATCTCATTGAGATTTTACTCCTCATGTTGTGATCGACACCTTTCCAACCTCAGGACAGGATGTCCTTCCCGAAACAACCGTTAAGTGTAATAAAACATTTATCATGATCAGATTTTTCCCTGAGACCTAAAAAAACAACTTTTTTTCATAAGTTCTACAAATTCCTTGTTTACAAGTTGAGTGTTTTCATTTTGTTCGTATCTCACCACCTGGTAATTACAAATATTCAATTTCCTTGATGCTAATTCGCTGATCGTAATCAAGGGCAGATGAAACTTTTCCCTTTTGTCAAAATGTTTTGCTCAAACATGGAAAGAATATTATGGTTTCCCAATGCTGAAATATTAAAGGTTGGTAGGGTAAACTGAGGCAAAATGAGTTTTGTGCCAAATAAAGATGTGCAATTTCACTGAGCATTCATTATGATGCTTCCTCATTCTGCATCTCCTCTATACGCCGTGTGAGTTTATTTATTAATATACTGCATTGATTAAGTTGGGTGCAGTACTCTATTTAAGACGCCATCTGCTTGGAACCAAGAGTAGGAGTAATTAAAACAAGCTTGCTGCTTAATAGAATTCAGCGAAAAAAAAAACAAATACAATTTGTGAGGCACTCTCCTCTATGGATTTTTTATCCCTCAGCCAATTACAATTCATCCTCGACAGCATTCAGTAAAAGCGCACAGTGTGATGAGCCAAACGTGATAATATTGGTGCTTATTCATACATACACAAGCTCTGGATTGGGTTTGTGCAAACCTGCATGCAAACAAGTGTGTGCACAAACAAATATCCATATAAAATAAGTCTGATTTAAAATATACAGCACATGCATCTTGGAAATAACCAACTCTGAAAGAACTTACAATGCAGGGTTTACTTTGAATCTTCATGGCTTTGATGCAGCCTTAAAATGAATTTCTTTACTGATTGTTCTTGCTTGAAATGTGATAACAGAGATAGCAGAGTGATAGAAAAATTGACACAAGCTGTACAAAGCGGGACTCGAATAGCATTCAATTTGCAGCTTAATGAGAATCACAAAAGTTCAGTTTCTATGAACATTTGCTGTTATGATTGTCAGACTGCAGTCTTTTTTTCCCCTCCCCCTGGTGTGATGGAGTGCAGTGTCTGCTCGCTCGTGCAGCAAATGCCAAAGCGGCACGAGAGGAAATCAAAATTTCAAGAAATATTGGAGATAGACATGAGGCTTGCTGATGGATTTTTATGAGACCTTTGATAGTCTGAGCTTGTCGCTCAACATTCAACGCTGACCCCGGTGGATTTTACACTAGGCTGCACCTGGTTGGTGTGTGACAGCCGCCCAGAAGCAGGATACTCACTTAAACACTCGTTGCTGGAGTCCCCAGTGGCCCTGGCCCAAGGTCTATCCTGGTAAAAGGGGTGGCATCTCTGGCAGTCATCTCCCACTGTGTGATGTTGGCAGGCGCACACCAGACTCCCGTGTTCCCCCTCGGTGCACTCGCTGGCGTGACCGTTACACTTGCATCTGAGGGAAATACAGACAGATAGTTATGTAAAAATATAACTTTTCCTATACTCCCTCTCTCTCTCTCTCTCTGAGAGAGACACAAATGAAGGAGAAGAGAACATGAGAAGGTGTTTCCGCTGTGAGATATTGTCACTTCCTATGATCTTTCAAAGGCATGAACATAGCCTGGGTTTTAAATGTGGTGTTTTTTTATTCCCCTTCAGGAACTTCACTTTTAAATTATGCACCCGGTGCTAATATGCTCACATCGTCTTGTGTTTACATGCAAACCTATATTTCATGTTATGGTTTTGTTTGCACACCATCTTTAGATCTTCAGATTGCATGACATTTAAAAAGTAATCATGAGATAATTAGGATTCATGTGTTTGTTTTTTCACAACAAGATCATCATTATTTGCTAATTTTCTTTTTCCCCTGCATTTTTTTCCCCCAAACAGATCATCTCCTCTGAAGCACAGTGGCAGCCTCGCCTCGTCCTGCGTAATATTTTCTGGCAGCGTCGGTGGGTTTCGTGGAGTGGCTGTGATGGCGAATAGGGACTTGTCGCTGAGTGGCAGACTCTGTCAAATTTAGCCAGCTGTCCCGCATCCAGATGTACGCTTGCCTGAGGCTCAGACCCAGTTATTTCAGTTGTCTCTGAGACAACAACAGCCTAGTAACTCCAAAGAGCCTCCAGTCCACATATCACAGTTCCCTGTTCAAGCAGACTTCAGCTTCTAGGAAATATTGACAAATCTAATTAAATATGTTATGAGGGGAGATCACCTAAACTGTACAGGCAGCACATGTCGAGTTCAAAAAGTGATGCGCAATATGTTGAGCCGATGTCATATTATATTAAAATGAAGAAGATGAAGTCGTCTTCGCTGGCTCTCAGTAGAACAAAGCATTGATTTTAAAATAATTCCTATTGGTTTTTAATCTACAGATGGCTAACCTCCTTCCTGTGACCTGCTCCCTGAATAAACACCAGACAGACCGTTTAGATCATGACGTAAAGTCTCCTCACTATTCCTAGAATAAACTAGAAATCAGCTTATGGTGCCTTCAGTCATCATGGTCCTACTCTCTGTAATTTTATGTACTAAAGTGCTCTTGTAAAAGTACACTAAAAACATTATTTTTTGCAGTCTAAACTTAGATTTTACATCGATGGTTAACTGGTAAACCTTTTATCTCAGAATAAGTATTATTCTTCCAAAATGTTATAACTACAACTACAACATTATTAATCTCTAACTGTATGTCCTTTTTTTTGGAACATCATCTTATCCTAAACATCCTTCTATATACCAGTGCTGTTATTTTTCAGTAAATAAATGGAAACTTCCTTCGTATTTTAAATAACTGAACACTGTGTTGTAATAGTTGCTATTATCTTGATATATGTGCTGATTCTTACATGTATTTTGAACCCAAAGACAGACTGATGAGACAGATGAAAACTGTCCAGCAGCACTGATTTAAGGTAAATAGAAAATGCAGACATGGCATATGAATAGAGGAGGTTTCTGTCCAACAGGAGTGTCACTGAGGTGTAAAGGCATGCATACAGGAAACACTGCTACAAGGCTAACATGTTGTCATGTGGGTCTCCCGCCCCCAAGTCTTGTGGCACTGGAGGGTAATTTGTCACGCCGCAACAGTGATCCTGAGCGTTTATGACAGGTGTCGGATCAAATTTATGTTCGTTTTGAAGGCTTCATCTCCGCTGCCTAATTGTCCACTTCCATCTGCAGTGTAAAGGTGCAGACTGGTCCGTGGGGCAGTGTCCTCTCTCATTACTTTGAGGAACAAACCGAAAGGAGTGAGAGGAGGATGGAGGATTATCTCTGTTTAATCTCGACTCATGGCAACTTGACAGACAGGGGAGTGTTTTTCTTAAGTTGTTTTGCCAACAGCTGTCCGGGATAAAATTCAGATCGCTTGTGAAGCTGATAAACAAGTCTGTCACCAAAAAAAAATTATGTTCATACATGACATGTTTGCATATTCAGTTACGTTTTGAAAGGTTACCCTGTCTGCATAATGTTTATCCTCTCATTCAGGAAATTTATTTTCAGACAAACTGTCTGAGAAAGATTGTGATACTGGTTCAGTCCTAAATAAGTCAAAACAAGCATGAAGCCTCAGGATGAACATGCTGAATTTTTAAACGTGTAACCACAACCATGATCTTTTCTCTGACCATTACGATTGTTTTACGAGTCTGTTTCTACCTAAATTTGAGATGTAATAGATAAACCACCACCTCGTGTGTCAAACTGTGCTTTGAACACCCCAAAATCTGCCTCACACTCAGGTCGCAACTGTTTTTTCCCCAAAATATAACTAGCGAAGTCAATATGCATTTCATAAACGCATCTTAAAGGTAACAGGGTGTTTGTTGCATTATTAAATAAAGTTTATTACTATTTAATCGGAGATAGCTGGAAGATGGAAATTATTCGAGCTGAAAAAAACTGAAGATTCACTTGGACAGCACAAAGCTTTTGAGTTTTCATTTGGTTTTCCAGGTTTAAAACTCAAGGCTAATCTTTGAAAGGACTAATTTTTTAACATTTAAGAAAAAAAACATATTAAACATGCAGAGTTTTGCTGCCGTTGATGGTAAATGTATTTGGTTTCTCTTACCTGCCACCCACAGAGAAGTCAGAGATGGCATAGAAGTACGAGCGCAACACCTTCGCGTCCTTGAAGAACTCATCTCCAAAGGTGTTGAGCCTGTCCAAAGAGATGAGCAGGTCCGTGGCCGTCACCCATTCCTGGAAGAGAAAGAAAGGTATGGAAGACGAAAGAAACCAACAGAGTTAGAGAGAGATGCTAGAAAACACCTTTTTTTTAAGGTCACCCACTTCAAAAAAAAAATGGAAATGAAAGAAAACCAGAGGGGGGCAGTGTGTTGGCTGCTTTCACTCTTGGAGGCAGAAGGAAGCAGAGAGGAAGTAAGAGGGAGGACATGATCTGGGCTTTAGTTGAGAGAGGCGAGAGGAGCGAGGATGTGTGAGAAAAAGTTAACAGCAAAGAAAAGAAGAAGTTGGATTGGAGATTTGAGGATCAAGGAGAGGAGACAGGGGTGATGGTGTAACAGCGGGGGAGAGAGCAGATGTAATAGGGAGATAATGAGTGTAGTGTTGGAAATTGAGTTAATGGCAGAAAGGGTGGGGAAGAAAGATGGGGATTAATGGTGAGAAAAGCTAAAATATATATATATATATATATTTATATATATAAAAAAACATAAGAAAAAGAGACAACACCAGAGCATTTCTGTGTAACGGACGGGACGAGGCAAAGCTCCCATCCCTGATATGGTTTAAGCTCCTCTGTTTGAACCCACTGCAAAGGTAAAGACAGGATGAAGCAAGAGTGCGAGAAAAAAGGGAAGAGGGATAACACAAACAGAGGAAAAGCAAACGGGAAGTGCAATAGCGGGCTGGGAGATGAAAGTGTGGCCAGGTAAAAGGAGAACAAATGACACGAGGAGTCTCTTACCCAGTGAACAGAACCGAACTTTAAAACAAATAGCTGGAGAGAAAACTTTCTGTCTGTTTCTTGGCTGGGACTCTGCGGCAGTCCTGAAAAGCCTGTAATGCTGTACGTTTTGAAGCTTTTCCCCAGAGGCGTCTTTGAAGTGCGGCAGTGGGAGAGGAGGAGATTGGAGCGGATGGGCCTCAGACAGAAAACATGTGCGATGAGTTCATTCATTCATGTTTCTCTCGAGTGCTACGGTTTGTCTTTGTAGCCCATCAAATAAGCACTGAGTGGTTTGGACGGGATTTAAGCCCATTTAGTACAGATCATATAGAGTTTGCATCACTGTATACAGAAACACTCTAATCTTGATAAATATTAATCTTTCGTGAACAAGTTTTCACTGGTTTTGATATTGTGCAGAAACTAACTGTGTGTCCTCTTT
>JAQNCA010000013.1:17715031-17726217 GCA_029783725.1 Acanthurus tractus
AGTCTCTCCTTCAGTAGTACTTGAATCTGCTTCAAGAGACCCATGTAGTTATACAGTGACATAAGTACCCTAATGTTCAAAAATGTAATTATTTTATGTGTAAAAACGAGTTTGCACATCTGAATGAATGAAATCTGAAGGGAAGTTCTGATAGTGATCTTAATTAATCTACTTTGCACGTAGAAATTAAATTATATAACACTTTAGGGTGGCAAATTATGTGATCATATTTTACATTTAAGCCTCAGAAAAGATTTGATGTTCTGAGAAAGATCATAAAACCTGATTAAGCCTTTAAAAAACTATCTCGGATAAAACAGCGACAAATTAGCTGCTGACTGACAAGTGTATGTAAAACCAGCTAGTTTGGACTTTTAAAAGACAGTTGAGCTTTTTCCACACTCTGACTTACACATGAATTGATAGATTTTTTTCCATCCAGCTGGTCACAGTGGTCCCGTATACACAGAGCAGCAGGAGTGATCACAGAGATATTGACTGAAGAACAGATGACACGAAATCAAAAGCACCTGTTGCCGTTCTGAGAGTGTAGGCTGTGATGCTGCTGACCTGCGCGAGGACAGACAGGAACGAGCCGGAGCTGTGGACGGACACATCTGGGAATGAAACTCTCCCAGATAAACAAACCAACTCAAGACTTTTTGCGTGAGTCCTTTGAAGTGTGAGAAACAAAATCCATTCAACAGACTGAATAATAAGGGTTTTTGCTGAAACATCAGATAAGATAAGATCCTTTATTAGTCCCACGATGGGGAAATTTGCATTGTTGCAGCAGCAAGTGGACAGTAATAGACAGAATGTAAAGAGCAGCAATAAGAATAAAGAACAATAAATAATAAGTACAAAATAAGAACAACAAAGAACATCATTGTTCCTCTACCAGAACAAGAGGTGGTGTGTTTAAATGAGGGACATACTTCAAGATCTGCCAAGAACTCTTGTCTGAAGTCGCTGAAGTCTATAAAAATGTCAGAGGTTCATTTCATCCGTTCACATGTTTCTTGTTGATGTGAACATAAACAACATCCCTGGATAATCAGAGTTAGCATAAACTTGATTTTCTTCTTGCAGCTTTAAGACTACAGAACTCACAGCAATGCTAACGACTTGTGTGCTTTTTGCTAAAGGCTAACATCAACTGCCTAACACGCTCCTGATGCTAGCAGTGATAATGTCTACCATGTTTAGTGTACGTTAGCATGTTGGCATGCTAACATTTGATAATTAGCATGAACCCATATAGCTAAGGACGATAGACGATAGAAATGTTGCAGGTATTTAGTCAAAAACCAAAGCATTCATTCTGATGGAGACATGAATGTTTGTACCAAATTTCATGACAGTTCATAACATGGTTGTGACACAGAAGTCAAAGCACATTTGTCAAAATTAGAGGATCACCAGAATTGATCTGATACATCATTAAAGAACCGTAATAGTCTGTAAAAATATTCTGCCCATTCACCCAAAAAGTCTTGAAGGTCTTTTAAATCCAGACAAAAGTGATGGATTGATCACCAAACTTTGGTTTTCCTCGAGAAAACGCCACCAGTTTGTCCAAAACACTTTGCTAATCTGTTGTGTTCAACATACAATTACAAAATTAGAGGTTTTTTTCATGTCTTTATGTTGCATAGTTTCAAAACACTTCACCTTACAAAGTTATTTAATCTAATGATGAGACTTTAGAACTCTCTATTCTCAATTGCTCAAAACCAAAAACATGCTCCTCTTTTTTCACACCCTCTTCACTACAAAATATAATTGGATGAATTTAATGTGTTGTGGACACAAGAAGTCTGAACCTCCTCCACTGCAGCACAAATAGAACTTTTCGAACCTTTGAAAAGGTTAGAAAATGAACAAACAGCTGAAAAGTTAAAAGAACTTCAGGTAAAGTTGGAGTCAATAGACATCTCAGTCTGGGTTTAACCAAGATGTCTGACCAGAAGACCCGGTAAAATTGAGCAAAGACGAAAGCAAAAAAGTGTAAATGCTCTGTTTTCGGTTCTTTTTCTTCAATAACTCTCCTAAAAATGGCTTTAGATATTCATGCAAGTGTCCACCACCTTGACCACAAAGCCCTTTTCTCCCTATCAGTCTATTGTTCTACCTTAGACTACCTGTTTCTACCTTTGCCTCCTTCGAATAATCCTTGGTCCCTAGATTCCTTAATCCCACATAATCCCTCCATGGCGAAAAGAGAAGTATTTCTCGCTCTCTTCATGCATCAACGCTGTATTTCTGACTGAAAACATAAAGCTCACTTTACAATATTTCAGGAGAACACGCTCGATCCCGTATGTCCTACAAACCTAGACTCTGGCTGGCTTTTGTTCCGGCCTGCCAGAGTCTCAAATTATATAACAGATAGATAGAGAGGCTGAAATAGCACAGTGGTAGAAGGGGATTAATCAGAAAAATGACGGTTAAATAATCTCTGAACTAGAAAACCTACCTTTTTCTTTGCTCCTTTGCAAAAAAAACAAATAAATGACTAAACAATACAAAAACAAGGTGGATCTGCTGTGTTTTTATACTTTTTAATCTAGTTTAAGTTGTTAAGACACAAAATTCAATTTTTCACTCTCTTTTTTCATGTTGTGCTTAGCAGAAAACTGATAAAGAAGAATTTCTAGACCCTCAGCTTACGAGCCAAATCCTGCATGCGGATTCCTCTTTCATGCATGTCGCCTCGCTGACAGCAGCCTTCCACACAATGCAGTCCGACCCATAGAAACACTACAGCTAATCCAATAGAAAAATGAAATGCACATTTCTATTTTCACTCGTTGTATACACAAGGGGACCTCACAGAGGAGAAAATGTCTTTATCCGGCTACTCAGTGCAGCTTACTGAATGTCTGAGCACTGCTGAGGCCTCAACACTGCAGCCTGTCGTCCATTTTTTTTTCTCCCCCCATCCCCCCCAGTTTTAAAAATGGGATCACTCTTGAGGAAGGCAAGCGTCTTTGTACTCCGTAGGAGGCTGCAGAGATGTCACACAGTCAAAGTGCTTGATGAGAGGGGAGGTTTTATGAGGAGACAGCATCCGGTGAAAAAAAAGCATGTGTGTAAAGGGTGTAAAGGGGGGGTGGGGTTTAGGTGTGTGTGTGTGTAAGTGTGTGAAGCCCTCGAGGCTTTTTAACATCACACTGTTTTGCTTTTCATACTTCTATGGGGGGTCTGAGTGCAAATTAAACATCCTCATGAGTTACAAACTGTTAGACTGATTAACTCTATATTTTTTTTTTGCGAGAGTTAAATAGATTTCATTCATCACGTCACACGATTTTATTTCAAATTTAACCACTCCATGTTACAGCTTTGATCCACAAAGCAATTATATTTTGTTTCAGGGAATGAATTTAAAATAAATATATATTTAAAACAGCAGCCTTGGAGTACAAAAAAGCAATTTCTCAGCTTGGAGTCAGAGACCAGTTTGCTTCAGCAGTTTTTCAACGAATGTTATATTCAAGATCTAAAATGTACTGTTAAGTTTTAAAACAAAAGTGTGTGTGGAGAGAAACACTTGGATGGGAGTTTATTGTCTATCTCATTCATCTTTAAATTGATTTTAAGATTTATATACAATAACCACAAGTATACTGATAGGCTAAGTAATTCAAATCCTCCAAAAAACTCCCTTTTTGTTATTTATATTCATATATTTTGGAAGATGTGGTCTTTTTCTTCAGGAGCAGATTGTAGCTTCGCAGGCTTTCACTGCATATTCTCCACATGAAGACACCCTTACTCTTTTATTTAATGATGTGGAGGAGGACAGCTTCCTCTACAGAGGTGCACTCGCATCGCCAGACCTTTTTTTTTTTCCTCCACACTTTTTTCCCTCACATTTCAGGAGAAAGGTCAGACAGAAGAACATGCTATTATTATCTCTGTCTTGAGAAGCATTTTGCTCATGGCAGGAGGGGCAATCACCGTGGTCCGATCATCTCAGCACACAGCTCCTGGAGATTTTTTTTTTTTGTTGTTGGGAATATTTGTCCACGACGCAGCAGGGATTTTTGTAGTGACAGAGTGTATAAATAGCAACATGCACACTGTATTGAGGACAGCGGAGAGAGGAACACAGGGAGAAAACACTCCGGCGGGAGGCCTTTGTGTCATCCACATCCTGTGATCAGGTTATGCAGGTGGCGGTGGGACTTTTACCAAGAAACAATGAATTGCACTTCAAATGAGGCGCATTTATCATGTCCCTCCTGCTGAGGTCATTTACATTGTTTGACTGTTTCCGTTTATAGCCACATGGCAACTGTGCAGTTTATTCAATAACCAAAACTCTATTATCTCCAAAAAAAAGGTGAAAAAATAAAGGCATAAATTCTTCACATATGGTAATATATAACAGTTTTATTCACGTCACATTCAGTCACGTTTGCCAGCTTCCTTTCTCACTTCCTCTCTGACTGGTGTTTCTCCTCATTAGCAACAGGCGACGAAATGAAACGCGCCATTACCTTGAATAAAATTACAGATTTAACTGAATTGGAACAGTTTTTTTCGCTGTGTTTGTGTTTGTGTTTGTCTCAGACTCTGATTGATCTCATAACTCACCAAGAACTTCAGCAGTTTCAATCATTAGCCTCCGTTTTCTTTTGAATTTTCTCTCTCTCGCTTTTTAACATTCCTGAGGCGGATTCATTTGAAACAATTTAAACTGATACGTTAGACTCCATCAATACCTGCCACAACCAACAAGTTTTACACAGACTACATATGTTCTCATGCTACTTAAAAGATCAGCTTAGATTCCGTCTAAACAAGGATTTTAGGGTTTAAGTAAAGAAAAACTTAGCCGTCTAAGAATAAATCTTGCTCTAATTTTCTGTTTGAGAATCTACTGGCAAGTCTTATTCACTGAAGATAGTACAGTAGATATTTAGATGGAGATTTACAAGCATCCAGTGATTTTCTATGGAGTTTGACAATCCAAGTTTTATTTCCTGCCCTGCTGTTTCTTGCAATGAATACTCTTATTTCATCTGCATAGAAATTGAGCTATTAATACTGTATTTATCACAGTGACATACCTTCCTTCAGTAGATAGATAGTAGACAAGATTATTTTAATGTACTTTTTATACATTACAAGTTACATACTGATCTGCACAGACACAACAACTAAGATCATCAGTGATAAATACTGAGATAAGTCTCAAAGTATTCCACTGAAGGGTGATGCATGGACAGACGCTCACATGTGTGCCCACACACTCGTCAAAGAGGAAGGGAGAGGCTGCATTAAGTGCTTTATTTACTCATTTTAACCACGCTTTACTGTGCCCATCCCTCCCAGCTTTTCCCCCAAGAGGCTGCCATTAATTCAGCACGGCCCCTCTCACAGCTTCATCAATGTTAATCAGAGCTAAACATAACTTTAGATTCCCCTCAGCACGCTTTGAAAAAAAGGCTTTAAGGCTTGAGGGCACAATTCTGTGTGTGTAGAGTTATGGTTTGTTTGTTTGTGAGAAAGTGTTGGATTAAGATGACCCAGACAGAGGTGGCGCCCAGGAGCACTGTGAGCAATAGATAGTGTAAGTTACACAGGAATGCTACATTATAATAATAACAATAATGACACTGAAAGCAACTATTGAGTCCAGATGGTTGTCATATGGTAAAGTTTAAATGGATTTCTTTCTGAGTTTTTCGAAGCAGCTTTTTTGAAAGTCAATACTAAAACCAGCAACATTCATTATGGGTTATTATCAGGGTTTTGATGTTTTAAAACTTTGCTTTGCACACCTGTGGATCGACTGGTTGGTAGGATATCACAGGTCAACGAAACAGAGCAAAAGACTCCTGCAACACATCCTCTTCACTCGCAGTCGGAGATGTTTAATGACATTTTGGAACGCAGACCTCCAACAGGTTGAAAACACAATTTGCCAAAATTTTGTTTGCTCCTTTTAATTAAAATAAAGTGCTGAAGCAGAGATTTATATTGTTATTATAAGGAATATCGTAATATTTTTGTACAGTGTTATTTGACTGTATCGTGTTACCATATATATTTATATTGTAGAATTTTTCTTTTTTTAATTTATGTCTCTGTAATATCGACATTTGCTGCCCTCAACTGCACATCCATTCACAAAGAGACCACAATGGAAAGAAGCCTGAGGGCTTTTTTGGTGTTATCTCACCTGCCCAGGCAGAGTGAAAATCTTTGTAAAAAAAAACATTTGTGAAATATCTCAAATCAAATCAAAACCCTTTTTTTTTTTCTACTCTTCTTAATCCATAAATATTGTTTGTTTTTCCATTATGTGGCAGCTTTGCAGTCAGTTGTGATCTATGTAAAATCACTTCACATGGTGTCAGATGAGAGTGGAGCTTGTGGCCTCACCTGCAGCACCAGGCTCTGGTCAAAGTTGTAAGCGCTGGGTCGTCCCTCCAGGGTTGAGAAAGCCACGTTTCCTCCGGTGAGCGGTGAGATGTCGCTGAACTCGTCTGTGCAGAGAGCATTCCTCTCATCACCTCCTGGGCGGATGTAAGCCTTCGCATCCTTCCCGTAGGTCTTTGTACAAGAGGCGCTGTAATACTGGTAAGGCAACCAGGGCCCGTCCTGCTCCGTGCGCTTGTAGATGGCGAAGCTTTCCGGCCGACTGGTGTAGAATTTCAATCGAATGTAGGTTATCTCAAAAGCCTTCCCTGTGGAAAACAGACATGATTAGCTTTGAATGGAATCATTTAAAGAATTACTGTCAAAACTAGATCCATTGTAGTTACACAGTTAGCGCAAGGCTGGCTGTGTGAGAGACAAATGCTGTTGAGTGATAGTTTAGGCCCCAGGAGCAAAGAAGAAAAAGAGACGGACATAATTGCATTATAGAAAGAAGGAAAACAATGGGGGATAGGCTTAATTTCCTGTGCCTCCATGCGGAGTAAATGAATGTCATTCCTGCAGGAGCAGAAGAATACCCAGGATTATTTTCTCATTATGCAGATCATAATGGACCCCAGAAGTGAAACATAGGTCAAAGGGAAGAAGACAAAAAAAAAAAGCAGGCTCTTCTTGATATTGACGGAGGAACAGAACAGGGCAACGAGTGCAAGGAGGGAAAAGTGCCTGTTTTGCCGAATCACTGATCTGATGCAACACGTGAGGTGCAACAGGAAAGCAGCTCATCTGATCGATAGAAAAGTGATCGGTCAGACATGATAAACGCTAATGAGTGTCGCTGGGAATGAGCGTTGCATTCAATTAACCATATCATTGATTGAGTTTTATATCTGAGGTGAAGTGTGAGTCGTGAATCAGCCATTCGAGGGCACGGATAGAGAGAAACAGACATGTAAGACTTTTCATAGGTTTTTATTTCCCCTAAAGCAGTGATTCGACTTCAATCTGTGTAAAAAAAAAAAGGAAAAAGGTGGATTTGAGAGCACGAGCTCTGCATCTGGAAGATCCGAAGCAAACGAGGAAGATATACCCAGATTTCCATTCGAGTTGGTGCTGGGGGATTTAGCAGTCTCGACTGGGTTGCGATGTAATTGGTGCTGCATTGTAGCTGAGGAATGTCTAAAAAAGTCATTTTTGAAGGTGCATAGTAAGTGGAGGGATAAATCTCACAGGTACATGTTTAATTAAATGAGAGGAAAAGTTGGGGAGGGGAAAAAAAAATCCATTTTGGTGTATTTTTTTGCATATTGTGCACTCAGACGGTCTGAATTAATGCAGCTTTTTTTTAAAACAATACTTCCTGAGTGGAAAACTGAAATAAGGAAGTCATTAATTTGCAAAAAAAAAGTTGTATTTTTTCAGTTTTGCCGAAAAGCAGACATCTTCTGCTCTGATCTCAAAGCAAACACAGAATCAGTGTTTTCCTTTTTGATTCGAGTGATGGTCACTTCCTCCCTGTGTTTACTCAGTATGGACGCTTCAAACAATAATCTCGGAGCCGCGTCGTGGACCCTCGCAGAGTTCTACTTCCTGAATATGAACACACACTGAAAATCTGCCAAATGTTGTGCAGCTTTACGAGGGATTAACTGGACAGACACAAAGCTGAAGTCACGCTGAGACCTGAGAGGGAAGCGACATGGAGAATCTCTCCAAACAGGCTTCTTCATCGCGCTCTTGGGGATATTTTCTGCATCATTAGATACTAAGTCTCAGCCGCCGCTCTGCACATTCATTGAGGGATGCCGTCCTCTGGTGCAGCCGTAATGACATCTGTTGCTTTTTTTCGCTGCAAAGACACAACTTTCGTCGTCTCGTTTTTTTCTGCAGCGGTCTCTAATGGTATCTTTCCTTCAGGAGAACTGAGATCATTTAGCTTTCATTTACTCCCTGCATGAGGTGAGCTCAGCCCTGCGGGGACTGACGAGAAAACATAAAACGAGGCAGAAGATATTACATTTGTTGTATATTTCCGCTGTGATGAAATGCAGCCTAATTGCAAAGGATATTTGTATGATCTCGTGCGTTGTGTTCAATGATTCGTGATTCATCCTCCTTTTTTTCAGAAGTGCATACTTTATGTCTTCATTAGGCTTAATTTGGAGGGTTTTTTTTTTCTTTTAGCTATTAGATTTTCACCACAGTCGCACATAACACAAGAAAATCTAGAAAATTTTGCCTTATGGTGGAACTCACACGCAGCTCGGACAGCTCAGGCGGAGGCAGAAGTCTCTCTTTGTTCAAAAAACAGGGGTTTTTTTGAGCACTGAAAATCAAGACAAGTTTGGAAACCCAGTAACGTGTGTCACTTTGCAGACCTGAAGCTAAAATCGTGTGTGGCATCCCAAAATCCTACCACAGCTGTTCATTTTGTGCACAGACAAGCCAATAAAACGACTTATTTGGACTCCTTTAAGAGTAGAGGCTGCGAGGCTGCAGAGGAACAGCGTCTGACCTGCTCTGAGTCATTAGTGTCAACTTAACACAGCTGCTCTCGTCTGCTCAGACTGAGCCAGACTGAGACTAAACTCACCATAAGTACCACACACTCACTGTTTACACTGTATTTTACTGCAAGCTGAGACTTTTTGGTGATCAGCAAATACACGGACGAGCGTGTTTATCTTCTGATTATTTTTTTTTTCTCAAAGTTTTCTAAGGGATGAAACGGAATAGAAGAAGAGAAATTTGTCGCCTCATGCGGCGTGCGACGCCAATAATCCGACTGCGAGAGTGTCACGCCGACTGTGGCAGACTTTTTTTTTTTTTTTTTTTATAATTGTTTTACATCTGGGACAGGATGTTGCTTTTCTTTGACGGCGCTGAATGAGAACCAGCTGCAGACATCAATGTGTGCCGTTAGAAAAATGTGTGTGTGTGTGTGTGTGTTTCTTGAGTCTTTGTGGGAAAAACCTGACCCCAATTCCTTACCAGCAAACAGCCCGGCATTTTCTTTTTTTTTTTCTTCCTCCCCCCTTCTTCTCCCTCTTCTTCTTCTTCCTCATTATGTTTTGTTTACTCCCCTTGAAGCGGCCCGATTCTCCCATTTCTTTCTACTCTTCCGCAGACCCACGCTGACCTGGCTGCAGTATGTGTCCCTACATCCTACTGCACTGTTTATCATCCCAGCATTTGCCTGTATTCCCTTCAGAGACGGCTTGTTTTGTTTGGAGAGGCAAAAGAAAACAGTAATGTCGAGGATGCCCCCCACCAGCACCCCAGATGGATCGCAGAGCTTTCACATGGAACAAAGCGACGCCACACATACAGAATTTAGGGATTTTCAGCTACATAAAGATGCTGTTCTACGTGAAAAAAAAAACAAAACATAATTATCCTTATTTTTGAGAACGCCGGAGTGATCTGAAGGCATCTGGAACAGAAAAACACATGTTTTAGAGATGTGCAGGGAGGGGGCAGAGGTCAACTTAGTCTGACGGAGACAGACTTGTGGGTGTTGTGATTGTTTGAAGAAAAACAAACCCTCCAGACAACACAGAAACATACCTCAGCCGCCACCACCACCGCCGCCGCCGCTGCAGCAGCACTGGCAGCTTTCCCAAAGTTAAAAAAGAAAAAAAAAAACAGAAATAGCCGGAGATTATAAACAACAAAGCCTGGAAACACAGCCAGACATCTACTTGCTATTGGAAATCAATATTCTCCATCTGACGGAGGCACGTCTTGCTTCCAGAGCACGTGATGAAACGCTTCCTTTAAAGTCAAAACTCTGACATTTTTCAACTCCTGTCAACATTTTTGTCATCTTCATGTTGCCTTTGAAGCAGAGCCTTTCTGATGGGGAGTGTCCACCCTCCACCTACAGAGGAGGAGGTGGAGGGAGGAAATCGGACCTGACAGGAAAATTTCTAGTGTTCAGCAGGAAATGTCTCCGTGCTGACGGCTGAAAATCCAAACTCACATATAGAGGATGAAAACAAAAAGAAATATGTAGGGAGACTGTAAATTTAGCAAGAAAGCAACTCTAATTTATATTTATCTATGTATTTATCATAGATTCAATGACTCACAATGAAAAACCCACAAAGAATTATCACCTGAATCTGAAGTTCCTCTCAACTCCACTGAGCTTTTTCGTCATTGTTTACATCTTTGGTTGTAAAAAGGGGACTATTTTGGTTCATTCGCCACTTTCTCAGCACTATTTTTGGTCAAAGCAGGCAGCTGTTTTGAACTAAAAGCCTAAAAAGCCACTTAATGCCTCTTAAAGTTCTTGAGTAGTAAGAAGGTGCTTAACATTAACTTAAACTGGTTAAAGAACCAAATATTTCCCTGAGGAGTTGGCAGAAAAAGTGCTGAAAAGAGAGTAAACATTGAATTTACTTCCACCAAGTGGCCGGGGACACGACTCCAAAAAGTAATAATAATAATAATAATGTTGTTGAGTTTCTGTTAGATTTCTAGATAAAGAACTAAATGCTTCTCTGTGTGCTGTATGAAGTGAAGAGATGATCTTTTAGTTTGCAGGTTTGTGGCTTTTTTAAAACTGGATCCAAATCTCTTCTGCCTTCAGCTTGATTACAAAGAAAGCTGCTACAAATCAGACAGTCTGTATCTAATTAACTGCCTCAGTGCAAAACTTGCCATCAGTGTCTTAGCTTATAGCTATAGCCATAGCTGTTTACAGAAGTTAAATTTACCCAGCATGCACTGTGAACATCCTGGTCAGATCACCGTCCCACCCACATCCAACCAAAAACAACTGTGTG
>JAQNCA010000013.1:17755312-17765992 GCA_029783725.1 Acanthurus tractus
AGTTGCAGGAAGGATTTCCTGAAGCGTTCCTCTTGGAGAAGATGCTCTGCTGTCTGTCCACTGTGTGGTGGAGGGGGTGGTCCTGGTCGTCCATGATGGAAAGCAGTTTGTTCATCCTCCTCTCCACCACTGCCTCAAAGGTCTCCAGTCTGCAGCCAGTGACAGAGCCAGTCTTCCTGATCAGTGTGTTCAGTCTGCTGGTGTCACCAGCTGTGATGCTGCTCCCCCAGCAGACCACTGAGGAGAAGAGAGCGCCAGCCAGCTCCGACAGACTGGAAGAAGATCTCCAGCATCTTGCTGCACACATTGAAGGATCTCAGCTTCCTCAGGAAGTGGAGTCTGCTGTTTAATCCATGTTATTTACACTTCTGGGTCGGACTGTGTTAAAGCCTAATTTCTCCAGATTTCCATGAAATTTGGCACAAAGTTTACAAAGTTTGGTCAGAGAATGAATCCCAGTGACTTTGCTCATCTCCTGTCTTTTTCTTCCTGTACCATCATCAGCTCAAAAATTCCCATTTGTCCAACACTGTAGTCTGGATTTTGACCAACTATCGGCAAAACTAATGACATTCCCAAACAAGGGCAGCATGTGTGTGTGATCCATATTCATGCCCCTGAGCTAGGCCTATGGCTGGGGCATGTAAGCAATGATATTTCCATAAAAGCGTGATGCTTCACAGCCAGTGATCGCTCGCATGGTGTGACATGTGTTCTTTTTTTTTTTAATTCCACTTTTAAACTAACGACCTTTCCATCAGCCTCGGTTTGTGCTTAGCTCTAATTAGTAAATGTTAGCATGGTTACAGTCCGCAGTGAGATGCTGACAATGTCGGTGTTACATGAGAAACACGAGCATGTCGACATTAAGGCTGCGTGCATGTAAGTTATGCAGACAGTAACACCTCAAAGCGCCACAGCGCTGAAACTCAATCTCACAGAGCCGCTAGAGCCTTGTTATACTTCACTCCGTCAATGTGCTGTTTTTCTTTCTCACCAGTCTTCACCCCCTTTTGTCCTTCAGTCCTTTTTGTGAATGCAACCGAGTCTCTTTATATGGTATTTTTTATGCAAGGCACAGAGAGGTTATGCTAAGAGGCCGGACCAAAACAAACAATCTAGTTTAACTAACAGACTGTCTCGCTGTTATATTTCCTAGGGGCTTATTTTGGCGAGAGTAGAGAAGAACACGGGCACATCTACATAAGAGCACACAGAGGCAGCGCTCGGTCTTTAGGCTACTTATGTTTCATTTAAGCCGGCCGGTGTCTTTGTCTGGTGGCACAGACAGTTGATGCCGGAGAAATAAAGATCAGAGTTTTGCGACTCAAGAGAGAAAAACAGAATGTTTTTTGTTTTTTTTTTTTTTTCCAGGGCAGGCCAGGTAAAGAAACTAACACCCCTCTCACATTATTAGACTAAAAAACCCACTAACATCTGGGTTTTGGCACAGAGTCCAATCAGTATTCATACCCAGGAAACACTTATTTTTTTTGACTCTCAGCCACAAATTCATCCAAATTCCATTCGGTTCAATTCGAACTGCACTCAAACGACCTTAAATCAGCATTGAGAAAAAAAAAAGGTCTGGCCTCAAAAAAAAAAAAAAAGGAACTGCAGGAACATTTTCACTGGTGTCTGTTGCTTCCAGGAAGCAAACACACAAAAGCAAACATGTTTTGAGCGATTTTACCTGCAATTAAAAACTCAAACACATGCTAATTTATGTTAAAATAAAAAAAGATTATGGGTAATTAAAAATGTTAATGGAAAACAGATTAATGCACATATTTGGCTGCAGTTTTTTATTGTACATATAAACCCCTGCACATTTTTTCTACTGGGCGAGTCATTTTTTTGACGCCGTATAACAAAACAGATATTATATGGCGCTACACCTGATTACCTTCACTAGCTCGGTCCATTCAGGATGGCTATTTGGGCTGTACTCTCTGTGCCTTTACTCCTTTACGTCTCTAACGCTGATAAATTGCAATGTTTGGGCGCCGTTTCTCTGCACGGCGGATCATATTTCATGCCACACAGCACAGGAAGGAGGATTGGAGAGGAGGGACAGCCAGAAGGTAAAGGGGAGGTTTGAGAGGAATATGAGAAGGAGAGGAGAGGATGGGAATGACATGTGGTTTTGATGAGTTGTGTCCCTGATGTGAGAATATTTAGATTTTAAAAACCATGTGAATAGCAGCAGGAGCAACGCCTCAGGAGTCATTCGCTTCACCTGACATCCGCCCAAATCCAGGAAGTTCCCACCTGTTGCCATGTACATGCCACATATGCTTGGTACGCACAGTTGATGTTTTAAGGCAAAAAAATATGCTCCCTAAAAAGCATATAATCAATGTCACTGATGTTTCATATTTGTGTTCGCTTTGCCAAAATGTAAGCTTAATGAATATCCCTGAGTGGGTGAGTATTAGATGTGAACAGACAGAGCTGTTGGCTGAAGCCTCCACTGCATTTCATTTGCAAGATGGTTTCATTTGGTGTGGGATGACAGAGGCAAGTCTGCCATCAGCAGCCATTTATGATCATCAATATATATATATATATATATGAAAAAAAAAAGCATCTCATTTATGTTTCTGTGACCGAAGCCACAAATTTTACTTTCATCAGCGAACAAAATGATGCAGTCGCTCGCTGCTTGTGACTTGAGACAAAAATCTAAAAAAAGCAAAACATAAAAACTTAAAAACAATTTGTTCAAAGCTCAGTAACGTGGGTTTAATGGCGTAATGTCAGCTGATGTTACTTCACAGTTTAACTTCAGTCACTTAATACATGATCCACACACACCAAAAAATGGTGTTGAACATATTATTTAAAAAGTTAATATTACATGTTGCTAATTACTGTCATTTGAAAGTAATTAGGGGCTTTATGATATCACTTTCTGTGCTGATTTATGCATCGCACTTCACTTTATCAGATGCGATCTTTATTTGCAAGTTTCACAGGATAAACACACGCTCATTTGCATGTTTTGCAGCTGTTTGCAGCGGCTTTCTTGCAAGCTCATGTTTTTCCTGTGTCTCGCAGGCGGGACCACATGGTGAGGTGTGTATTTAAATTTCAGGCCTGTTTTTTTTTCAACAATATGCACAAAAAAAAAAATGCAAAAACAATTGCCAACAAAAACAGCACTGAATAGATATATCCATCTATGTTTTGAAACCTAGATGGAGCAGAGTTCCCAAACATACTGGCCACAGTTAGCCATACACTTGCACACATACACACATTTCTTATGCACCAAGTTTGCACTAAATAGCAGACAAATTTTCCCAGTTTATATGCGCAATTTCTTATTTTAAATTTTCCAAATTGCAAATGCTATTTTGTTAGCTTTTGCTATGTTTCTGTAAAACACATGGTGTTTAATGTTGTCAATTTTCTTTTTTGGTGCAGGTTTATATGTCATCATTAAGGTGGCTGTTACTTTTTGTGACTCCAGCTGTATTTTACTGCTGGGTTTTTAACTTTTTTTTTACCCTCCTGTGTCTAAATTCATGAAAGGGAAGATATCGCCGCAAGCAACTGAACACTTTGGCTGGCGATGCCTCACTTCATATATTTACAGTCATAAAATGAATAAAAAATCCTATGAGCAATGTCTTGTTTTGTGTTTCTTATGCTGAAATTAATATATTAGCGTTGCTCATTACTTTTTAAAGGGTTACCCCGGACACTGCAAACACATATCTGTGCAGACAAAAAAAAAAAAAATGGACGACAGCAAAGTGCCCTTTTAGCAACACTTTTAAAAATGTCTGAACTGTTTGTTTCCATGCAAAAAGGGCACATGTATCCTGTCACATGCATCCGTCAGTCTACTCTTTCATGCATAACCGGGGCATGCTGAGCAGTCACTTAAGCAAAAATGGCTGCCTATAATACACAGAGGGGGGCCGAGCATTTGCTGCAGGCACAAGTATCTCACTCATGTCTTTTGAATGTCTGAATTTGAAAAAAAAAAAAAAAACCAGATATAATTTACTATACTGGCAGCAAATAAAGATGAGAGAACATTCATTTATATCTTCAGCTCCCAATGCTAGATAAAAGAAGAATCTGACGGAGCGTTTGTTGGAGATAGCCGGATGAGAGCTGAATGAGAAGCAGTCGGAGAGCAAAAGAAAACAAGTATGTAATTCTAATAGTTGAGGGAGGAACTAAGAGATAGGGCGAGTTTCAGGGAGGGTGCAAGGAGATAAAGGGAAAGAGGATAAAAAAAAAAAGAAACGGAGGGAGAGATGCAAATGTCCTGAGTTGATAAGCGGGGAGCCAATCTCAGCCAACATATGGAGCTGCGTGGAGAAGGAGCTCCTTCAGCACGGAGCCTTATCTGCAGAACGACTCCTCTTCAGCCTGATTGAATGACTAATCTCCTGGTCTGACAGCATAACAAGGCTGAAAGTACACAAAGACACAGAGCCTGAGGAGATGGAAGGAGCGGGCTAACCCGGGAACACTGCAGGGCATTTAGCCTCAGGATATAGGCAGAGAGACATAACAGAGCGAAGGAATAAAATGACTGACAATATATAAAAAGGGGGCAAACAGGAAAAATAACACGATTAGCTGCTATTCTCAAAAACAACAGCGTCTAAGCAAAATAGCAGAAAAGACACAATTTAAAAAACTTAAGAAAAGGGCAAAACCCAGCTTCAGACGGCGGTTGTGCAGAACCTTCTCGTTGCTAAGAGGTCGGATAAGTGAACATGAATATTGAGTCATTTGTCACGCGAATTTCCCCAAGGAGAGTCACCTGCGGCACGGCTGAACTCTCCCTTTCCCACTGCTGCCCGCCACTGATTTTCTCATTTAGACCTCCACAAGTAATTAGAGTTCATTATGAGCATTCCTGATGCAATTACTAAGCTAATGGAATCTAATTAAAAACCTGCAGTCAACTGCTCCCATTGTTTTGGCTTCCTACAATGGCGTTCATACGTGTTATCATCAGGGTCCTTCAAGTAGTCGCTGGATAAATAAAAAGGAGAATAATAGCAGCAGGATGCAAAACGACTCCCCCTCCCCCCCGGCGCTTTATCATGTTTACCTTTTAGAAACCATGATGGAAATGTCAGTTTATGCTGACAGCTGCTAAAAAAAACTACAGCAAACAATAACTAAAGCCTACTACTGTGATTCCCTGATGACAATTTCTTTTTCTTTACAAATTTCAATAAACACGTCAAAGCTATTTCTCACAGCCATTCGTCAGAAATAAATCACTTTAACTGGCCTCTATCACTGAAGTGGGATATTTATGGAGGTGCTTCAGCAATTCACTATCACATCTCCAGAAATTTGGGGAACTTTTAAAATGCAGAAGAGGAAAAAAAAAAAAAAAAAAAAGGATATATAACAATGAAAGCAGCATATTCTGACTTTCAGTCTCTCTTGAGTTGAGCTCACCAAATAACAGATGCTACATCTGTTGTAATGCAACACATTACACTGCAGTTCCTTAATAAAAAGGCTTTCATCTTTCAAATTCTTTGCCTCTAGTTTTTCCTTTTAAAAGTTTCAGTCTCAGACTATAGAAATCCCTTCCAGAGCCACAAGAGACGTTACACAACTGCTCCTGCAGGCTGAGTTGATTAACCAAAGGAATAAACTGACCTTTAAAATTAGTGGAGCGTCTCTTTTAAATAATTGTGAGAACATTATAAATAGTCAGTGTCTTTTAAACCTACTTGTGTAATCTAAAATGTATTTCTTAAGCAGAGCTTGTGTCAATGTTTGCTGAATGTAAAGACGAGAATCTCACGGCCTCATGATTCCCAACAGAGTCACAGCAAATATTGTGCATGATAAGTTTGACCCTAATTTAAACTGTGGAGTCGCGTTGTTTAAGCAGGAACTGAAACTTGCTTTTAATTGTCTTTGGGTATCTTTTATTTGTCTGATTCAAATGTTACTTAAACCTGTCAGGGTGCACAGAAATACTAATGATGATACCACCTTTCATCCACTTAAACCTGCCGCTTTGCACCCACCGGAGATGCCACGTGCGAAACAAAATGCAGTCATCTGTCACGAACAAACCAAAGCTGTCACATGTTCATGTGGGATTCTGTCTTTATAGCTGAGAAAATATCTGCTCAGAGTTTTTAAAGTAGACGAGAAAACACTGACACACATTGTTATTCTGACAAAGTAAACATTTTTCATTTAAAAAAAAGACTTTCGAGTGGGTTCAGGCTGTTTTACGCCCCCATTTTATGTGAATGAGAATACTGGGGGATAAAAAAGTGCATGATATATATATATATATGTAGAAGATCTCAAAGGAAAGTTTTTCACATGTCATCACTAATATATAACCTGTACAAATTCTTTCTACTGTCAGTGTCCCAGAAACATGTTGTGGATGTAGAAATGTGCCTACAGATCAAAGATGTGCAGAGTTTGGGGTGGATGGGGGGGGGCGGGGTTCTGACTGATGAATAAACCTCCTTTAAGATGTGTTATTCAGAGCACAGCATCCCAATCAAGTGCAGCACCGCTGGGTGATGGTATGTTATACTGTTAACAGTTCAATTCTCTCATCTTTTTCTTCACTCTGTGGGGTTTTTTTCATCTCTTGATCTTTGTTTGCATTGCATACAGTAAGTGTTACAAACTGGACGGGAGATCAGACAGAATGGCAGTGATTCACACACTTTCACCAGGGAGCAAAGAGGGACTTTTTACTGTTTTGGAAACACAGTCAGTAGCAAACTGAGACAGCTGAATAAGAAATAAACCGATTTCTTTAAACAGCCAAATTTCACTACAGAAAAACAAAATGAGTGGCATGTGGTCCGCGGGGATGTGACTGAGGACTTACATCATTCTGCTCCCAGAAGTCGATGCGTAAGTGCAACAGTGTTTTCATCTGAGGCCTAAGCTGTTCCCTGTTGAGAGATAAGGAGCCATGTGGTGATGCATGTTTATAACCTTTGATTTGAGCATATTTACATTCAGGAGCATCACTACAAAGTCAGCCGTGCGAGACACATTGACTTTCTGAGCGGACCACACAGCTCTTTGATATGACCAGGCATAAATCATAAAAGGACTATCGACTCCAGGAGAAAAGGGGGGTAACATTAAAAGATTGTTAAAAAAAAAAAAGGAGGCTTAATTCATTAAAATCCCATTCATTAAAAAAGATGAACGAAGGAAATGTGTTTTAGCCATTTTCTTTCACCATAGCCTGAAATGTGCCTCCCACAAATCTGCTTGACACATAATATTTCAATAACTTTTTTTTTTTTCTATTACTCATCTGACAAAAAGATTTTGGCTGATTTTTAAAAAAATATGAACTGACGATGAGTTGATTCCGGTTCAAATTGTTCAGAATGAGTAGTTTCACCACTGTACTTACTGAATGATGCAAAATTAATCAGCTCACAGTGACAATTGCTGCGTAGTTCATCAGCTGATGGTTAAAAAAATTAAGTACAAGATCAATTTCAAGGCCACTTTTCATGATTGAGTGTTAAAACTCACATTTGCTGTCAGCAAAAACACACATTGATGGTCTGAGATCAACTGAAATTGTTGCTGAAGGCGATGAAACCTTTTGTTGTCGTTGTTCGGTCAAGGGACTCTGAAATTATTTAGACTGGAGGAATCAACACTCCTTTAAAAAGATAAAAAAAAAAGGTCTGTGGCACCTGTGCTCTTTAATATAATCAGGAATAAACACCAGCAATCCCACATGTCTTCAAAGTGCTGCTGCAGTCGTGGGCACGCCGTACACTTTTCGCATCAAATTCACACTCCGCACACACTAGTTTCTACCTAATTTTATCCATTTGCATGTGCAAAATGTGGCAAACGCATCATGCACAGTAGTTCCTGTGACTTCTGAGTCACCGGCAGCTTGATGAGCGGTGATGAAACGATAATTACCTCTTTCTTACGTGACAGAACAGAGAATTTATCTGTGATATGACTGACTTTTTCCATCCTTTGAAATAACTTAACGTATACAGAGAGTTTTCCTCTCCTCCAATTATGGCAAAGAGATGAGATTTGCCCTTTTTTTCCCACGATGCCCTTGATTCAGTGCACTTGATTTAGATTAGCTCTTATGTAATAAGGTTGTTCACAGTTATTTAGTTGAGGTCAAACGGACTAAATTAGCATTCTTGCCATTATCACTTCTTGTTACACAGAACGAAATGGAACGAGCACAATAATGTACTTAGGTGGATGAATGCAAAAAAGGGTGAATTAGTCAGCGTTTGAGCCAAATTACTCATATCTGGCTTTTTCTTTGGTTGTAATTTAAGTCTTTTTTCATAACAGGTTCACGAGTCTCCGCTGAGTTTTAGTGCACTCTGAAGGTTAGCCTGCAGTTAGAGATTACACGCCCACTAAACAAACTGACTCACTCCCCTGCTGAGTCAACTGCCCATCGTTCACACGTTAAAAAAAGGAAGAGCCCGGTTGCATTTGCTTCTTGCCCAGCTTCTGCCACACAGAGCCACCAACAAATGACTCGTCTGTGCCGCCGAGTCCCGGCTTCCTCAGCCTCCCCGTGAAAAAAAACTATTGCTGATGGCTTTTCAATCACTTTACTTGCATTGTTTTATAATTAACATCAGAAAGCAGAGTTAACCCACACTTATCTTGAGGCACCAAAAGGCGTACTTTGCATAATGCTCGTGTTCAACATTGCAGAGAGGAAAATCAACTTTGTTTTCAGCTCACACAAACATTTTTTAATTAGTTAAATCCAAATCCAAATAAATAAGATGGATTTGAACACAAAAGAAATCTAGTTTCTTTCATTCTTAAACTGTTATTAAAAGAGATGAGACCAACAAGTAAAGAGAGTGTCCATCATTAAAGAAAGACGAGATAAAATTGTTTTTAAGTGACAAAAGCCCTCTAGTGGCCATCTGAAATATGACTTTGCAGGAAATTTGCTAACATCACTGATAATTTAACACATCTATTGCCATTTTACAGCACAAGGTTGCAGAATAAAAACTGTAGTCCCCTTATTCTCCTGCTTAAGGAACAAAGTTCGTCAGCACTGATGATTTCCTGTTTCCTCATGTCAGATGTTTCTTTTAACGGTGACTGCCATCGTTTCCTCAGAAAATTACACTTACAAAAAGGTCCCACAGCCTTGATGAGGTGGTAATTTGAACTTAAACCAAGATCTTGCCTTATTCTGTATAATCCTGGATGATTTTGTGCCTAAAACTCAAAATCTGAGCAAGAGTGGTGTCAGATTACAAAACGGTCACAAAATCAGAGAAAGCACAGTTTTCTTGTTAAAAAATGGGAGCAGAAAACTAGTACGCGTCAGCTCTTTCTGTCAAAATGACTGATTTTATGCAACTCTTGTAACCTTGATGACCACTTCCACTGCTAGTTGTACTAACTACACACACACCCACACACACACACACACACCCAGGATAAAGACTTTCTCAGGCTTGTTTTATGTCTCCGGCTCTCTGTCTCTCTCCGTGGTCCTGAAAGAGTCTAACATGGTCTTCATTTATGTCTCTGTCCGTGGTGCTGAAACAATGTTAACTTTCTTCCATTTTAACCAGAAAAGCACTTTTGAAACTACTTGATTAATAAAAACCGCTACTCACTGAGTGCTGTACGATGACTTTTGGCACTAATGTGATGTTAATTTTTTTTATTAGATGGATCAAAGCAGAAACTTTTATTTGAAGTCTTAGAAAAACTACAACCTCACTGAGACTTTTAATTAATTCTTAAGTCCTCTACAAGCTTCGACTAGCTTTGCTGGAGTTCGGGTCCGGATTTTTATTGTTATGGATGATATTTTTGGTACGGATACTTCACAAAAATCACGTTTTTGTGTAACTGAGCTTGTCATGTTTTTTTCACATTCCACTATGCAAGTTTCTTTATTTCTCATGTCTCCATTTTTTTTTCGATATTACATTTCTTTCAACTTTCTTGGTGAAAAAGCTGCTTTTCAGTAATATGCACAAGGCTGTTCAACAGAAAAACAAAATCTGAGTCATGGTTCTCCGGTTGTACGTCCCCGTTAACAGGGCCTGCTGTGTGATGAATTCACTGACAGTGAAGATGGAGATAGGGGGTGCACTTGATAATGAGGCATTGCTTTAGACAGCTAAAGGCATGGAGCACTTTAAAAACGCAATGAGAGAAGAAGAGGGAAGAAGAGTAGAAAATAGAACATGACAAGACTGTTGGATCTCCACTTATTCACTCCAGCTGAGCTGCAGTTTGATCGCAGCACTGGGACTAATTTCTTGGCACTTTTCAGGCAGTCTGCCTTTGTAGGCGGGCAAAGGTTTAGATGGAATAACTTGAACATATTTCCCACAAGTCCCCGGGCTTGAGAATTGGGACAGTGAGGATTGCTAATTGACTCAATTATAAGGGGATGTGTGAAGGACAGCTGAATGCTCATGTTTTACATGAAACTCCACGGCACATCAGAGCAGACTCGTCTTATCTGAGTCTATGTGTGCGTCTGCTGAAACACAGGGTGCGAAAAAAAAAAAAAAAAAAATAAAAGAAAAATCTAAGCTAACCAGTTGTGGAGTTTACTCGAGTTAACAACATGCTTGAAACTCACCCAGCACGAAAAGATAACGCTTCGTGCAAGTCTGGCGACACTTGCTCCCACAGCCCACC
>JAQNCA010000013.1:17772270-17791954 GCA_029783725.1 Acanthurus tractus
AAAAATAAAAAATCTGAAGCTAAAATGGGCCCCTTAGGTTCTGGAAAGGTGGTTGTGGTAATAAAACTCCCCACAGCCACACATTAATTCTATCAAAAATGGTAGACCAACAAAAGAACTGGACCCGAACCAAAAGGAATCAAAGTTTGGAGTCACTAAAAAAAAAAAAAAAAAATAGAAAGGGTGGGATTGATGATACAATATGATATGAAATGGAGGCTGGCTGAAAGAGGAATCCTTTCACACTGTTTGAAAAAAAAAAAACACACACACACACTCAAAGAGAAACACAGAAACACCGACAGTCAACTAATGGTGTTGACTCTCTGGAGACACACAACCAACTGAGGAGGAGAAACTCCAGCCTCCTCATAAAACCTTTCAGACGGGCTGATTGTGATCAGCTGAGAGAAAACATCACAGGTGAGTCCAACAAGCCCTGATGAGCAGGTGTGAATGAAGCCTGTTAGATCCTGAGAGCCTCCTGACCACAACACCTTTCCTCACAGATTACTTCCCTCAAAAAAACCCCGGCGTGCATGCAGGTTAAATAAAATGTTAATAAGGTACAGGAGACTTAAAAAATGAATATAAAACTACATATTAGCATTTTTGTGCCTGCTGACTCTAAATTTTTCCGCCTTAACATTCAACTTTGTTCTTATTTTAGTTTTCTTTTACACAACGTTTGTCCTCCACACACATTCTAGCATGAAGGCAAAGTCTTATTTCAACATAAAAGGATGAAAAATAAGAGAAACTATTTATTTTAATGGAATCACACTGTTATCAGATTCACTCATGGTGACCAAGTGTCAAAAATCAAGCTAACTAGCTAGCTAACAGGACTGATGTAACTGACTTCACATAATCTATGTTGCCATTAAGTTATCAGTTAGCTTGCCTGCTTTCAGAGATAGTTCCTGCTAAATTAACACAAAAGTCCTTCAGACAGTGCAAGTTACTACTCAGACATACAGCTAATTAAGGAACTTTTGTCTGCCTTTTCTCACAAGCAACAGCAGAGCTGGAATGGAAATAGCAAAGGAAAGTCCAGCAGATTTCAAGAACATGGCAGGAGCTTTTTTTGTTGGGTTTTCATGTCCTTGTAATTTTTGTAAATTTTCAATAAGCCTGTAAGACAAAAAAAAGGTTTTTTTTTGTTCTCTTTTTGATCCAGCCACCTCAAATCAAGAACAAGAACAAAAAAACAGCAATGGATGCTGATCTGGATAGAAGTAGAAACTATTTTTTCAGTCATTTCTAGTGATTTTCTTGCTCACTTTACACAAAAATGTCTTTCATCAGATGGACTTCACCCTTTTTACAACTCTGAAATGTTACTGCTTCTATTAACAACACAAACACGCATGAACTTCCCTAAAATGTTGGGTCTTGATGTGGGAAATCGGTGGTATACATATTTCTAAATATAAGAGCCTCTTGTTCTTGTGATCAGGACTAGAAGGAGCTGTTGCCTGTAACACCCGACACCTACAGCTTAAAGTTCTAATTGTGTATCACTTCAGATGTTTTAGCTAATTGCTGTCTTTTGCACAATCTCCATATAAGCAGGCACAAGAAGTGGCATAAGCAAAACTCAAAAAAAAAAAAACTTGCAGAGACTTTTTTTATGTGATGAGGCAGGCAACAGGGTCAGGCCTGATGAAAGGATTTTGCAGAGCGGCGAACACACTGATGGTGCCTGGCAGCTGCTTTTTCTGAAAAAAAAAAACCCGCTGTATATGGAATCCGAACACCGACTCTCCATCCATGTAGATTAAGTCTTTGAATTCAGTCACATGTACTCTGACATGTCTGACATGATTACATCTGCAGGAGCACTGAGGTTCAAGGTTATTAATCTCAAGATGACATCAGGTGTGGTTAATGTCATGATCTTTGCCCTTTTTAGCCACATGTTAAATGCATACATACAGCTATACAGCTATGCAGCTATGCAGCGGTGGAGTCTTCTGCCTTTGATTCTGTAGAGTCACAAATGTCTTATTGATGTGATCGTATAATGTTTGATGTGCATTGTAAAATCTCTCATTAATTTAAATGGATACTAATTGGAAGTGTTGTTGATTCTATACTGACAATAAATGCTTAGCCACATGCAAATCTTTATTTGCCTGTCTGACCCTGCAGATTATAATTTACGACTAAGAAAATGATTTGTTGAGATGAAATATTTTCATATGCAACATCCATAAATTTCCTAGAATTAATGCACAAGTGTCATATATTTTCATTTTGGCTCTCGTTTTTGTTGTTTTGGTTGGTTTTGTTGATTGCATGGACGTGTTCTTGTGGTGAACACTCATGCAAACATGCATTTTAAGGCTGCCAGTCTGCAGGTGTAACAAAAAATCTGGATGTTTGTATTCTGCCAGTGAATTGAACAGGTGCAGATGGAAGATGAGGGGGATAAATGCCCCCATACCAGGTGTAGGACTCTTTTTCTCTTTGTCTGCTTTCTGTACTTTTCAGTCTTCTTTGTGTTTTTGTCATCTTAAGTAGCCCAGAGTGCCTTTTAAAAAAAAAAAAAAGCGAGGCGGCTGGTCCTGAAAGAGCGAGTCAGAACTTTGAAAATGAATTTAAATATATGCCCTCCGCTGCTAAAATACATTTGCTCGTATCTGCCTCTTCTCCTCATTGTTTTGCTCTCTGCGGTTTATCATTTACTCTGCTGTCTGCTGCTTCAGACCTGACCGGTGCTTGCTGCAGTCCTCATTACCACACACTGCATACATAATCTGAGCCTGGACACTTACAGTATGTACACTCACTGTGGAGTCCCACATCATGCAGCTCCACTGAGTATCATTTTTCGTACAGCAGGATGATAGAAGAAGAAGAGGGGAACTTCTTTTTATTTTTTTCTATTCTCCACAGTGTGGTCCTTATGGCTGGCTGCGCTCCCATCAGTCCTGCTTCAATGGCTCCTGCTACCTTTGGCGCACCTGTCGTATGTGAATCTCAGAGAGGTTTGAGCCTGCTGTGGCTGAACCTTTTTATGTGTCTGTAATCATGAAATGTTGCTCTTAGGAGGGTGTTCGTCCAGCATTGGAGAGGAGGAGTAGGCTCACTGGGGTCTATTCTAACTATAAATTGGTTCTCCTATAATCTTTGGCAAAAGAAATTTGTTTACCACCTTGATAAACTGGGAAACAAGTAACTGGGATTTTAATGCTTTATTTGTTTGTGGTGCAAGAATAAAGACTTTGATTGTTTTGATATAAAACCCTGTTTGATTTTGATGGGAACTCAGCAGCCAGTAAAGCAAAGAAAAATAAAGTATTGCTTTCCAGTTTTCTACTTTCTGACTTTTATTGACGCAGCTATGAAAGATTTTAATTTCTTTTGTTTGGTCCCAAAAGGGACATGAGCACCTCTGCCGCCCTTCATAAAGATATTGATTTGGCAAACATTTGCATTTGTTATGAAGCAAATGAGAGAAAGAAGAGTCATATTATTTATACAGTTTTTCTTTACAGAGCTTTCTATGTAAGATTCATATCTCAATATGGCGATAGTGACCAAAAGTGCATGTAACCCGACAGCTAACAGATTTGGTTTCTGGGTAAAAGTCATCTTTTTGAAAGTAGAGCTGATGTTATCTACATTTCCAAGTAATGTCATGCATTTATAACAAGCCAACAGCAAGACGAAGCTCAATAACAAATTTAACATAAAGATTTTATGTTATACAGCTGTTTTGCTGCAGTCTGGTTGTGCAGAAGTTTCCACTGCTGAACCATCAGACTACAGAGCAGCTTCCTCCTGAGGCTGTCAGACACCTGAATTCATCATCAGCACTCTACAACTAAAAAATAGTTTTAATTTCAAGAATCATACCTGATGGCGAGTATTAGGACCAACTACTAGATAAAAATGACTTTTACAACAGTATAATTTTCTTGCTGGTGGTCTTTTTTGCTAGTATGTCTTATTGAGGCATCAGTATTAAACTGAAAGTGTTAAAGAAGCAGGTAAAACTTTGCGCTACATTAAGGACATATTACCTTTATAAATAAGATCATGTGAAATTAGTTAAACTGCAGTTCTGTAACCTTTAAAAGTCGTGCTATGCCTCGTTGTTGTTGAGGCTAAGTAGATCCAGCACTCTGCATCACTGCAAACCAGCTGTTTTTGTTAAGTTTTGCAATCATCTGCATAATTACTGCTGCAATTTAGGACTTTTACACGAACAAATTTTCATCATTCAAGGATTCAAGCTCTTGATAAACAGGTATATCTCTGTATTTCACAGTATACCAGAGTTTTTAAATGTGCATCGGTGGTGACATTTCTTCACTATCACGCTGGTGAAGATGTGTTCAAAGTAAACGAGCACTGATTAGTTTCGCAGAGCTTAAAGGAGAGCAAACACAGCAGCTGTAGCAGAGTTCTTTAACATGGCGTCACAACCATGGTGATGGTGTTTACGTGAATACTTTTACATCCTGATGATGAAGAAAAATTTCTGATAAAAGTGCATTTTTTAATTATCCCTATTGATATGAGTGATGGCAGCATGATGTTTTAACCCAAACTAATTGATTTTCTTTTCCCACAAAAAAGCTTATAAAACATATAAATATTAAAAAACAATTGAGGTAGAAATCTTGAATAATTTTAATTTCCTGAAAGTTCCAGAGGAAAAAATATCACTATGATTAAAAAAAAGAAAGACTCACTTGTGTCTTGCATGAGTTCACATAAATGGTGGAATGAGTTTCATTCTTCAGTGAAATGTCTGTTGGAGAACGGCTGTGTGCTCCGAGTGCAGAGGAGAGTGGAGGCAGCGACCCTGGGCTTCATCTGAACCCACGCAGCATGGATTTTTTAAAATAATAATGTGTCACTATATCAACTGTGCAGACTCTCAACGGCCCAAACACATCCTCTTATTTCCACGGCAGCAATTTGTCCTTGTCAGATGTGCCTTTAAATTCATGGCTTATGTTGAATAGATTGATCTTCATTCAGTGTGTTTAACACACAAATTCACAGTGTGAAAAAACAGCTGCGTGTTGATACTCACACTCAAAACTATATTAATTATATTCTCATATGATAGATTTAAGGTGCTAAAATAATAGGTGCTTAAATAATACAGTGAATTAGTTCTACTTTAATGCCAACACAGAGGAGAAACTGTCAGAAAATGTAACATATTTATCACTTTCTGATCACAGATTAAAAAAAGAAAGACTCATAAAAGCTGGTGTTAATTGGTTCATGTGAACTGATCTCAATCTAAACTTGTTCCTTTTAAAATCTTCTACATGGAGCTTCAGATGTAAACAGAAAAGGCATTTTCAGAGCTGCATTATTGATGGCTGCTTCTCATCTTTCAGTCTTTCAGAAACAACAGTCAGATCACATGTTTATGAACATATACAGCTAAGTGGAAAATAAGGGGTTTGTTGAAAACTGCAAAGGAAATCAATATAAAATGACAAGGATGTATGTTGTATTGACTATGAACAGTGTTTTTTTGTGAGAAAATAATTTGAACTGAATGTTTTAGTGGATGCTGTGTATTTTAATAAGCCTTGCAGACAATGTAAAAGAGTGCAAGATGACAAACATATGATCGGCCATGTGTTATAAGAGAATCAATGATAGATGCTGGTAAAATACACTGTAAAAAATATAGTATAGTAGTTTTGAAAGCATCATCACCTTAATATTTTATGCTTCTTTGTCTTTTTTTTTCTTAATTAAAAGTTTACTACACAGCCTCCAGCGACCATTAAAACAATTTTCTGGAGAATTTAAGTTAAAACTAATCCTGCCAGTAGCAGCAGAAGTAAAGCTCATCTTTTCCTTCATTCCACATTAGACAGAATGGGCCAACAAACAGGGGTTAATGCAGTATATTTTGTTGCATACAGGCAGTGCTTTACACAGGAGCAGGAGCCTTGTTCTTCCATTGTCTGTTTTTTATGTCGCTGTAAAAGCCAGATCACACACACACTGGGTGGGTATAAAACGCAGTAAAAGAAACCTAATGGGTAAGAAAATGCAGTAGCATCATAAAAAGGAAGCATAAGATTCCTTTGTTAATCTTTATTTCTTGCTACATGCAGCCACTGAACACTGAGAACAAGCAAAAAAGATGTAATCAGGCCTAAACCCACGGCAGTTATTAAAACAAACATGACCTTGAATATATTTCTTCGTATTTCCAACCCAGAATACACAAATCAAAAGATCTAAACATCTGGATCCAGCCGTGCCGGTAAGCTAACTGAGGCTAACTGGCAGGTTTCAATGACTGGAGTGAGCCACAGCACTGAAGGGGTGAGGATAGCTACAAATACAGCTCATTTAAGTGACATGCGTGTAGTTTTCTGACATCATAGTGTTTTTTTCAAGCTAAGCTATTGAAATAGTTCTTCATCCGAGCATTCAGCACGCTAATTATAGTCTAATCTTCAAGACACATACAAGTGTGTGTCTCCAGAGTCCCTGTGGTTTCTCATTTCATATTTCAACCAGGGATCATTTCATAACCTTTAAAACGTTCACTCCAATGCGGTTTAAGCCAAAGCATTGCCTTTATTTTTAGGTAATTGATTCATAATGACGTAACTGCGGTCGTGCTAGAAATGATGCACAGTGTCACTATAGTTTCCTCTTGTTTGCATGGATCATAGTAGCGCCGTGTGTGAAGAGGAAGTGAAAAGTGAGAACGTGTAAAAAGATCCTGGCATGTAACAGGAGTTGTAGTGATTTTGTAGGCGAGTATCAGCAGGACATTAATCTCTCAGCAGCAATGTCAACATAAAGATATACGGTTCCTCAAAGTAACTCCCTACTGATTGTAACTTAAGTGTTACATTATGCTGCATGGAGAGGAGTATCCCACCTTGGGAAGTCTAAATATCCAATTTCACTCAGCCATTATCATGTCCTCAAGAATTCTTGATAAAAATATCACCTTAACAAATAGAAAAACTGTTAAACCTTGGTTCAAAATATTATTCTAATCAATATTATAATGTTCAACTTTATAAATTGTGCAGTTTGTCTTTTTTGGAAAATGAATTATGCTTAACTATGATGAAGAAAAACAGAAACAAAAACAATTACTACTTTATGGCAAGTGAACTAGCATTAGGGGCTAAAAACAAGGTAAAGAAACCAAAATTATTCAAGAGAAGTTGCACATTATTACCTGTCAGTTGTGTATCATTATCACAATACTATCATTTCATTCTTAAATACGACAATTATCTCTAATAGACTTATCACAACATCCCTAACATCACCCATTTCCACTACAGTCAGCAGTGACAGTCACATTTAATGATGAGCATGTAAAGAAATGGATGAAGAGAGAGAGGAGTGTTTCATTTAATGGACAGTGGTGCTGGACGGTTGGTAGCAGAAGCTGACAGTGTCCTCATATGTGATGCTAATATATTCTGGGTGAAAGTGTGCTGCTCTCCTCATTAGTAGCCTCCTAGTTTGACAGAGGTGTTGGGGCGGCTGCCATTCAACCTGGCTAATTATCCAAAGTGTGCTCTGAAGGAAACCCATTTTCTCTGGGACCAGAAACTCTCTGAGAAAATAACACCAACACAACAGCACAGCTTTTTCTTTTCTGTGCATCATTTGTTTGACCAGCGGCTCTTCTTACAGCTTTAAGCCGCATGCATACTCAATGTGACTTCACAAAGTAATATTCCAATATTAAAGTCTTATTTTATCTTATGATTTAACTGAAAAATATATTTTCCTGCTCAATCGTGGAAATCAAGGTTAGCTTGAAAAGCAACTCCACGAGGTCATACGGCTAATTAGAAAAACATGAAATCTGATATTTGAGACATCACACTTAAAATTACAAATCTACACCAGAGGAAAAGTCACCAAGTCTGATCCTCTGAGGACCATAAATGATCTTAAAAAATTCATAGCAGTCCATCCATTACTTGTTAAAATTCTTCAGTCCGGACTAGATGAGCATGAGCTAAGCTAAGCTAGCAAGCTGAAAACCCTCCCTTTTGAGCATTTCAGTGGGTTTATAAGCACAATTGCAATACCACTGTATTAGATGGACTATGTCATTGTCCATGCATATGAGAATAAGAAAGACTGGAGTTATTAATAGATGTATATCTGACTCTAATGCCCTTGATCAGCAAAAATCCTGCTTTGTCCAATTTTCCCTGCAACTCTCTGAAGAGTTTTCATTCTACATTTGCTCATCATACATATATTTCAGTATATTTAAGTCTTTAAGGTGAGAAAGCATGAAGTAAGTCTCCTCATGTTTTCTGGTGATATCTCCTTGACTGTGCACTGTTGGACTTTGGGTTAAAATCTGCAGAGAGACCGGATCTACAGTATCTAATGAAACATGCACAGAACTCTTAGAATAACGTAAAGCCATTTGGAGCGTTGCATGCTTTAGTAAATTGACAGCAAACTGCATTATCTGGGTGTGTTAGTCTACTTAGAAAAAAATAGACTTGATACTATTTCAGTCAGACCAATATCTTTAGATATCGTTTTCAAGTCCAGTTTTAGCCGCAATGAAACAATAAAACAAACCCACTGATTTATTCTCAATTCTCAAGACCTTTCTATACATGTTTTAAACACACTGCAAACCCAGAAAACTCAATCCTTTAGTGCTTTCAGCTTGTTTGTTTGATTTTTTCAGTTTCACCATTTTGTGTACCTTTGGTCGTTGTAGTGTCCTCGTGCAGTGTGTGGGAACTCTGACGAAACACCAAGTTAAACCAATGCCAATGAAGACAGTCGTAGTAAGATCAATCTTTTACTGTCACACCTCTCCATTAACATGCTGGTGAAAACTGTGAACAAAATCATACAAAATATTCAGTACCTGTGTTTTGAACTAAACATGACATTGTACATGACAATACACATGAATTTACATCACTGTATTCCCTTTGAGTAGAAACTAAATTGCCTACTATGTGGCTTAGCTTGTAAATAAATGTACATTAACTTTCTTTTTACTTATCAAATATATTTTTATCAACATTTTGCTATTTATGTCTTTTTAACATCCTTAACATTAAATGAATGAACTTACGGCATTGCCTCCATGATGCTTTTTAGCAGATGAGGGCAGATTGCATTCAGAACATGCCAACACATCTGCCTTGCTTTCCCAACAACCAGGAAGTGAATACAAACAGGAAATGAGCTCACAGGAAACGGCTCAACAGGATGTGAAGACATCGGTAATCGAATATCAAAACAAATCACTCTTACAGACATGTTAAACTTAAGAAGAATATATCAATACATCATTTCAACCAAAACAAGCCACAAATAATTATTTAAAGGAGAAATTTGTAACAACTAAAGAATGATGAGGCAGCACAGTCATCCAGCTGCATAAACTTCAGCCTGTTCGAACCTCGGGAACATATGTTTCACAACAGGAACATATCAGTGCGTACTCACTCACCGAGCCACAGTGTCCGAACTCCACGAATCTGTTTCCCACTGAGGCTCCAAATAACAAGCCCGTGGTCCATCAAATGTGTATTTTCAGGCAAATTTGCGTTGACGCTCACCATCTTTCTTGTATAAAAAACATTTGAATAAAACCGTGCCTGACGGTGAGAAAAATGGGAATGGGAAAATTAGGAAATGCTCTTTTGGACGGGGTCCTTAAAGAGCTGTGGCCTGAATGGCATTTCTACGCTCATGACTTAATCATTTTAGCATGATAAATCAAAAATGACATGAGCTCCTGCATGGTGTGATATAATTATATGAATTACAAAAAAGAGCTTTACATAAGAAGGTCATGTGTAGCTTCGGAAATGACAAAAAATAAATATAGACACATATGCAGCCAAAATAAAAGTAAGGAATTTTGGCCGCGTGCTAAAGTTAAGTAGTCTTAAATTAAATCAGTACACTCAGTCGTTTTATGATCCATAATAAATGGTCCCTTTGGTTTCTCAGCATAACATTATCCTGTATCGCTGGGTTTAGCTCATTTACCAAATGTAGGGATGGTTTGCTCTCTATAATGCTAAAATACCCTGAGATGGAGGTTTTCATATTTTTATTTGTATGAGTTGCAGTATGTTTTCCCACAGAGAGTAGTGGGTCGTGCATAAGTGCATTTTAATGATGTCCTGTTGATCAGCACAATAATAATTAAAACAAGGTCTTTGTTGGGGGGGGGGGGGGGGAGCTGCATTTGATTTCCATTTGAGTGCATCGCAGCTCATTATACGCCGCTGATTCTGCCGAGAGAGAGAAGTGTATAAATAACACAAAACACATGGATTACCTGGAAAAAAAAAAGTTTTATCACTCTCTCTATTGCATCAATAAGGAGGACAAAGAGCGACAGAAAGAAAAGGGATGCAAATAGTCTCACAGCCGGTGACAGGCTGCTCAGGGGAATATAACCTGTGTGCAGTGGAGGGTAAAAATAGCTGGAGGTAAACCAATTGTGTGACTCTACAGGCAGTTCAGGTATGGAGAGTGTACTTGATGAGGTGTGATGGCCCTTAATTCAAACCTCATCAGGCAGTTGGAGGGGCAAGCGCCTTCACACGCTGTTGGACTTCCACTTGTTCTATCACTCCGCTCGGGGTCCATTCAAGACGGGAGCAGAATGCCGTGACAGCTCGTATTTAAAACGAATCCTTTTTGGTACGTCTGAGTCACTACAGGTGTAATCTGCGGCTTCGTAGCAACATATCAATCTAGAACAGCACTCGTAGAGAGCGTGGACCTCACAAAGGCATAAAATCCATCTGTAAATATTCCAGTGGTGTGGTTCTTTTAAAGCTGAATGTTGACATTTTACGGCAAAAAAAAAAAGTTAATGCTTCAAAATCACAATAGTGGTGTTTATATATGACCGTCACCTTTAAACAAAACATGTGAATATAAACTTTGTTTACCACAGAGCTTATTTTCACAATAAACTGATGACATAACCTTCTTTCTGTGTGTAAATATGGAGCATATTTGGCTTCCTTATTAGAGAAAACAAGCAAATTTTAGGGGATAAAGAGGGTAAAATAGGAACACTTATGTGATTTGGGTATGAATATTTTAATCGGCAATAAAACAGATGCGTTTATCACCGGTAACATTACACTCGAGCCAAAAGAACTCAGAAGTTTAATCAAGCCACTGCAGTTTACTGGTGCAGAACATCACACCTCTGTCTTTTACCCAGCTGAGTGGAGTGAAGGAAATGAAATCAGCAGGCTAGGATGTGGGCTGTCTGTAATCAGGTTTCACCACCCTTCCCTATCGACTGCTGGGTCAAGATCATATAAGCATGCTGCTATGTCTGCCCACCATCCTGCCTGGTCTGTCCTGCTTGCACTCTTTCTCAATTTCGGTTTTCTGTATGTCTGTCTCTCTCATTCTGGTTTGCTTCTCTGCTTGTTTGCCTCGATGGATGTAATGCAGTTTTTGGCATCTATCAGAGTGCAAATTGAATCCAATTAGGTTTATTTCAGCTCATATTTGATGACGAACAATGAGAGAGCAAAGCTTCTTGTTGCTTTGTGATTATTGAATTATGTTGTTTTTTGCCATTAAATGTCATTTGTAGCGAGTTGGTTATTGATTAAATCTTTAACAGTACAATTAAAAACAGCACAGTCATGCATCCTGACAAGAGGCTGTTACCTTGTGCACTTCTATAGGAAGGAACCTCAGAAGAATTCATTCCCATTGCAAGAGGCACCTGCCAAAAACAATAGCAACTATGTGTGATAAAATATCTATTGTGGTACTGTGTGTTTGCAGGAAGGGGTTTTATAGTGCACAGGAGATGACATAGAGTCAGCATGTAATGAGCCTTGATGAAACTTAATAGCAGTATTGTGAGATGGGGAGCGCTCCATTTCACTGTGATGGAAGAGCCTGTCTCTTAAAGATCCATTTGTGTCTTACCAAGGTCAGCATTTTGTCTTTAATGAGAGTAATCTCTCGGAGGTGCAGTAAATACTCGAGCTGTCACCGATACCTGAATATACACGGACATTAATAAAAGATATTAGTGCAACAGAGTGGACGTAAACAAATGGCAGCGTGCGACTGTGGCGGGACATCACGTTCCAAAATTTGTTGAACTGGAGGTAAACTTTGCAACTCTGAACTGGGTTTTTTTTGAAAGTTTAAAAAAAAAAAGAATATTTGCACTAAACTCCCTCAAACTCAGTGTGTTTGCAGAGTAATGCTCGCAGTGTTGACAAACTCTGATGTTGTGCGGAGATTCGTGACTGTAATGACGGCTATATTAATGGCTTTTGTCATTTGCTCAAGAAATCTCAAACAGTGCAGTTGTTTGAAGTCAGAAGTAGTGTGACATTATTAGGGCACCGTGAAACAAATTGGATGTGCGTAGCTGCTTATACAAAGTGTGTGTGAAGTTGGTAAGTTTCCATACATATAACTTGAATGTAATGTCAACTGCACATAGAATTTGGCCTCACACCAGAGCACAAGTTATGTGCTAATAGACAGAATACACTAATGCAAAACAAGTATTTTATCTAATTTCAGTACTGTTTTAGTAATAGTACAAATTCATGTTCTGCAAATTTAAAGGCATCCATAGCATTTAATAATCTGAGACACCTCGCATGATCTGATGTCAAATTGTGTCATAGATGCTGAAGAAAAGTAGCTAATGCAGATTGGAAAGCCATTAGTTTTGCAGGTATTTTGACATAAACAAACAGTATTGGACAAAACTTTAACCTTTGAGTGTAGCTTGATAAAAAGTCAAAGTACCACTAAAATCATTAGGATTATTCTGCAGACATCCTGGATTATCTGTCTGAAATTCATGGCAATCCATCCGTCCAATTCTACCTGACAGTTAACAAAAATCCATAAATGTCAACCCCTTGGTAGCACTACAAAAAATTCGAAGGATCACCAACATAAGGATGATTAAACTCTGGGGACGAGTAACCAGCATTGCTGTACCTTCAACCACACTGTTATTGTGTGAGAAAATCATCCAAATCCATCTGTAAGCATGTCAAGTTTCAATGTTGGGATTGATTTTTTTACCTGAGAGATAAAACAAAATATTTTAAACTTTACTAAATGCTTCTATTGCATTTATACTATACTCCAAAAGTGAAAACAATGGTTATTCTAGCTCACAGGCTTACAAATTAGTAGCCAGAACTGTTTAATATCCCTGTGGGAGTGTTGTGACTGAACTGGTGACCCAGCTTTGGTGAATAAACAGAAGTTTCTCAGGAGCTTTGTTTATGCCACCGTCTTCCAGACAAAGAATAATCAGCTTAGGCAAACAGGGCCTCAATTTCTCACCTGTGAAAATCATTACCTTGTCAATCTGCTCTGGCTCCTCTGAATCCGCCTGTTTTCATTCAATTATTTCACAAGAGCCCTGACAAAATGCCTCTGTGATGCTATGTATAGCATTGTATGTGGCATTTTATTTGCCCTGTTCTGTTTGCAGTCATAACACCCCTTAAGAAACATCTCATATCATAGCATGTTTCCTTTAAGGGAGCAAAAAGAGACAAGTTACTGAGACATTATTGTGTAAAGAGAGACGAGGTTTTTGAACTCTTCCGGCGAAAGCAGAGATATCAAGGTTATTTTGTCCCTGAGGCTTCTCCCAACAAAATAAATCTGGGTGATACACACTAAAATCTCCACTACAAAGACAGTGTGATAACGTATTGTGGAAAGTGACTGGAAAAACCCTATTTATGTGCAGCCATTTCTCAGCCCAATTATCCTTGAAAAGACTTCAGACCCTCACAGTGTCCAGCCGCAGTGCTATGAGCTGCTGCTGCTGCTGCTGCTGGCGCATGACGCATGAACTCACGTGTGCAACTGTGCATCACTGTGTGTATGTGTATGTGTGCATATGCATGTGCATTTTGATGAATATCACTGCTTTTCTTAGCAAGAACTGCTCTGCCTCTGATTGGTTGCCCTTAGTGGTTGATGTTAAGACATAAGGAGTGAGAATATTTCATTAACAGCATGTCATTGAGTTTTCACTGTCTTCCCTTTAACACCTTGATATATTTTTATGTTTTGTTTTATTTTTTTCCATATTCTAACACCTAGAACAGGTTCAATATGATTATATATAAATACATTTATTTCTAGAGCATATTTTTAAATCAAACAAGGTGAAGAAAATGGTTCTTTTCACTTTTATATTTCATATTTTTCACATGTTTGATCAAATTTACAACATTTTCGAAGCTGTGAAAAAGTATGCTCTCACATACAGCGCAGCCTAATGGTAAGAGGCTTGTGACCAGATGGTCTCAGGTTCAATCCCTGCACTGGCAGAATAAATCTGGGCAAGGAAATTAGAAGAGCAGCTCTTGCCACCTCTTTAGGTGCCCTCGAGCAAGGCCATAAACCCCCAACTGGTTCAGCGGAGCTGCTTAGGAGCCAACAGACCTGGCCGGCGTTCAGAGGTAAATATGGGCGTCAGTGTGAGTGTAAACAGCATGCTTCTGGTGGATGAAGTTACAGGTAAAATATTAGGAAGAGATATAACAGATTTTATCTTATTTTTTAAATATGTGAAGTTGACATAATGCATCTAGAATAGTTGTTTGAACAAAACTTAACGTTCCAAAAAGGCAAATTTTCAATCAGGCATGTGTTAAAATCAAAAATATTGATGCATTAAACATATAAAGGGTAAATATGAGCATGGTTGTAAAATAAATGAGTAGAAAAGGGTTGAATCCCCTCCATGTTTGGTTATATTTTTCAAATTTCATGCCTGCATTTGTGCTGCGCAGAAGAATTTGAAGCATCATCCAAATGAGTTTGATCCATAAAGGGTGAAATTTGTAATAAAACCAAATTAACATAAGAGGGCTTAATGAAACAACAGCTCTCTTCACAACACGCTCGTTCATTATAGTCGTATTGCACGGCCCTATAGGAAGGTAGTGAAATCTTCTTAGTTTAATCTTAGTTTTATCCCAAGGTGAGAAGATCAAGAAGTGTTAAGATTTGAAGTTAGATCAGCTTAGAGTGTCACCATGGCTGCAAAACCACTTTAAAAGAGGCAGTGCTCTCTCCTCCCAGACTGCCTACCTGTCACCTGAAGCGGCATCAAACCCGCTGTGACAAACTGACATGAGAGGCATCTGGAAGCTGTCTTCCAGCCAGACAGCCATGTCATCTTATCCTGCTCTGGCATGGCATTCGGGAAACCGGGGGATTAAACCCGGCGTTAACTTCACAAGCAGGGAACGTTCCAGAGACTTCTGTGCATGATGAGACAATCTTGTGACAATTGGTGTTTGTTTATATGTGGTGGTGGCGGTTGTGATGGTGATGGCGGCGGGTTTGTAAGCAGATTCACTTTGTTGGATCAAAACCATTACAAGTGTAATGACTTGTGCCCGTAAACCACCATGTAATCAATGAGCCTTATCACCAAGATTATATCCATTTCACAGCCTGAGGGATAAACGAGAAAACATCAACACGAAATCATACAAGTACTTCATATTTATCGTTTCCAGCAGCCAAATAACAGTTTACACTGATGAACACAACCAAGATTAAGTCATGGTGCAGTCAATCATCAAGTCTGATTGCGTCCTTGCTTTTCTTTTTTTTATATACATATAAAATTCTTACAGGAAACCAAAGTGCAGGCGTACAACATTGTGAGACATAATTGCTTCACTGCTTCCCAGCCTTTGATATTTCTGCTTTTCTTCACCCCCCCCACCCCCCCCCCAAAAAAAAAAAGCTGCCTGTAACTCCAACATTTCCACATACTTCAGCACAGCACCACGACATTACAGCTACTGGAGTTCTCCTCTCAATTTCTTTTTTTTTTTTTTAAAAAAACCCCAGCTGAACTTTTTTTTTCTCCATTCAGTGAAATCTGTCATCTCTTCATAATTACTCCATACACAGTGCAGCACCAAATAACCCCAATGGAGCTCGATAAATGTGTTTTTTAAAGGCCGGGCTGTGCACCAATCTATAATAAGCACCATTTAGTTTTATTCCTCAGTCTGTCTTTAGCATAAAAACTAATATTTATTTTACAACATATCTGTGGGACTCTTGGTTTCTCTCCTATTTGAAGACTACTTGTATTTCGGTGACAACTCTGCTGTGACTCACACTCCGACATCCAAGAGAGTTTAATCCCATACAGCCACATTTTGGACATGGCCTGTATTGCAGGACATCCCCTGAGGGATCAGGGGCACCCTCTGGCACTTTGTCCAACTTCGTTTCATCTCCCATCTGCACTTCCCTCTGCTTAGCTGTGCTCCCAAAGTACTCTTAAGCCTCTCAAAATTCATTGAACTTAAACAAATTATCCCAACTCCTCTCTCACTTCCTCCACTGGTCGCCTTAAGCTGGTCATATCAAATCCAAAAAACCTGGTGTTTGCATGCAGCACCCTTTATAGCCTTTGGCCCGAGTTCTGCTATCACAAGACAGTTATAGATCTGACTTCTGTGCAGTCTTCAGCACCTCCATCGCTTAGTGATCGAATGAGTTGTTGCTTTTTTAGAACGGCTGTGTGACTCCTTTACAGCTCGCACCAGTTTAAAAATACAACTAAAGTCATACCACATATTAAATGTATTTTTAGCCATGCTAGTGGCTGATCTCCAGGGAGGGTGATTTCTGGTTGGATGGAAATATCAAAACTACTAGATGGATTGCCACCAAACTCAGCATAGATATACATACTTATCAAAATATAAATAAATCCAAATGACTTTAAACCTCAGACTTTTCCTCTAACATCCACGATAAAGGGTGATATTTGTGGTTTGAGTTAAAATGTCTTGATAACTTATGTCGTCTAGCCATAAATTTAATTAAAATCCTTACTGAGATAAAATGCATCATTTGCCCCAAAAACATTTTTTTCTTGCAAACTTGACAGGTCCAGTTTTTTGGCTGATTCAATACTTTTGTTCATGATCAAACATCTGCATAACTAATGTCATTCATATCAGCCTTAGCTCCCAGGACTAAGTGCAATTAGCAAATGCTAATACAATAAAAATGTATGATTTTGAACATTGTGCTGCCTCTAAGGCATTCTTTAGTTTTTATAAATTTCTCCTTTAAATAATTATTTGCGGCTTGTTTGAGTTAAAATTATGTATTTATATACTCTTCTTAAGATTAACGTGTCTGAAGGGGGATTTGTTTTGATATTCGATTACCGATGACTTCACATCCTGTCGAGCCGTTTCCTGTGAGTTTATTTCCTGTTTGTATTCACTTCCTGGTTGTTGAGAAAGCATGCAAACATGTTGGCATGTTCTGAATCTGATTCGCCCTCATCCACTAAAAAGCATCATGGAGGCAATACCGTAAGTTCATTTATTTAATGTTAAGGATGTTAAAAAGACATAAATAGCAAAATGTTGATAAAAATATATTTGATAAGTAAAGGTTAATAAGTAATAAGTAAGTTGATCTGACTGCGACTCTGTCTTCATTGGCATCGGTTTAACTTGGTTTTTGTTTAGAGTTCCTACACACTGCACGAGGACACTACAAACATGACAAGCATGATATGCAATAAGCATCAGTATGTTAGCATTTTAAGTATGAGCTTGTTAGCATGCTACTATTGGCATTTAGTGTAATGCACAGTTGCATCTGTCAGGCTCACAGACTTGCTAGCAAGACTGTAAACTCTTGCCAATTTGGGTAAGTTCATGTGTCACAGCTAACCAGCGCGCATTAATCATTTAACCTTCATATATTTTGAGTTTTCCAGGGCAGGACAGTTTTTTTTTTACAGTGCATTTGTCTTGACTGGCTCCATGCCTTTGTTGCATCAAGCACTTGAAGCCCTCTCAGGGCAGCAGCATAACACAAATAGTAGCACAGTGCTTCACCTGGAGGTGGTGGACGTTTGTTTGTGAGAGTGCATCCTGCTACAGTGACGTGCACAGAAAGGTGTAATATTTGGTGCTGATGGTTTGCAGTGACACACACAACCTTTGCCCCAGCTGAAAAGTTACAGATGGAGTGTTAACACAAAGCTCAGTCCCATGTGAATGAAAGGTGGCTGAGGTTGAAGAAGTACTTCTTTTTTTTCCCTTTTACCCAGGTTTGCAACTGTGACATGGAGTTGAAATGTTATATTTTGGAACAAAATGGTGTTAAATTTGGGAACTTTGTGTTTGACATTTTTTTCCCTCCGTACATGGCAGGTCAGATCAAATGCTTCTCCTATTTTTCACTTAGTTTTTTTTTCTTTAAGGTGATTTTCATGCTTTTTTTTTGGATGATTTCTCTGTAAAAAGTTTAAATTCTAGACTTTAAATCAATTAAAAGTATTTTTATCATGAAAGATAAATGTGAGAGATAAATCTCACTGAGGGACATTGAACTTCTTAAAAAACACCTCAGTGGAGAACTAACAGACTGCCTGAACCTGATTGTAGCATCGCATCTTTTTGTATTTATAGATTTCCAAAAAACAAACCTCTTAACGGTGTTGAGTAAGTGCTTTCCTGGGATTTGACGAACAACATTGCCATTTTTTATTAGATAAGCTTTAAAGAGTCATCTCCAGGGTTATGATGAAAAGCAAAACATAAAGAAGTCAAAACAACATGATATTACTCAAAATAGAAAAAAAAGATAATTTGACTGAGAATCTTATAATTATAAACGCACTTATTTTTGGGCCTGCTGATCAAGTAAATTAAAAGTGCAATTAAGTCGAAACGTTAAAACACTGGTGATTGCTCATTAGAGTATGAGGCTCTTTCTGAAGGTCACGAATGCCTGTTGTTAACAACTGTCATGTCATTTGAGTAATTTTGAGTTGCAGGATTTAGTCGTTTGTCATATTTGGATGAATTTGTATCAGATGGTTTATTCGTCAAACTTTGATGTATCACTCTCAAACAAAGCACAGTACTTCCATCCCACTCAGTTCTCATTGCAGGGAATCACGTCTTGCTAGGCTACATACAGTACTGATTGCGGTAAAATCAAAAAACCAAAAGAATTAAATTTAAATTTCTGCTGCAGCGCTCTCACACTTGCACTTAGCAATACTTCTGTCAGTCCACTATATATTTTTAGCTTTTAACCTCCTGAGACCCCAGCTTTTGTTTGGTGTGCATTTTTTATTTCTCCTATGGGATAAGTAGGACCTAAGTTTTTAACCAAATAAATATAATAACTAAAATTTGTCTTTGTAAAAGAACTATTTTTTGCAAAAAAATGATGTCCTCATATGGGAACAATGGGTGAAAGTTTTAAAAGATGAAGTAACATGGTGCAGAGAAGCAAAAATATAATGTCCTCATTGTGCGCAGCATCTCAGGAGAAGAAAATGTAGACCATTCAGGTCTTTATGTCCATTTAGTGAAAGACAGCCGAACCCAGGCATCCATTTAGAAGTTGACACTGGAAAAATGCCAGTTAAGTAAAAACTGAAAACGCTACTACTGTTATCAGTAATTTAAAAAAATTAAGTGCAACAGAAGTTGTTCCAATTTGTCCATCACTTTACAGATGTGTTACCGAGGCAGGTCTTCTTAGAATAATATACTAGATAATGTGAAAAAATTGAAATAAAGTGCTGAGGGCACTCTTGTCGCTCAGCTTTTTGTTTATTTTTTTTCATAAGCACTATCCTGGTGTGCACGACTACGAT
>JAQNCA010000013.1:17815584-17827508 GCA_029783725.1 Acanthurus tractus
CTTCACCACCCTTTGCATCCCATACAGATGCAGAAGATCCATTTAATGTCTGTGTCTGACACCCGAAGCCGTCTTCCCACAAAGCCTCTCCAAACATTTAGTTTATGCTATAAAACTGTTGCAGTTTAGTTCGGTTTAGGCACCAAAAGTACCTGGTTAGGTTCAGGAAAAGATCATTGCTTTGACATTTTTTCACTTTAGTTTCTTGCACAGGTCATAGCCGTGACCTGCCACCTGCACTTCCACACTCTGTGAGTCTCCAAAAGGACGTGATCAAGCATCAGTGTATGAAGCATCAGGTTTGAGCCTGGGCCTTTGCACCACAGACCCCTACTGCTGCTCAGAGTATAAAGACATCAACAAGGCTTAGTCATAACACAGAAAATAAGCACCATATTTATTTTAAAGCATCATTCTTCTCTCTGTTAATACCAACCAACACACCAGACTGAGTAACCTTTGCTAAAAATCTAATTAAATAAAATACAGTGCGTAGCTTTAGCTGGAAAGTTAAAAATGAAACCATACATCTGTATTCTTTCTATAAATATTTACATCTTCCACAGGACCCAGCGGATGAGATGTTAGATGGGGAAGTCGAGTAGTGTCGTAGTAGATTAAGGGTAGAATCAATAATACCCTTAATCAAGAAATTCCCCCCTTACTCCCACTTAGCATCTGTCTTTTTATCTGCAGGGAGAGTGGGTACAATGGGCATTCATTGTCGTGTCAAATGACTCTGCAGTAGTAGAAAGGTATTTATCCACAATTAGCAGTGATGTAAGATAAGACATTTTAGTAAAACCCCCAATTTTCGTCCATTTTTTCCCCCTGCAGTGCTTTTTACAGTCTGATACCGACATGCAGCTGTGATTTTTTCTTATGCAACACTGACAAGATTACAAGTTGAGGGAGCTTCTCCTGGTTTAAGAGGAAGAGGAAATAAAGAGACTAGTTACTGAGAGAGAAAAAGAGTAAAATAACATCTCACATATTCGATCCGTTGATTTAAACAGAACTTGAGCGTAAAAATTTCTCACAAGCTGATTTTTTTTATGTGAAAATTATTAAAGCGTACATTGGGAATGATCATTCCGATGATGTTTTTTTAATAACCAAATATGTTTCGAGAGCTTGTAGTCGTAATTTATTACAGCAGGCTGCAGCAATTCGACGATGAACCTTAGGCATGTTGTTTCATTAAAATTCATGCACATAAAAATTGCCCTTGACTTTCACTGGCTCTATTTTATTCTTTTACAGTCCCATCAGGTCGGCTGCAGCATCCAATCACTGAACAGATTTCGAGCCATCACCAACCAGCCGATATCCTTTTAAATGATAAATGAGCTTTTACGGCGCAGAGTTTCACTACGCTGGCAACAGATACAGATTCAACTATGCAAATGTCTCACAGTAAAGAACTTGTAGCAACAAATAAACTCCAACAAGGGTCCTATAATGTTCCAATGCATCAGATAATGTATTGTTTGCATCCATTTTAAAAGTGAAGTCAAACAAAGACAGGAAGATCATAAAAGCCCGCACCGATAAGTGGTTTGGAAGGCAGACTCTCCGTGACTCACCACATCGCAGGCTGAACAAACCGATAAGGATTATCGTCGCAGGCCGCAGGTCCGTGTTGAACAGGTGGCTTAGACAGGCCAACCTTCATAATTGTCTCAAGGAGCGCTGTGATCCGTCGAGTCCCACTGTGTTAATAACTTTGACCTTTTTTTTTTTTTTTTTTGAGGTGAGACTAATTCCTCTCAAGTGGAAAAATATTCATCCACATGGTACGAGGCTCGGCTGCTGTGAAATGAGAAATACTCTGAATGAACCACTACTGGATCCAAAATAGGTTTCTTTTAATGTAAAGTTCCATAGAAATCAAGCCAAAGTATAAAAATACATTTAGATTTATTAAAAAATCTTAGTTGGGAATTTACTTTTGAGTCCTTTGCATTTCGACTGAATAAAATATTTCTTTAGTTTACAATAAGAGCATAATATGGTTGTAATACCATTTATTGTCTTGCAAGTCCAAGTCCAAGTCCTGTCGCCACAAACACTGATGGAAAATGACTGCAGTTGCTGAAATGACCCTGTTTTATCAGTTTAAACGTGTTTTTTAAAGTGGTTTCCAACATCACATGGCACCAACTGCTCCACCTCACCGTCAGAAAGTCCTTTCCAAACTAAAACTCGATATTCTGTGCAGAAGCCATCAGATTCCTTCAACACTAACGGCAGTTTTACCTTGAATATGGAGATGTTGGTCTGTTAGTTTGGCATTTGATGACCTGATGCATCTGAACAACTTCTTTAAAAACACAGAGGTCACAGAACAACAAGCAAACTAAGCAAAGGAGGAAGTGGTGGACCGGCAGCTCCTGTGCTCTGCATGGAAATTTCCATCAGAAAGAGGCTGTCGACTGTTTTCTCCATCCACGGTTGTCATTTTCTAAGCTTCCCGCAGCTTCTCCAGTACACAGTCTATTGATAAGCAACCTCATTACAAACCAAAAAAAAAAAAAAACAAAACTAATTATCCCTTTAGATTTTAATAAAATAAGAGAGAACTTCATACTCTCTATTTGAATCAAGTGGATAGTCTGCAAATGTGCTTTAAAACTGAATCATAATGCGATACAGTTAAAAAAAAAAAGAAAACAGTCTGCATCACGGTGATACATCCGCACACTAAGTGAAGCTTTATTAACCAGTATCTTTCATCAGTCTTTCCTTTCATTACGACTGTGTGGCTAAAGATGAATCCCGCCATTAACTATTTGTGAGAATTCATGAATATTTACTCTGTTTGGCATCAATTCAAATAATAGATTTTTTTTTTCTTTCTCTCTCTCTCTCTCTCTCTACACTGTGTAATTACTGGAGCTTAAGAATGTGCATTAGTGTGTCATTAATATGTCATGACATTGGACAACAGTGCGTCTGGTGTTCTTTCATCCCAAATTAGAGAGCGAAGGCTTTTATCATGTATTCTATTTATAATTATCATGCGTGTGGTGACTCATCTGCAGTGTTTGTGTGTACTGGAAAAATGCATACATGCATTTAGGTATCTACATGAATGTTTTTGTGTGTGTGTGTGTGTGTTCGTGTGCGTGCGTGCATATGTCTGTGTGTGTTTATTCCGAACTCTTTATTCACTCTCAGACAGTAATTCTTTGCAAATGTGATTAGATGTGAGTAGAACTCATCAATCTGTGAAGATAAGACAGCTGCCCTGGAGCAGTGGATTAAAGCCAAATGAGTCAGTCTGTGGTGGGAAAAAAAAAAAAAAAAACAGCACCAAGTAACACTACCCACTACCCCGACTACATCTTTGTCCGCGGCTCGGCAGCCAGCTGAGAGTGAGTCATATGGTATTGATGCTCTCGTACCCCCGGCTGAAGCTTTTGTGGACAGCAGCTGGACCGAGATCCTCACATGAATCAGTCGCAGTGTGAGCAGCTATATTTGAAACACCTTCGTGTTCGTCCGCGTTTGTCCGTCTGTCTGTAAACCAGCCCAGTACCCCGAGGGAAGATGTCCATATTGGTCCATTTCATATATATCACGACTGTTGTTGCTAATGTTAAAGGGAGCGGGGGGGAGTAAAAGTGAGGGAGGTAGAGGTGGAGATGTCTGACTCTCATCCAGGAGACTTTTTTCCTGGATCCTAATCATAAGTTTTAGTGGCCTATAACCTCAATTATATCCTGAGCTTAAAAGTTACCCGTCTTAGATCCTAGAAGCTCAAAGAAGCAACGTTTTCACACATGAGTCTTTATTTAGTTTGTTCATTATCTTGTGGTGATGCACATCCCTGCCGATGTTTTCACACTATTCTTCTGATTTATAGTTGGATGTAGATGCCAAGAAATGCAGAGATGCACAAGCAGAAGTGGGAAAGATGTCAAATGGTCGTAAACAGCTTTCAAAATAATAACAGTAAGAAAATGTATTTAATGCAAATGTCAGGTGTTAAGGATGCACAGAATATAGCAGTCAAACTAAATGCAAACAGGAACCTTGTTTGTCGACAAGAAAACTCTAACTTTAAGTCTTTTAGTCGCCCAAAACATCAGCTGGACCATAATTAATTCGCCATAACCACAATTTTTCTCTAAGTTGAACCATGAGTAAATTATAACCAACAAAATGCTGTTTTAAAAGTGCTGCAACTGGAGGCAGCAGCAGCGTATGGTCGATTAATTAGGCACCGCACCTGTGTTGTAGAAATTACACTGTCCTTTTTCACCAAACCATGCATATTTTATCTGAGCTTCAAACAAGTCACATTGTAAGAGGCAGGAAAAAAAGCAATGCACTTACATACATCAGCTTTCACATGCAATCATCCCCTGAATGAGCTGAGAGGAACGTATCATTTTAATCATGACCGGAACGCCCGCCCAGGTCGGGTTTTTATGTAAAGGGGTCGGCCTTCCAGGAGCAACACGGGCAACTTAGCAACTGCACTTCTTGAAATAGGGCATCAAACAACTGTGGCTTTAGTTTAGATTCAGCACCATGTGTCAGGGGAGGAAAAAAAGAAAATAGAGCACAGGCGTGGAACCCAAGGGGTCTACAGAGTGTGGATTGATTGCTTTTAACATACCTTATCTCGCTTTGCCCTCTCTGCAGTGTTGGAGAAAGTCAAGGGCTTTCCACATGTCCAGTGGATCTAAAAAAAAACAGGCTGTAAAGCTAAAAATTTGCAGGCAGAATTTTTGTTTTTCGATGTTTTACGCTTTCACTTTTACCAGATGTATGAAGCTGTTCGTGAAAAAAACAGTTCCTTATTTTTTTGAAGGCAGACTGCTTTGGAAAATGAAGTTGCTAATCATAGTTTTGCAGCTCTGCAGCTTTCTCAATTTCAGCTTTATAAAGAAGGATATCTTTTTTATGTTTCCCTGCTGTTTTTTTTTTTTTTTCTAATTTATTGGCCGGTTATCTATTAAATACAAATGTGACGCTTTCAGCAAAAAAAAAAATATTTCTGCTGTTGTTTCGTCCTCTTTGTCCACCTCCCTGAAAACGGTGAAGTGCTGAGTCTTGATGAATGCTAAATGGCTTTAATAATGGAACAGACACTCTCTTTAACAGCATCATGAAACTATATGTGCATCGCGCTGTACTGTAAAGAGCACTCCACCAACAGTACACATCAGTTTACTGTTTATGAGAAGTGCTACTCAGCTGGTATCATCAGACAAAAAGCTAATGTCGTCTGCTTGGTAGAGCTTTGTGACTTCTGCCAAAATAACTTTGGAGGTTATCTAAACTGGTGTGAAGTTTAACAGACATGGGTATTTACAGTTCATGGAAAATCAACTGGAAAAATGCTGTTGCATCATGGGAGTGTAGGATCCAGTGATAGTGACTAAATATAACTCTGCATGATGTTTGGAGACTTTCTTCTTCTTCTTCTTCTTCTCCTCATCCTCCTCCTCATTATTATTATTATCATTATTACTATCATTGTTGTTATGGTAATGCAATCTTAAAGTATCCCTGAAGATACAGAATTCAGCTCTGAACTTTATTTGAATTCTATGCTGATTTATACTTGAACTCTTAAACTCACATCTGAATATATATATGTTTTTTATTATTTTACATTTATTTGACAGCTGTTGTTACAAGTAAGTAACCAAAGAACAAGCAAGATATATGTGTGTGTATATATATATAAACATATATATATATAAACATATATTAATGTAGCATGAGTGATAATATAGTATTATAGCAATAAAAAGTGGTAAATGTGGCTATTTACTCAAATACTTTATTTCACTAAGATTTTAAATGGATCTATAAAACTGGGGTTTTTGCAGATTAATCAGAGGATATCTGATCTTTTAAAGGGAAAATATACCACATCGTGTGTTGATATCAATCTTCCTTTGGGGGCTACAAATACCTTTTTAAAATAGAGCTCTTATTTGTCATCTCCTCAGAAGAGAAAGAAAAGAAAAAAAGAGACAGGATGAGATGGAAAAGGCGAGAGGAGGGAAGACGGAGGAGATGCTGCAGGCAAGGGAAAGCAAAATCAAGACACACTGAGCCAATGACGTCATTATTACCTCCACTGACAGGTGTCATTACATTCCTTTATAGTCCTTCCCCACTGGGTCATAGGCTACGGTTCAATCACACAGCATCAGCTGTATATCTCCCCTTGTTCATCGTCTCTGTCCTCATACTCATCCATCCATCTTGATTACACCTCTAATGGTTCCTCTTCACAGCAGCCACCAACTGTAATGGAATTATGCTTGAATGAACAGCCGTGTCTCTCCATTCCTCCCTTTTTTTTCCTCCCCTTCTTCTTCTTCTTCTTCTTCTCCTCCTCCTTCTTTTATTTGCCTCTTAACAGGCAGACACACAATCTCACTTCCTCCTGTTTTTCATTTACAGAAAGCTGTTTGCACGTTAAATACTCCAGTGCGTTCAATGCCAGTGGGGCACATGAGGAAAGGAAAAAAAAAAAAAGGAGAAAGAAAGCATTACTGTCAGATTTCCAGATTCAGAGTATTTATTTTATGTGCCTCAGTCAGAGGAGGGAAGAGGAACAAACAGTGCAGAGGCCGTTCACATACATGCAGTCTGTGAAACACTCGAGTCGGCAGGAAAGATAGTTCATCCTCCCCGGATTTGCCCTCCGATTCCACGAGAAAATGCTTTTACAATCGCTCACATTTAGCATTATTCTTCGATTTCAACCCCCCCATGTGTCTGCCTCTGTCTCTCCAAGCCGCCGCCGTGACACTGCAGTGTAGCCTCTCTCTCTCTCTCTCTCTCTCTCTCTCTCCTCAGGGAAAATCATCCCTCCATCGTCCAACCTCGCCAGCCTTATCAGTGACAGGAGAGAGATGAATAAGGGATCAAAAAGAGCCTTTTCTTCCCATTTTTTCACATTGTCAGGTTATATTTACTTCGGGTCCCTGTGGCTCGACACCACTGCCGCACACACCAATTACACATGACAGGCCTTTTTCATTTCTAGGACCTGAGGTGGTGCACCCATGTCATTAAGGTAACCTTTCTCCAAAACATTTTCAAGGTCAAACCAGGAAAATACAGACAGAGTTAGGTGTAAATTTTTTCATTCTCAGGCTAAAAAAAGTTGTTGCTGTTTTTACAAAAACTGAAATGCATTAGACTTAAAATCTGTGTAAAGTGATAATGAAGATGTGCTTGTTTATCATACCCCAGAGATGTGTTATTACCCAGTCAGCCAAATTTTAATGACTAAAAACATCAACAAGTATGTAGAATAAGATTCAAAATCATGGAAAACCAAGCAGTTTTCTCTGTTCTGAAACACAGGGGGCGTGTCCGCTGAGACTACGCCCAATCACAGAAATGCACCGCCTCTTTGAACGGTCAGCAGAACACCACCCTCTGAAACATGGCCGCCCCTAACCTTCTCTATCCCATTGCTGAAGGTTAGCTATATGTGTTAGCTAGCATAGCATTAGGCTCCTTTAATAGACAATGCAGCGGTGTATGTGTGAACATATGGTGTGTGTGGTGGAGTGAGAGTGAGTGAGCAGGTGATATAAGTATTGGTGAATACATTGGAGCACTCGGTGCAGAGAAACAGGTCTACGTCTAGCAGTAAAAGTGGTTAGCTTAGCAGTAAATGTGCAGTTTAAGTTACAGTTTTCCTCGCCCAATCACAGCTCCTGTGTGTCCATGTTTTGTCTTTGGTTAAAATGAAGTTAAATAGCGAGCCAGCATTGTCCTGACTTCATCCTGAAAGGAGACTGCTAACGTTAGCAAACTCCTCTAAAAGTCCTGCCCACTTTACACCGCTTTTTAAAAATGACAAAATGGACGAAAAAGTTTATTTTAAGATCAGATTTTAAGTGGAGTTTTCATATTTTCAACATAAGTACATAAACAATCAGAAATAACATATTTCTAAGTAAAATTACTGAAGTGCCTTCACACTGTCTTTAAGAGTCGCTTTAGTCTTTTAGCTTTTAGTGAAAGTTTTCATCGTCTGTTTCACCGCTGGTGGTTTCTCACTATTTTTTTCCCAACAGAGTGTATTTTTTTCAGCACACAAAGGCCAAAGTGTTATATTGAAATGAGATAATTGACAGAAAAGTGTCATGAAGCTACTGTTACCTCATGTGAGACTAATTATCATCTTGAACCGCAAATGAACAGCTTGTTTGGCAGCGAGATTCATCCGCGGATTCGTCGTTAGTTCAAACAGACCCTGCTGCAAAAAAAAAAAAAAAGAAAAGAAAAATAACATCCCCAAATCCCACAAATCATTTGAAAGGAAACAATTGCTAACAGCAGCAGGAAAGCCAATGACCCATGTCCCATTCTTTTGAAAGGATAAACACATCCCCTCTTTCTCATTGTGTTTTTTAAAATCCATACCTTCACCATAGAAACACCGCCACATGCCCCGGCACTTCTATGTCCACCAGAGCGCCCTCCGCCATTAAAACAGGATCAAGGGTAATAACCAATCCTTGATAAAACAAGCAATTTAGTTTTTGCAAAAAAAAAAAAAAAACGAAAGCAAGCCAAGAATCCCAGTGTGTTTGAGTGTTTATACCCAGCCCCCCATTACAATGTACTAAAACTTTGGCTCTGGTGTTGAGGACTGGCAATAACCCACCACTTAATGAGTAAGGCCTACTGCAGCTCCTGCCAGGCGATAATCTTCTCTTGGCATAACCGAATCAAGCACAGAAATGTTCTTATCAGGAAGGAACAGCAGACACCCCCCACAAACACCCAACGGACCCTTCGCCTTAATTGATTTTCACCGTCCCAAGGCTGCTCATTCTGTGCGTCAGACGATTTTATTTACTGGACGGCTTGTTTGGGTGCTAGATTGTTATTTTTTTGTTGTTTGTTTTTCGCCCGTTTTGATTTGATGATGTGATTCAGGCCTTGATAGCGTCTGTGCAAAAAATAGCCCAGACGTGGGTGTTTTTTTGTTTTTGTTATATTCACTTAGGCCTCAAAAAAACATGTCACGGAACTTTTCTTCAAGTGTATTTTTGTAGAATCCGGTCGGTGGGTAGATTGCAAACGGAGTAGCCTTCCCACAGCAAAGTGCTATACGGCAAAAAAAAAAAAAAAAAAACATAATTAAATCTGTGTTCAGGTAGGCGTTCTTTGTTTTGTCCCGGGAGGAGATTCCCCACAGATTCTACTGTAAGATCCAATTTAGAATAATGCGAGTGGACTTTCAATTAATTACATTTTTTTTTACGCGTAATTTTTTACAAGGCTTCTCGATAATTTAGTTGTGGGACGCTGTAATGCATCAAAACAGTTCTAATCACAGAGACGTAGATCATATTTGCAGGGCATATACACTAATCTGTTTTAATGTATTTAAAGCCTCTCTGTGAGCTCGTCATAGAAGGTCTTTTGGCTTGTTTTTTTTACTATTTTGTCAAGTGTTTAATTTCGATGCAACAGTCGCTCTGATTGGACATCATTAAATCTAACAAAAGAAACCTCATCAGTTCATCTTCATTCTTTTTTTTTCCTTCTTTTTTTTAATCTCATATCCATTTTCACTTCTGCTCTGTCTTGACGTTGGCGTTAATCTCATTATGTTTGGTCATCTCCTCGTCTTTGTCATAAAATAGAGCTTTTTTTTCAGTCGGGTAATAGGTCTGTCCTTTCAAAAAATAATGAAAATGATATCTGGTGGTGTAATAGCTTTCTAATTATGTACTGACAGAGCCACTTTCGGTGATTGGCACTCGTGCTTCTGCTGTGCTCGTGAAAAAACCTCTCAACAGAGTGACAAGGGATGGACTATTAGCACAACTCAGTATGGATACAAATATGTTTGGAATAATAAAGCAGCCCTGCGGCGATCGTACACATGGAATTACAAGCATGATGGGGCACACAGGTGGCCTATATTCATTGTTATGGTCCAACAAATCAGTATTTACTATTTCTGTAAAGGAAGAGTCCTCATCCGGAGCTATAGTTGGACTGTTTGGAAAGAAAAAGACAAAAACAGGAGAGTTTTAAGGCCAAAATGCATGTTAGAGAAATATCGTTGAATCGAATGAACCTAACGACGTACAGCATGTCTATATTTGCAAAGGGTTAGACATTTTAATAACCTTCATGTGCAGTGCTTAGCCACTTTGAAATAGCTTAAACGGATCACTGGTGATCCCTCGGATGTGAGCAGATTAAAAACAAGTCAAGATCTGAGCAAAGTTTTTGGAGATTTTCCTCATTTTTTTTCTCCCCCTCATATTGCTCTGTGTTGTTATACCAATGTGCTCATCACTTTAAAAAAACTCCCACGTTTGGCCTGAGGACTTTCACCTCTTCAACGCCGAAGCCACAGCAGCACTTCAAGGCGACCATAACCAGGATCCCTGTTCTCCCTTTTGTATCGTAGCACTTTTAAAAACTTAAGAGCTTCTGTAAAACATGAGACCATGCAAGACTTGTAAAAAACTAAACTGTAAAAAAATTATACAAGATAATTCAGTCTTTATGTGTCCAAACCTATTATAAATAAAAATTGCTGTTACTTTCATTTAACAGCTTAGTCACAATCAAACACCATATTAATTGGCTTGGGGACTTCACAACGGTTTAAATGCAACCTTAAATGTCCTTTTACCGACTGCGCTGCACTTTGTTTTCTGTTAAAAAACTGTCAAGTGATGGTTTTTTTCTGGGCTGTTTTTGAGATAATTGGTTACATGTCGCTTTTTGTTCTTCCCCTCCGTTTTGGCAGAGGTCCACTGGCTCGTCATTCAAGTATATTCTCAGCAGATATTTGTTCTCCTAGTGAGAAAATAACCAGTGGGGGAAACAACTAAGCCCATTTTGAAAATGTTCCCGTGTCTTCAGAGGCCCATTTAGTTGATTTAACTTTAAGCAGGTGAGTGCTGAAGTCGAATAATTGTTGTTCCATTACTCCTCAGTCAGAGTCTTCTCGGTGGGTTCGGCTCCGCGGCTGCCTAAGACGACTTGTTTCCTCAAGGTTATTTTTCATGTTTTTTAATTTCACTTCCCCATTTGTCACATTGACAGTATATTATAGCAATTTGGCTGCGCAACAGCCTTGTCAGCAGTAAACTATCAGCTCCTGCACTCCTTTACCTCTCCTGCTCACTGTGGAACAAAGTGTACAGGAAGTGAGTGAATGGAGTCTGGCATTCTGTTTACATCGAGAAAATTTGCATACACAGGGATTAAAGTTTTCTGTCTGCAACACTGATTATCCATAGGAAGTGCCGAGGCAAGACTCTGTGCCTCCAATCCCAAATGACAAACAAACAATAAGTATTAATATGAACAGTTTTTAATGACTACATGTCATGAGCAAGCTGTTTTCTTGTGGAGAATTGAACCTTAAATGCATTTCCTCCTGACTTAAAGGAGGATCTTTCAGTTCAGTACCTTGTTTATGCTGTTACGGTTCATTGTCAGCACTTTTGCATTATTATTTTTGGCCAACATCAAGGGTTTTTTTTTATCTCCATCCTTGTTTTTATTTGAGACTAATAAATCATGACAAAAACTGTATAACAAAAGATTGATTTTTTTGTCTCAAGATATTTTCATCTACATCCTGCAAACAATCTGAAAATTAAAGGTTTTATTCTCATTTTTATTTGCAACACGAGTCAATTAAGTTGCAATAGTTTTTCAGTATTAGTTTTCATTTGTTTTCATTACTGAAAAAATGTCCCTCCCACCATTTTTGCCCATATTTTTAATCAGTGATGACTGATGAAACTTAATTTTCAGTCCTTAATATAAATAAAAGTTCTGCAACCAACTGAGCTCTGAACCACAAACAGAGAAAGCTAGCTGTGAATTTAGAAGCTCAAGAGCCAAATATTTCCCTCAGAAGTTGGTGGTGGCCAAAGTAGAGCAAATAT
>JAQNCA010000013.1:17832184-17844029 GCA_029783725.1 Acanthurus tractus
CAGGCAACATTCAAAAATCACCGAGAAAACACACAGGAAATCCAGGTAGGTAATGGGGGACAAAGACAATCTGGCAAAGGCATGAGGAGCTGGTGGGTATATATATGGACAGGGAATGGAAATGGGGTAATCAGGGGCAGGTGAGTGACTGGCCGCAGGTGTGGTTGATGGAAGGGGGGAAAACACAGGAAACTGAAATGACACAAGAGGTTAATACTACAAAATAAAGCAGGAAACAACATGATGAAAATCCAGAATGCTACAGATTTAGACAAAACAGGCTTTATTGGGTGCACCAATATTGGAAGCTCAGTTGCACTAGATGTAGTAAAAAGAGCGATAAAGTACCAGAGGAGGTGGAGTTTGGAAAACCAGAAGACCAACCCCACCCAGAGACAGTGGAGGCTAAAGATATTTTCCTCAACATAACATAAGTGGTTCTTTTGCATAAACCTCGAACAAACCGTGACTGTTTCTCAGCAGTAAACACATGTTCAACAAGTTTAATCTCGTGTTGGAGAAAAAAGGCTTTGTGGTTGGGGAGGCTGTAAGTGTTGCAAACAGCTGTTAAAAGGGGCATCCAGCACTTTTAAAAAGTGTCATCAAAGTGGGCCCAAACAAGTCAGAATGTGCTGAGTTGTAAGTGAAAATGTGTTGCATGATATCAGCTTCAGAAAGAGGGAGAGAGAGAGAGAGAGAGAGAGAGAGGGGGGTGTTATTTTGTACAATGCTGTGTTTAATGGTTTCGACACTGCAACAGGAATCCTCAATTGCAGACTATCACAGGGGCATGACAACACATTAACCCAAAGTAAGGCGTTAATTGGAGGACTGCCAAGAGCCGGCTGGCACAAAGCCACCGTCGAGTTCCTGCATCTTCATTGTGATGTGCAAGTTCATCCCTTCAGAGAACAAACAGGGAAAAAAAATTCAAAAAATATTTATCTTCAACTTTTTTTTTGCACAAAAAGGAAACAGGGCGACAGTCACTTAACCCAGAGAAAGCTGCAAAATCTGTAAAATATGTGTTCATTAAGTTGTAAATACCCTGTAGGATGTAATTGCTAAATTTATTCTCATTAAAGGTTCATTTTTGCTATTAGAAACATAGATTTTTTTTCATTTTCTTATATTTCTTGCAGTGACGCTCTTATATCACGTTTTTTTTTTCTTTTTGTTTACATCCTTTCTTTCTGCCTCTTTAATTGCCAAGGTCTTGAGTGGTTATTGTCTAGCGACTGCTGGCTTTGCTGCCGTGCCTTCATTTCCTTCCTTCATTAAAGAGGCATATGCGTTTCCAACAGGTGGGAGCCCTTTTCATGCAGAACACACGCCACCCATCTGGAGCCTTTAAGCGCCCGCATGCTTTGTCATGAGATGGTGAAGGACCCAGTGTTGTGATAAACATACACAGATACATTTTTCTATATATATTTGCGTCACAATGTTTTTCTAACAACAATGTTTTTTTCCGTTTGAGTCCCCTACACATGACCCTCAACTGCAGAATCTTACTTATGTTGCTATTTGTGGATATTCAGGGGAAATTAAATTTAAAGTGAACATTTTGCAGGTTCCTACCTGAGTATATGAGCGAAAACAGTAGGTAAATATTTGGGAATTTTGTTTAAAATGACCGTATTGTCGATTTCAGCAGCATTGTGTACCGGTTCCACAAACATGAGCTTTTGCAAATTACTACTAACTACTTCTACTAAGAAAAGTCGGAAAAGCGTGCACTCTCGCCAACAATATCCTGCAGGTGCATGATTCAAACATGAATGGAGAGAAAAGAGGACGGCCAGCACTCTAATAATGTTCTTTTCAGTTTTTTAATCAGGCGAGCAGCTAATCACAACATCACAACAGCATTTCAGCGTGACGGGTAGAAAAAAACATATATACTGCACCTGGTTCAGGGCCATATATCCGCCATGTACGTCACAACCGTATGACAGCAAAAAGACGATAATCGAGTTCTGGTCGTCCTCTTTGTTCTTCTTTTCGCAAATTACTCACATTTGAACACAATTTTTTTCAGCAGAAACAGTTGCTGTGGAAAGTGGTCGCTGCCTGAACGATGGCAGCAATTTACTGAATTAAACAAATATTAACGGCATTCAACAACGCGCCTGTATAGGCAGGCAGCTGTTGCTTTCAAAGGTTTACATCTCTATTTATATTGTCGGCATTGGATCGAGATTTAAACAGAAGGCCAGAGATTTCAAGAGGAGCTTTTTGGAGAGCAGATCTTTTCACCTTTGGCCTCAGTAATTTGTAGAATTTGTTCGTTGATTGATTTTTCTTTCTTTCTTTCTTCGCTGGGCACAAAGATGAAAGAGTTGGAGTTTTCTTTCATCCATGGTTACTCATTCTATACATCCCTTCTGTTTTTTTTTTTTTACCTTCCTCGTCAGACAGGAATGGATTCAGATGGTTGACATGACATCCTGACCTATCCGTCATCAACTCCAATAGCTGCAATATTTCAAACAGCATGACTGTGATATCATGATTACTATATAGCATTTTCATTCTCCTCTTTGGTTCCATCTCTTTGGTTTCGCCTGAAAGTGCTCCGACACGAGCTGAGTCAAGTAGTAGAATTTCATCTCCCGTCTTCGGTATTTTCACACACATTACTGCAAAGCACCACGGCAGAGATTTTCTGCCTCTCTCACACACACACACACACACTGATTCCTTTTTTTTTTTCAGAGCTCTGGGGGTCACAGAGTGCAGTCGTGTGAAAATTTCTGCAAAAATGATAACAAACTTTCAAATGCAGATTACATGCTGCAGACACAAGTTATATACGCTGCATTCCCGCTCCGTGATTCTGAAGGTTGATTATTGATGGAAGAGAGGAGGGCAGGTCTGAACATCATGTCAAGAGCTGCTTTCTGACGCAGAATACGAAGTGCTGAGGGACAAGAGTTAAGGTAGTATTTGTTCTGATTGGCAGCCTGGTAACAAAAGAAAGTAACAGAATCTTTAGATTTCATGACGATTGCTCAGTTAAACACTTAACACAACGCCCCTGTTGAGTTGAACCGGGATGACTGGACAAGGTTGAACAGACCTGCAATCAGTCACACCAGCGAAATCTGAATAGGTAACAATCTTCTATGAGTCATAACATCAAATTCTGCCCCATTTTGGATAAACAGTCATGTTAGGACCGGTATGAAATATGTCAGGATGGGAAAAAGGGGCTGACTCACCTGCAAAACTAAAGAAAAAAAAGGGCTACGAACACATACAAAGGATGAACTAAAGTGTGACACTGCATACTTGCATGGTGCTGTTTTGTTGACACTTGAACAAAAAAAAAAAAAGACGCAGGAAAGTGAAGAAACTTGCTGAGTTGGATGACCTTTACAAGGTCTAAATACATTTCAAGCTACTGTCACTTTGGAAACCTGCATTTTCAGCTCCAATAAACAACAACAACAACAAGAAAAAGAAGAAGTTTTGACTATAAGAGAGAAGAAGAAGAAGAAGAAGGAGAAGACTGGTTAGCAAGGATTCCCATACTAATAAAGCTTATAGTCCCAGCTGAAGAGGAGCTCAGCGTGCACAGTTTGACTGATTTAATGGCGATCAAATAAGTCACGTTGAGGGTAAGGCTACTTTACAGGTGCAGGAACGTCCCGGTGGGGGTAAAGAGCCTTAATGGAATTATAAGACATTTGAAGAACGAGTATTTTTGGATTACCTCCTGCCTACTTAATTCCCCAATCCCCCCAAAGAGGTTCAGATTGGACTTTAACCACTGTGGGAGTTCAGCCCCCCCCACATTTAATGCAACATTAAAGACCTTATGTTCCTTCACAGGGCAATAGGATCACATGCTCGTGTGTGTGTGTGTTATTGGTATTTTGTAGGTAAGCTTGTTTGATGCCAAGCAGTACAATAAGCTGTAATGAAAGACAGTTTGAGGGAGCAAGAGGAGAAAAAATGCAAAAGAAAAAAAGAGGTGAGTGTTGATTACAGAAGAAGATGAGGTGGCAGATTAACAGAGCACAGACGGGTCGATTTTCTCCTGCTTACATGTTTAATTATCCTCTTACACTTTTTTTTTTTTTCATTTTTAATTTATGATGCGTGTGTTCCCGCTCTCCATGCCGCTCTCGCTGCTCCAAAAGAAAAGGTTCAACGGTGGGTGGAGCGGTGTACACTCACAGAGGTGCAGTAGGAAAATTGCCCAAGGGAGGCCCCCGTGGATAATTACAAACTATTCACTAAACACGGCTTGGCGGCTCACGGAGACATTCTGATGGCGTAGCAACATGCTAACAGAGCTCTAATGAGACAGACATGGCGTTTGTGAGTCATGCAGCAGCAGCAGCTGCCGGATTGGAAACGTGGATCGAAGTTGCAAAAAGGCAACAAAGACGTATCACCTGACTCACTGAAGGAGATGGGAGGCGGGGAGGAGATGACAACAACAGAGCTCAGAATACGATCCGTCCCATAGACACTGTGAGCTATCAGAGATAAGAGAATACCGTCGTGCTTATTAGCCTCCATAGAGACAGTGATGAGGACTGTGAGGAGTAGGGTGCGCTGGTTAACCCATTTTCAAGATCATGATTACTGCACTTCACTTTTGTCATCATTATCAGCAGCAAAACCCTCACTTTTTTAATCCCATCTCTAAAATTTATTACTCATTCAGCCCCGTTAGTACAGTAAATGTCACCTCCATCTGCAGCCTGACTCATTGTACTCTCTTGACCCTCGCTTCTTAAGATTTTTTGTGTCAGTGTTCATGCTGTCTGCAGCCCCTTTGATGAAAAAGCTCTGCCCACTGGGTTGATATTCTTAGAGAAAGAGGGAGAGGGCAAGGCGCAGAGCTCTGCACCGAATCGGTTGTATCAGTAACCTCAATCATGTCCCACACCTATGGCTAACCTCGGGCTAAGTTAGGGAATTAACGGAGCAGTCAGGGAGAGATGCAACACTGCCTTTGACTTTGCACTTCAGAGGTGCGAGTGCTTTGCCCCTCCTCTTGAGATTCTGGAGAAAGACCATCATTATACATTAATAACACCAGAGACTTCTGCCTCAGACTGCACTGCCTCTGTTTGTGTCCCCTATTGATTTTTCACTGAATTCTTTTTGATGAGAGCACAGGGACGGACACTTTGATTACGCTTACCGTTACCGGGCGGGTGTGTGTCTGTGTGTGCATGGGCGTGTCCCTGTGTTTGTAAGTCTGTGCGTGTCTGTCTATGTCCGGTGAATTCACTTGTGTAATGTGTGTAGCTGTACAAATACTGTATCCAAGTCTGGTCGATCTCTTTTTGTCAGCTGAACAGGATTTAGCTGCATGGTTTTGGTGGGACTGTAAGGATGAGAGCCATGTTCACCAAATGTACTAAACAAGCCTTCTGAGCTGATGCGTGCTAAGTATGCTAATTATGACAACTCAGAATTGTGCAACATTTTGCTAACATTAAGTGTCAAAAAAAGCCACAAATACATCAAATTAAGTTGCTTTCAGTCTTAAATTCATCACTTTAATGCTAAAGCAGATGATAATGTTTCTTGGCACCTGATTGGGCCAAGCGTCCCTGATAGCCTTTACCTAATGGAGACTTTGGAGACAAAGCAGATGGGATGGATCGAGACGAGACGACTGATTTTTCCCTTCACAGCAGCACAAGAGTAAGGAGCGCTCACTCTCCAGCTACTTCTGAGGGAATTTTGGTCCACACACTGATGAAATGCTGTTATGTTCTGTTTGTCTTCACATACAGATCTTTTAACGCCTCCATGCCATCAATTGTCATGGCATTATATTCTCATGTCCGTCTGTCCTTCCCTCTATTCATTTTATTTTCATAAACATGATATCTCAGGAAACCGAAACTGGAGAATATTCACTGAATCTTATGTGACTGATATTGCAATAACTTTCATTTTGCTAAAAAAATTCACTAAATCTTATCGCATCGTGCAAAGTCGTCAATATATAAATGTTTTATCAGTCTAGACAGACAATGATGTAAACCGCAGCTTCACTGGTTAGTGCAGACAAACACCTGTGAGGTAGTAATTCTATATATTTTTTGTTTTTATTATTTTATAGTTTGCAACTCTGTCATTTTGCAAATTACAGGCTTGGCATTTTTGGGAAGGGCACCTCACCCTGTTGGTTCTTCACAGTTCTGTGCATTTGTCCTGCTGCCAGTCCATGCGTAGACATATAAACCAACACAGCCAAAGGGGGAAAATAAAAAAATCTCAGACAATAACAGTGAACCAAGTGCAAAGCTCGAGCAGAGAGCGTCACACAAACTGCAAAACACACATGCTTGTTTGGACGTCGGGACACATAAAACAGCAGAGCCAATAAAAGGTTGTATTGTTTGGGCTAATTGAAGTGATAAGCAGCTCTTCCTGGGAGACTTCTGCTTTTTCTCTGAATGTCTCTGGCTGATCAGGTTTCAGTGACATTCAGAGATGAGGCCAGAACTAAACCCCCTCATGAACCCATACACACACCAAGCACACACACACAGAATATCAGACAATGACCTGGCCATTGGAAAGGCTCTAGCTACAAATATAATGGTTTGCTGAGCTGTATATTTTGCAGTGCTGCATTATACTTCTCCCTTGATATTAAAGTCATGGCTCATTCATTGCAAAGGAAATCGCTATATTATTACAATTTTGTCAAAGCCCCGGAAGGACATAGGGCAAATTGAATATCCCTGCAGTTTGTCAGCTATTGTGCAATGTTTGCACATTTCTCTTTTTTTTTCTCATCAAATTGGAGCCGTAACCTCAGGGTGACGTTTGGTGTTAACTGCTTTTTGTTCCAGTAAGCTCGAGTCAGTATATCTGTTTTTTAACTTATGATGTATGACATATTCCTGTGTTTATAAATTCCTAAAAATTAATTCCAGAGTCACTTAATTCAAAAAGTAATATATTTAATGCAAAATGGAGATGACTGAAATTGGTGAGTTAGCGAGTGCATGCAGTCTCTACGATCTAACATGTCACAACAGCTTCTTCCTTTATGTGATCCTTATGCTTTGAAGAACAAATAGTGACGGTATTTACAGAGATTAAGGATGTAAAATGACAAAAATGTGAAAGAAAAACAGAAAATGTCAGTATGTAAATGAAAAAGTGTGAATATGCACAAATCATGCATGCACAAAGGCACACAAAGTACTGTATATGATGTGCTCACACGCACATACATCCTCATGTTCAACCTATGCTACCTGATAATGCTCACGTTCCTGAAACAAATTTGATGTGTCCACAATAGAACTGTTTTTCTAAACCTTGTAAAGAGTAGATCGCAATGTTTATTCTATTAAATTGTACTCCTTTTTTGTGCTTGCATCCTCTAAAATGTTGGGCCTTACTAATCTGACTTGTATGTGAGCAGAGTTTGTCGCCAGACAGCTGTTTTTACATTACTGCACTGAGGGGGGCGATGTCTGTTCACGACCCAAGAACGATACATTTTTATGTCACAAATTCAAAAACAATTCACAGGCAAAGAAGCCTTAAACCTCCAGCACAGAGTCGACTTTTCAGGACAGAGATTAAGAATTTGCATTAGCACAGCTCTGTTTCAGCCACTGCTAGCTAACAAGCTAAGAAGATAACAAGCCATTCTGATGCCTCTGACTTTTTCCATTTTTGTCCACAACAGACTTCTTACCTGAGTCTCACTCATGCTTGAACCTCAGAAAAAAAGCCTAGCTAGCAAAAGCAGCATAGGGACACGATCAGCCTGAGATCGATTGATTACAATTATCATAACAAGGGAGAAGCCGTAGCCTGGAAGTGGCCCTAGCAAGTCTACAGAGCTCTTTTTAAAAAAAAAGGAAAAACTGTAGGAAAAATTCATGTTGAAAAAATTAATTGTAATATTTGAGTATTTTTACAAAGTCTACTTTAAAAAAAATGTCTGAAGGACCTTTAACCTTAAAAGATCATGACTACATAGGCAATAATCAATATTATCTATAATGTAATTGAGAACACATGGTTCAAAAGGTGATGCGATATGATAACAATCAGTCAACCTGGCTGTCAATAGGTCCTTTGGGCTGGTTGTAATTCTGTATGTGCCAAAAGTCTTTGCTTTTAAATAAAGATTTAGTAGGAAAAAAAACAGATTTAAAGGCACAGGACTGTTTAAACCAGTTTAAACCCGCGTGTCACAACACTGAATTAGCAGGTTTTGCTCTTGTGAGCTGTCATCCATTACAAACTCCTCCACCTTTGACAACAACATGCTCTCAATCCACCGGTGGATGTCAGACCTGCTGACAATGCACATTGTGTGGCACTGACCCTATTTTGCATTATCCACCACCAACCCCAGCCTCCACCCCTTCACCCCTCCCTCTTGTGAGTTTCGGGGTTCATCACAGGGATGAGTAATCTCATTCGTGCCTCGGTCGCCCGCACCAATGATTAGACTTCTAATCATCTGTCTATCAAACCACCTGAACTGAACACAAAAACACGACCACTCATGTGGGCCACATTTATTGACAGTAATGACTGTGTGTACAAAAAGGAGGGGAGGGGGGTCCTTGTGCGCCGCTGTGCTGCCCGTCACCAGCCACAGAGTGCACTGAAACCTGTCCAGGTGGGAATTGATTTCTGCAGGAACCTGTTGGTTAATTTATACCGGAGGTTCAAACATAAGAGCTCTCCTGTTAACCCAGCTGGGTTATTCGAGATCTCCTGTGATAGTCCTTTATAAAAATCAATGGATAAAAATAGAATGGCCAAATCAAAATCCAGCCACTGTGACAAAAGCCTCCGAAACCAAATCACAGCATCACTGCGGGTTTGTTTCTATTTTGATTCCTTATTATTTTCAGATTATTGTAAAGTGGAGTCATGCTATTGTGTTCAGCTTCGCTTATTTGCAGCTCTGTGTGCTTCCTGTGTGTCTCACATTGTGCTTTTGTACTGAATGTTCCTTGGATCCAGACCCAAAACAATGTCCGGTGATCTCCAGACTCACCTCAGATAAACTTGTGGGATTTTAAGGAAGGACTCTGGTGATTTTAAATCATGTTTCTGAGGCAATAGCTTCATTTTAATATTCTGTTTCATCTTTTTTTTTTTTTTTTTAACTATAGTGAGGTTCCTTTCCTTTAAACCTCCAAAAACAAGCAGCCCTACATCTGAAGGCTGTGACTTAAATTAGAAGTGCTGGGTGATGTCACACCCAGTCATTAACACTCTGAGATAATTACGAAATCTGGTGAGAAATCTTTGAAAGGACAACCTTTGTAATTTGCTGCAACTTTTTTTTTTTTCTCTGTAGATCTGCAGGAGGATTTATTTTATGCAGTGATCCGGTTTCTGGATTATGTTACATTGAGCCATTACACAGTCTGGAGTCCATATTAGCGACACATTTTCGCAACTATCAGCTGCTGTTTGGGTGTATCGGAGAGGGATCGGAGGGTCCGGGGTGCGGTGGACGTGAAGAAGCAGGTGAGGCGGCAGCGGCACAGCAGCCGAGGGCAGGGCGGCACAGGGAAGGAACGCCGCCTCGGAGCGCGCCGCGCGCAGTGAAGGGATGCGTTGATTGACAGTCGGAGGCACGGAGCGCCCCGTGCGGCACACAAGCGGAGCACGCTAATCTCCCCGTAACCGTCCTGTCAAAGGCATCTCTGTGAAGCACCAGCCAGATCAGCCTGGCTCCGAAATAAAGGAAGCTCTATCCAACCACCTATCCATCCCGTGGGTTCGGTACCGGAGTCTTCTCGACGGACGAACCGGTAAAGAGGAACGCGGCAGCTCGGCGACCCCATCCCACTCTGTCTTTACCTGCTCAGCCATAACTGGGGAACAGTCTGGGCTTTAACCTGGCGTCTCAAAGTATCCTGGAAGCGGGAGCGGATGGACAAAACGGTCGGGTTGCACTTTGCAATCTGAGCCAAAGAAGATTCTGACGATTTCTTGTCTTTTTTTTCTGGAGTAAAAGGAAGGCGCCCGCGGTGCTTTCGGAATTTTCTGGGGTTTATTTGGCTTTTTTTCCCCCCCTCATATCCACTTTAATTGTGATGTATTTCTGAGTCCAATTACAAACCCTGGAGGCTGTAAACACTCATTTTTATTCTTTTTAATCGGAATAACGGCCAGCTAATCGGGAGACTCTCGGGAGGAATTCTGGTGCGTAATTTGTGCGGTGTGTGCGGTTGCTGAGCCGCAGAAGTAGTTGTGCCTCCCTTCTCTTCTACGTTAAATACCCCCATTTTTTTTCCCATGGAGTAGGCTAAATCACAGGTAAAGACTTCGAGAAAGAGCGGTTTTATTCTCTTGTCGCCTGGAACAAAAACAGGCGGATCTCATGCGCAGATTCTCCGTAGGATGGTAAATGACCGATGGGGAACCATGAACAGCTCTTCTGAACTCGAAGATGGGACTCGGCATAAAAACCAGGTATGTTCACACATCCTACTTTGCGCTAGTGGGGGTTTTTATGTATATATATATATATTTTTTTTTAAAAAAAGGAGTGGTGCATGCATGTGCTTGGTGCAGTGTTGCCACTCCGAGTTTTGGTGCTGTGGCTCTCGGGTGAAATCTCTGCACTGTTTGTGGAGACAGTTCCCGACAAGCCGGGCACGGGCACTTCTGCTCCTGTCATAATGTCTAAACCCACCCGCGGATCACACAATCCCCATGGCTACTTCTGTTTAGCGTGACACATCGCTTTAATGTGTTAGTTGGACTAGTTAGGGGATACAGATGAACTGAGGAGAAGAAATCAAATCACAGCTGGTGATGAATGTGAGACAGGGGCCAGGTCTTATATATATATTTTTGTTTCCTCCCATCTAAGCCTGGTTTGCACTTGAAATGACTGTCTGAAAAATCGTATGTGTGCTGTTTAAGAGAGCTGAAACATGGCACTCAGACATCCTCCCCATAGCCATCAGCTGTCCGCGTCTCTTTAGGCCAGTCTCCTGCTCGGATGAATCGAGGCAGGAGCGGACGTGCGTTTTTGTGTTGCAGCCGTTCAAGCTCACTTTTTTTTGGGGGGGGGGGGGGATAGTCAATGTGTTTTCACAAGGTCAGTAGAGGCTTATTGACAGCCCACAAGGGAGAAGAGGGCTCCCCTGGAAGAGCGGAATCGGATTTCGGGGCACTGAGAGAGCCTGGCGCCTTTGGAAAAAACACACACACACACACACACACACAGAGTGATCAGAGTGATTTACCTCTGCTATCCTCTTACCTATAAGAATGGATTTAGTTATAATGCGACACATTACTGAAAAAAAAAAAACCAAAAGGTGAAGATGCTGACGTGCAAACTTCCCTTATAGAGGGAGACGCTGCAGAAGGTTTAACATAAGAGGAGAAGTGGAAGGAAACGAAGGATGCATAGTTGAATTGTTGGCATGAGAACATGGCACATTTCATAGCTGCTGGTCTAAATGAATTAAAATCGCCTACCTGTAAGAACATGTACCATATGCATGTGTGTGTGTGTGTGTGTGTGTGTGTGTAATTTAATGTCATACATATTTATGTACTTTCCCCGCAGGGAGCGTTGCATGGGAAATACATTTGCTTACATACAGTTGTTCTTTGCCTGTAATTTAAAAGGGGAAAAAAAAGGGGAAAAACATGGTTGCATATTTCCTCCACATCCCAAATCCTGACAGGTGCCAGACGATGTGTCGCTTCCTGTCTTGTGCTTCAGTAGATTTCATGATTCAGTCTGAGTCATTTACATGGTGGCACTCTGACCTGGGGGGGGGGGGGGGGGGGGGGGGGGGGGGGGGGCCCGGGGGGGGGGGGGGGGGGGGGGGGGGGGGGGGGGGGGGGG
>JAQNCA010000013.1:17849917-17862449 GCA_029783725.1 Acanthurus tractus
TTAAATAAACATAATTAAAGCTGCAGAGACATGTGATGGACCCAGATTCTTGTTATCCGTCTAAGAAAGCAGTGACATCGCAGTCAAATTGTATCTTCACCTCAAACAAGTTCGCTTGAAGTTTCATCCAATCAGATGGCAGCATTCATTCATAAACAGCCTCTTTAAGCCAACCAAGGACTCTGCTGTTCAACCTTCCCTACAGCTGATCACGGTTGGTCAACCCTTCAATAGTTGGATCTGCAATCTCTTTGATGAGGTGAAGAAAAAATAATTTTCAGCATTGAATTGACCAGCTGACTACTTTTGTGGTCGGTCATGCTGTTCTTTCCGTGCCTCCGTGTCTCTGAATGAAAGTGAAGAAAGTAAGGTTGAGCAGGAAACATTGGAAAGAAACGACAGGACAAGGTTATACTTTACCTCTCGGAGCATGTATTGATAGATGTGTCAGCAGGCTGACCTGACGGGCAGAGTTTCACAGTGAAAGAGCTAAAAGTGTGAGGGTGAAAAGGAAGAGCGGGCAGGCTGAGGCATTAGATTTCCATCTGCAGATCAGCCCCTCATGCATGTTTGTGTGTGCCTGTGAGTGTGTGTGTGCGTCTCTTCAGAAAGAAATAATCATTAATGTTAATCAAAAACACTCTGAGGGAAAGATAAATATGTTTATTGCTAATATTCCCACCAGGACTAAGTATATTTTATTTTTTTAATGCCATTTTGATTACTTTTTTTTTTTTTTAACTTAGGTATTAAACTGCAATATCCTCATGCAATTTATCATTCACTTTCTGCTAAATCATTGTTAAAAATGCATTGCAAGTCACCTGTGAAAGGAGGATGAGAGAGGTGCGCAGGGGAAAAAGGGAAAAGGAGAAGGCTAGAGACGAGGAAGGGTGGAGGAGTGAGGGATGAGAGCGACGTAGTGTTTGCATGTGTTACAGAGTTCAGTCATCTTGATGGACAACTAGCGAAGCCTATTCCGCTGACAGATTGGACTCCATCTCCATATTTGCCATGAGAAGTGTCCAATTTTCTCCGGGCGATTTCAATCTACGAATTAAGGAGCCCGGTTTCATGTGACTCTCAAACAGGCATGCAAGATCCAGGGGGGGGCCCTGTTTTTTAGAGGACGTACTTCCCACGACATAATGGACTCGTTCTCCTCGTCATTAATCAGCGCGAAAGGGCGATAGGCCCGTGCATTCGAGCGCGCTAGCACAACACCCCCTTTGTGATGGGTGACGTGTCGCGCTAAGAACACAGACCCAACAGTAAATAATAAGGGGAATTAATTAGACTCTGAAAAAATCCAGTGAATAATTTATGATAAATGGAGAAGTTTAATCAAGCAATCAATCTGCTCTGACCAGCGGATCTAGAGCAGAAGATTATCACGGGACAGAGGGAGGAGGACGAGGGTGAAGTTTTCACTCGAAATAAACCAGCTAAGCACACAATCACAGTGAAAAAGCGGCAGGAACACAGAGAACGCCTGGAGCTCATGTTAAAATAGTGATGCTAGCGTGTGGCGTGTGTCCCACTGCTAGCATACAGAGGGCCTTTTTGTCTCTTTGTTTTTAAACTGCCAAAGTGCCTCTGATGGAGCTGCTGTTGCTCTCTAACTCCCTCGTACTCGGTAGTCTCTCTGAAATCACATTATTGGTTCTCCTCTAAGCCAAATGGAGCCATTTCCTCAGCAAACTGACTTCATATATTTACCTGCTAATGACTTGCTTAAGCTAACGTTGACAACATAATAGCATCATTATGGGCCGGGCACCATCAGGTGTTTCAAGGTTAATAGCAACATTAATTTACAAGAAGGATGAGGACAAAGAAATCCTAGTTGTCCCTACCAAGTAGCATTTTCTCATCCACAAATTGGATGGAGAAAAATGTAAGATTTCCTACGTTGATTGGATTGATTAATTAGAAAAACCTGAAGGATCATCATTTTTACAGATATGTATTTTGGGTTTACGCACAGATACTTTGCTTTTACAAGTCAAACAGTAAATGTGAACTGATAAGATCTAAAAAGGAGCATAATTTCCTTCCTCAGAGTTGTATGCCGCTGGGATGTGACTGACCACAAGTCATAATCTCGTGGTCATCTATCTTTAGTACCGATCGTACTTTTCAAAACAGTTCCCTCTGACACATGACAGCAAGTTCACTCGGCTGAAACAAAAATCAGATTTGTTTTCCCATCTGTAATAATGAGAGTGAGAAGAAATGTCGTGAAAGAGGTGAGGTGACTGATAGGAGGATGAGTAAAGCATTAGCGGAGGGGATAGTTTTAGGAGAGAGATAAAAAATGAAGCGATGCATGAAATGCATTCAGAACGAGACAGAGAGTGGGAGACACACAAAGAGATGCAGAGATGTATTTATTGCAGCTCTCCTATTAAACAGTTATGACAAACTCATGGCTAATATATTAACAGACTTATCCACCAACATCCATTATTTATTCATCATCAAAAATTCAATATGGCACACTGTGTGTCATTATTCAAATGCGCCAGGGGAAAGTTGCACATTTGAATAAATGAGGAATTGAAGGACTCGCTCCCATGGCTTGTTTTATTCCAAAAATCCTTACTTTAAATTATTCAGGCAATAAGTCAATCAAAAAGTGTAAGGAAAGGATTAATGATAAAAAATAATAATTCCTCGCAAGCTCCCATAGCTGGATTTTTTATTATATCATCTGGAAGAAGAAATTTATTGTTCTGGTCTGTTAAAGAAAGAAACTAAAATCATTAATCAGAACAGTTGGAGGCGCCTCTTAAATACACCATCTGCTTTGTGTTTTTCATCATCAGGAGGGAAAAACATGAAGTTTTCTGCCTGTTTTAACTTGCATTTTTATTATTTCAGGACAGGTTTTTTTTTGTGACCCAAAACTCATATTTACTATATTTGGTTTGTCTTATTTCCTCTGGTGAAATTCAGCACCTCTCTGTAAGAGTCTGAATGAGATTGGATATGGAAATGTAGACTGCTGCAGACCAGTAGTTTCTGCTGATGTTGTGGAACTTGGCAGAACAGAGAACAGGACATATTCCTCAGAGAAACAAACACTAGAGCATAGAAACTCTTCTGTGCGAGCTAGAAACATAAAACCGGTCTTATGCACATATTTTTGCAGAAAAGGAAAACCACATAATATTTAAAGTAAGAACTTTTCAACTTTTTCAAAACTGTCCAAACTTATAAGATAAACTGGGGGGGGGGATGTAAAGCTTTATGGTCATAATTTAATTCTTTACAAAGAAGGAAACCTCAACTTTCTCTAAAGTCCCTTAAACTGTACAACGAATATGATGAACAGTAATAAACATGACTTACAGCCAAGCTAGCAGCTTTATGATACTGTATTTTACACAATGACTTACACAAAATGACAGCCATACCATGCTAATGCTCTGCACATACAATATTTACCTAGTTCACCGTCTGAGTTGAGTTTGTGTTTGCATGCTGACATTTGCTAATTAGCGCTGCATGGAGCTGATATGGAATATTTAAATCTTTAAAGTAATAAAAACATCTGACCTATTTAAGTTGTTTTGGCACAAGATAAAAAGTAAGATCATCACCAAAGTTATTAGAATTAATTCCATTGGTACAGATATATATTCTGGACAAACATATCTGAGCCAAATTGAATCAAAACTTGTTGAGAAGTGAGTTTTTTAAGTGTGGACCACAGTGGTGGAATGACTGACTGACTGACTGATGGACGTTGCCATCCTTAGAGTCATATTGCTTAGTGTGGCTAAAAAAAGGAGTATAATAATGTCAGAAGTAAGCCTGTAAGCACATTCATCCAGGCAGATGACAGTTTTGGTTTTTGAAATGCCAGCTTTTTTTGTGCGTGCGTGTGTGTGTGTGTGCTGACATTTGTCTGACTTAGCTCTAAGTAGATGCAGGCGGTAGACGTTGTGACTACTCGTCCGATACTGTTCAGTCTAATACAGTAGCCTTGTAGTAAACAGTGATAATTGTTGTCAGGCTTTTAGTGCTTTGTTGAGACTGTGTGAGAGGCGTGGGCGGTTCTAAGCTCTGTTGTTGTGTTTGATTGCATTTGTTTCTGTTATTATTTCCAAGGACTTAGCCAACGTGTTGCTCATGGACTGTGGCGTTCAGTCACTTGACTTACAGTCTGTGGAATAAGCGCTGCAATTAATTCTTTACAATACAATGGAATTAAATACAATACAGATGCTCCGCAACAGCTAGTATGTTTGAAAAAAAAAACTGGCAAATAATGGAAGACGAGTTGACTTGCTTTTTGCTCTCTTGTGTAAAAATCCCTCCGTCGGTGATAATACCAAATTACTTGTGTTTTGCAAGCTTATGCTGTATCTTAAGGGGATTAAAATAAAAGCAAAAAGGTCAAGTGAAGTGTTGCTGTGATTTCTTAGACTTGAAAGTCCGGTTAAGAATATTAATTAGCATGAAAAATGGACATAAACAGATTAGGAAGATGAGGAATTTCAGTATTAACCAGTTTGGTTCTTGGAATTTAAAGATGTAAAAATGTTAGAATTGCATTAAAGAACTTCAAGTGAAGCAAAGTCACAACTGTAGCATTCAAATTATGGATATTATAGTAAGACTCTACCTCCATCATGGAGAGACTGTGAAATCTTAGCATGCAATGCCAATATTTCACTCCCCATTTGTTGCTGTATTCCTGCATGCTGTTACAAACCAGAGGCATTATGTTTCCTCCATCTGTGCATTCTTATGTTTTTAAAATCTTTTCTAGCTGGTGAGATATTATGTAAAATCCTGCCGGTGCACATGGGGAGCAAAAGTTAAAGTATAGCTTCAAAACCGTCGCCTTTTTTTGGGTTTTTTTCTCCCAATCTACAAGACGCACTGCCTCGGCCAAAATGCGGCGTGCACGGACGTTACGCATGACTTAGTCGAAGCACAGCCAGGTTTTAAATCTGCTACACAGACTCCATCTTTGCAGCGTGTGGTCGCCTGCCAGTCGTGTTTTCTGAGGAGATTTCAGGGACCCTACTCCCACCTTACAATCATGGCCGAGGACCTCCCACTCCCAGCGAATTTGCATCCCTCCTGCTGGCTACATCACGAGCATCCTTCCACATAGATGATCAGCTTCACTGTGTGCACGTCGAGTTTTCTTTTTGCCAAGTGATAACACAGTTGGTTATGCAGGGTTTTTTTTTTTTGTTTTTTTTTAAGCGTAGGCCATATTAACTGGTGCTGAATTAATTAACTAAATCGTTTTAACTACAGGATCGTGAATAGTCACTGATTTGATTGATTTATTTCAACATGCGAAGCAAAAAACACCTACAAGGTTGCTCTGCTCTGTTGAATCGCCTCTGGTTCAATGAGGTAGTTTTTGGATCATTTTCAAACAGATTGCGCTCGTTTTGCACAGTTTTAAGTAGTTTCTTATCCATCTAGAGCTACGCTTGTGCATGGGGAGAAAAAAGAGACCAGTCAAGTAAAAAAAAAGACAGATGAGATGATGAATATTCTCGTTATTTTGGTATATTTATGCTGCGGCAGATGCATCGTGCCATGTCCATGCCAACATGTCTCAGTCATTACTCTTGATTGTAAATCTTAAAAAAGGAAAGCTTTGACAATATTGGCAGATAATCAGTCGCTTGTAGCTCCAGTTCATGTTAGTGCAGCTCAATCTCAGCCATTTTTCTGACACCTTTATCCAAATCTCCCTTTACAGATGCAACGACTCATAGATAAGGTTTTGCAGGAGACGGTGGTGGACTGAAGAAAGTGTGATAAAACATATGATATGCAGGAGGTTTTTCTGAGGAAGTAGGGCATCAAGAATCTTCTAAAGAATAGGAAAAAAAAAACCTCACTCTGGCTCAGTTAGACTTTTTTCATTGTTGAATTTGTGTCTTGACAGAAACAGTAATTGTCACATAATCGCCGACAAATCTTGAAAATTGTTCTTCAGCTTTGTTTTGGTTCACACAGCGTCTTTCTTTTAAGTGTTTTTCTTTAATCCTCCCTGCATGTTAAACTTCTCTCCCTCCCTCTCTCTCTCTCTCTCTCTCTCTCTCTCTGTGTGCAGCTCTCGCTCAGTGAATGAAATCTGGCAGCCTTCTCAGGCATCTATAATGTGCTAACATAAGAAATCAATCAGACTCACAGTATTTCTACAGCCCCTCAGCTCACATTGATTTATTGCAAATGTGCTGAAGATGAAGAGAGAAACTCTTTAGCACTGTGGCGAAGAGGAGCGGATGCAAGGGATGGAGGGATGTTTTTTTGGGGGATGACATGTGATGGGGGGAGGAGTTAGTAAAGAGGAGGGGTCCAGCTTGGCTGACCTTTGCTCTGTTAGGCCGACATTGTTCACCTCGGGGTCGACGCCTTGTCTGTCATCAAGCGGCCATGCAGAGAAAATGATGATAAGGTATTTTATATTTTAGATGTCTGCGATGTCTTTGCTGCGCGCTGTGGTTTTTTTTTTTTTCCCCCCGCAGCGTGTGGGGGCATGACAGCTGCTGTCAGCCTGCAGCGGGGTGATGTCAGGGGTCACGGCGATGGCGGTGGCACGGATTCCCACCAGACACTATCACTAAAATGGACCTGACAAACACAGAGACCGCTGCTTCGTGGTAGTTTGCATCATATCGTAGCCCCTTTTCCCGTCTCTGCTCCTCCCGAGTGTCATAATCCACTTAAAACTCTCGAGTCGACCGGTTCACGAGCATCCATGTTCAAATGTGGGGATCTTTTTTTCAAAGACAATGTCAGCTGCGTTCTAAACCAAATTATCACCACATCAAATCGGTGATTTCTACCTAATGCATTTCGTAATGGCTTTTTGACTGTTGTTGCTGATTTGAGTCACTTTAAAAATCGCAACCGTTTTTTTTTTTTTTTTTTCTCTTACTCAAAACAAATTATCCTGCCGTTGCCACTCAATTATGACTCAGAGCAATTTCATATTTCATGCTCACACGGCTCTGGAGGGATTCCTCACCAGTACATTTTGTTTTGTTTTTTTTCTATTTTATACGTCTCAAGAGTGAAAGGCCTGTTTATCCGGTTTTAGAGAAGATGACGGTCGCAGGGGTGGGGGTGGGGGTGGGGGGGGCGGGTGAGTGAGTGAGTAAGAGCTCAATAGTAGCTTTGTGTATTTATATCATGGCCATACACTTAGAGACACCAAAGAGGGGTTGATGGAGATGAGGATTGGAGTGGATTACCGAGATAGGACAGCACTGCTGAGGGAATAAAATCTTATATTTATATTAGGCTTTCATCAAACACACACACACACACACACACACACACACACACAAACACAAACACAAGTGGTGAAACATACGTGCGTCCTCGGCCATATGCAGCTCAAGCAGAGTGGCTCGTGCCTAACTCCCTCTCTCTTTCCCTCTGCGGGGGCGGCTGATTGAAGGGGTTAAAGAGGAGATTAAAGTGATAATGTACATCTCTAATCCCCAGCACTTTTCAGAAGGGCAAAGACTCAAAAAACCGCCCATAACCACAGAGCTGGACGCAAAGATGGTGCATCAGCGGCCGTCAGGGGTCAGCCATCACCGCGGCAAGAGATTATTCAGAATAATTATCCGCCATATGTGCCTTGTCACAATTAGAAGTTGGCTGTGAGCGGGGGGGGGTGGGGGGGTCGAGGGGTCAAACGTTGATCAGAGCATTGAGGGTGGAGATCTTAACGCGCTGCATTTATTGGGATAAAGTTCCGTTTGCTTATTGCATCCGCCGCATGAGCCTCGGCCACACATCCCTTTGCACCCCGCCTCCGAGGCTCTGATGCTACCGAGCGACGTCACTCCGTGGCAGTGACTCACTCTAAATGTCATTGCTCACCGTGCCTATTGAGCTTTCACTAGCCCCTTTTTTCCTTCAATAATAGATCTTACAAAATGAAAATCTGGAAGTGAATAAAATGGATTTATGATTTCAATCAGAATACTAAGCTTCTTGAATCGACTTTTTTTTTTCTTTTTGGCCGAGTAGCGAGGGGAAGGGAAACGACTGTGTGAGCGGAGTGTGCAAATGTGAGCTGACACGAGCTCAGGGGGAAAGAGAAGAAGAAGAAGAAGAAGAAGAAGAAGAAGAAGAAGAGGAGGAAGAAAGAAAAAAAAAATGAAGAAGAACTTTTGTGGTTTGTTCTCCCCACCGAGCCTTCCATTAGGAGTCCAGACGTTTTAACTCATCACTGCAGCTCTCCCACAGGAGCTCCGCCGAGCATGCTTCATTTCCCATAAAGCCGTGTTCACACTGGTGCACTGGAAAAAAGAGCAGCAACAAGGTGCAAAGTGGTTTATCCATTATAGTGGATCATTTATTCTGTCACTTTGGCCCATGTGAGAAAAAGTCATTTAGAGTGAGATACCTCTGCGCTATTTACAGGGAATGTATCTTTCACTAACTGCTGTTACTTAATTTGGAAAAAGTTATTCACCTGGATATAATGTCGAGAAAAAAAAAAAAAACAGGCTGCGATTCGTGCCATGATTCCGCGTCTCACTTTCGGCTCATTGTCATATTCGCAGACACATGTTGCTCGACGCGTCAGCCGTGGTAATCTCTATTCAGATTACACCTCCGCCTCTGAGTGTGGATTTGGTCTGAGGAGCCCCGGGGACGTGCGAAACGTGACAGCTTAACCAGTTCTCAAAAAACACTCCCGATACCTCCAAGCTTATTACTGCGGGGCTGACAGATTGCGCGAGATGCTCAGTGACACTGGTTTTTTTTTTTCTCCCCCCCTCCCTCTGATCAAATTTGTCACATCACGTCAGACGGAGATCACAGGGTGGAGGCTCTGCCGACATGTTTAAGGAGAGAGCCCGAATGTGTTCAGACAAGCTACTTACGTTTAAATACCAATTAAGCCCCATGCACAAGTTACATCTACGGTCTATTAGATTGTCACCCATCACTATTAGGAGACACTCAGAGCCCTCTGGCATTCTGGGAAAATAATTACATTCTTTCTGCGTCATAATTACTGCCTTGAAAGTGGCTCTTTCGAGTACTAACAAAGCGAGCTCTTCCTCTTTCCCGGGCTCCCCGTTTCTCCTCGAGCTCCCCGAGCTCTGTCTTTCTCATCTCTCGTCTGTTGTCTCTTGAGAGAGCCGCTAATGAAGTGGTTTAATCTCGCAACTCCAGAGGAATTGTCAGCAGAGGGCCGCATTAATTAAGTTCTTGTGTGTGTGTTCCTTTTAAAGTTTTCCGCGTTCTTGTCGGAACGGGACGACCGTGCAAACATGTTTACCAACATCGCCGATTCCAGCTTTGTGACTCGCGTGGAATCGGACGTGTAATGCAGGGATTAGCCTGCGTGGGGGGGGGGGGGGTTTGTTGAAGGGGTAAAATTAATTAATCGATCAGTCAAAATGAAACGAATGTGCTTGGAAAAGTTTGATGGCACATTTGTTTCCCGATTTGCAACTTTGCTCGACTCCATCTTTAGTCTGTGATTATTTTATCTGAATAAAAACTCGCGATAAGCTTCCTGCCTAGCTACTTAAATGTTGTTGTAATTAGGGAATATATAATATAACCTATATTGAGCCCCCATAAATTATAACTCACACATTGTGACAAATTAGACATGAAGTTAGGTTGAGTTATTATATAGTTTCAGATGAGAAAACATGGCAAACAGCTTGTGTGTAACTTTCAGACTGTGACTGATGTTTAGAGCCGGCTAACCGCGCTCAGCTGCTTTATTTATGCAGTCACTCTATTTTGATTTAGTCCTCGCCTTCTTCACAGTGTTCATTTGGATTACATTTTCTTTGACATCACCTTTCCTGCATTCACAGGGGGGAAAAAAGATGGCAGTCGTGGCAGTTCCTTTTTATAAAACAGCCAGAGAGCAAGCCACAGCTTCAGCTCTCACATGTGCCAGCTCCTGGATCCAGGTGGTTTAAAACATGTTGATTTAAGATCTTAGCCTCTCAGAATAAAGTGTTCCTCCATTTTTACATCTCTCTCCTACACTTCTCTTGTATTTCAGCTGCTCGAGCTGTCACGGGTCTTTTCTTATTCTAACAATGGCATAAGTAAGGTGCTTTATGCTAGGTTATAATTTGAACCGCATTAACTCTGCCCTCATCTGTTGGAACCTTCTTGAAATTGGGCTAAATTATACCTCGCTATCTGTTGAAATTTGAGAAATTTGGCTGTATGAAGTGTTAAATTGCTGCATAATTTCTAGTTAATGTGACTACATTAGATTACAGGGTTCCATTAACCAGTGTTCAGGAAGTGCGAAGCTTCCAAGCCTCTGAAATAAGCCACTTCATCTTTTTAGTTTATCCACTTAAAATATAAACATGATATGAAACATTATTAAGTTAAGTAAAATGGGAAACTCTATAAGATGTCTGAAGCTTTCAATAGGAGCCAAGACACAAAGCAGATATCCTGTGCATGTGCTACAAAACAGCACTTAGATCCATTAAAACATTTTAGAAGATTAGCCAAAGTGTCTAAACTTAGCTCAACTTAATGGTTCCAACATCGTCTGTCTTTGTTGACATTTGAAATGTCCAGTTTGTAGGATTTAGTGACACCTAGTGGTGAAGTTACAGATTGCATCCTTTTTAATATCCCTCTGCTCATCTTTCCATCCCAGGTGTGCTGGAAAATCTATGTTGGCTGTAAAACTCCCCAAAAAACGTTAAAAGCCCTCTTTGTAGTGTCTGGTTTGTCCATGGGTTTTGGTTTGGACTCTGTTGAAGAGCACCTGTCTCTTTTTTAGATCCAAAACCTTCATTCCAAGGTATTTAAAACACATTAAATCTTATTTTCAGGTGATTGTACACGAATGAAAACATACTTACGAATATTATATTCATTTTTTTGTCCTACATCCTACTCACTGGACCTTGGTGTTAAGAAGGATGCAGTAAAAAAAAAAAAAGAAGTAAATAACAGTACAGTTTTAAATTTATTTTAAAATAAATGAGCAGAAAAAAACTGAACCTAGAACTCATTTAATTTACAGCAAGTTTCTGATGAACTGCATGAAAACAGGGGTGGATTAAAACTTTTCGTGAACTCCGGGTCAGCATGACTTTAGATTTGGCAGGTACAGTAATTAGATATGTTTTCAGTTTGTCTGCAAAAAGTTTCGTTGAGTTTCTTCAGACATAACAAAGCAGATTATTCAAAAGTTTTTTGAACTGAAAGTCATGAAAAGAAAGAAAGAAAGAAAGAAAGAAAGAGAGTCAAATACATTCCACACATGCATCAATAATACAATCAAACGTTCAGACTTTCTTATTCAGGTTAAAAGTGTTTCAAAGCTTTCAGCTGGTACTTTATGTGGATCTCCTTTGTGGTTAACCTCTCACTCTTTTTTGACTTTAATAGTCGCCATTATCGCGGCTTTAAATGTCCTTTCTGATGAAATGGAAGCTGTACAATAAGAGCCGGCGTCCATGTTTGACTCTGTTTTGCCCAGTTGCCAGGGTAAGATTCATGGCGGTTAGTAAGTACGAGTTTTTCTCTTTAACATTCGTCTGCCTTTCTGTGTTGCCGATTCCTCTTGAAAGTGCAGTCATCAAACCCCCGCACGCCGCGTGAAGAGGCCCCTTCAGCGTGCGTGCATGCCCCCGGTTCTACAGCATGCACTGCACTCATTGACCGTGGCTTCGGAACGGTCATTTGCATAAAAGTTTTGAATGCTTTATATTCGGAGAGAAAACTGCTTTAATGTTTACGATTAGTGCCGCCACCAGCAGCACTGACGCTACACTGCTGCTGGCATGCCGGCTACCTTTGTAACTGCTATCGAGAGTCTAGTCAAAAACAATACAATTGCATTCAATTTCAGTGACGCACACTCAGGTTTGGGACTTAATGATCGTAATGAACAGAGCCTTGTAAGAGGCTGCGAAGGGAATAAATGCAAATTCACGATTGCATTTCCTCATTTGATTTGTTTTATTTCATCCTCAAGTTTCCTGGAAGGCATACACGGGGGAAATATTGCACCTTTTAGATTAAGGAACTATTTTATCTGTTTGTGCAACGACAACTTATGGCATATGATAGGAAAGTTGGGTTCACATAAAAACCTGTGACCTTAGAAGACCAATATCCACTGCAGCACGACCTCCCCTCGGGGAGGGAATGAGCACGCAGCACTTACCACCCGATAGCACTCAACCAACACATCCTTTAGTCACGCAGTGCATTGGACGTGTGCGCACACACATGCACACACACACACACACACCGATACGAATAAAATCATAATGAATCCCTGCACACAGACACACACACACACACACACAGACACACAGAGGACCGAAATCAGTGTGAGTAAAAAAAGGAGCAAACACAACATTTTGTCTTGCACCATCAGCATCAAAATGTGATCTCCTGGCCAAGGTCAGACCGGCGAGATGTCGGGTACGAACACAGACACACACGTAGACATGAAACAAAAGACTGATGGACAGATGGAGGCTCACTTGTGCACACACACACACACACACAC
>JAQNCA010000013.1:17872038-17885787 GCA_029783725.1 Acanthurus tractus
GCCCCCCCCCCCCCCCCAAAAAAATCTTGGGTAACAAACATAAACTGCCCGGTATACTCCGGCCACGGTACCCCCCCCCCCCCCCCCCCCCCTCCCCCCACCTCCACCAGCACCACCATCCACCGCCGCCGCCACCGCCGCCGCCGCCGCAGTGTACTGTTTACATGCACAGGCACATGCAACGTGCCTGCACCAAACACAAGCTTCTGTCTCATGAGATGTATAGAATTAATCAGTGAGGGTTGTAATTAATACAGTTTTCCCACTTTTTTATTCATCACACCCCCTTTCCTTGCAGTGAAAACAGAGAGCAAACTAGCGGCGACTTGCTAACCTCCGGACAGGATTAGCTTTCGTTGACATCATCCATCACAACCCACTTTATCGCTGCTTTGGTGATGCCTGTGTGAAAGATTATTGCACATTAACCATTCGTGTTTTGCAACCAAGCAGCAGCGATGGCACAACCTCGGCTCAAGTGCCTGAACACACAAGAATTAGATGGGATTAGGCCTTGCAGATTCTTTGAACTGAGCGCTGTGATCATTGCTGCACCAGGAAAAAGAGCTTGATTGCACGGCAGGATTTGGAGAGAAGCTACATATTATTGTTATTGTTCTAACTGCAGCTCAATGAAATTGAAGTGGAGTTGCTGAAAGTACCTCGTTTAAAAATGAGCAGTTTGTGCATTTGGCTCGTAACGCGTGTGTGTCTGCTCTGCACACATTGCGAACAAGATGTTGCAACGTGCATTAGCTGGATTGCATCAATGTGAAGTTCTTCCTGTGTACACATCAGCGCCAGCATGTGTGTGTGTGTGTGTGTGTGTGTATAAATATATATTTGTGTTTGAAAAGGAGAAAGAGAGGAAGTGAGCAAGAGAGCTCCTGCAAGACTCCTGCTGGTTTCCTGCTTATCTAATGAGCAGACAAAGCCTTTCGTCCAAGAGCTGTCTGCCAATGCCTCTGCGTGGGAGGACAACATTTTCATAGACAGGAATTCTCATTCTTTGCCTCTCCCCTTCTATCTGCCCATCAGAATTCCCCTGTCATCCTCTCAAAATCCTGTGGTGTGGCTCGAGTAGAGACGAGAAGAGGATCTGAAAGTCAGCCTCTAATTACAGAGTGGGCTCCCGCTGCGAGATTGAGAGACTCATTTACAAAAAAACTGTGTTAAGAGGCCGCGTGCGGTGTCATTACCCCACTACAACTCTTGAGCTGAGTTGAGAGATTGTGTATTCAGTCAGGACATGAGGCAGGTTCCTGTTGTGTTTCATTCTTGTTGACCATCAAATAACAAAAACAAATAAGGCAGCGAGCAAAAAAAGCCCTTTTCTCCTCCCTGTCATGCCGACTTTTTCTCCTTTCAGTTCAGTCTCTCTGACTCTGTGTCAGTCTGACCTAAAAATAATATAAAGAAGCAACCGGTATGGTCATGCAACTGCATTATTGTATTGTTATCGTTATTATAGTGCCTTTTCTTGTAAGCTAGCTTTTATACCTTTTGCATTTCTGCCTTCACAAGTACAATTTTGCATCCCAAGTAACCAAAAATGTACTTATAACAACAGCTAGCGTTAGCTTTCCCCTGCGCCGCTGGGGTACCACAGTCAGTGCAACCTTAAATGACTCTATTAACCTTCAGTTCGGGCTGAGAAATTGTTTCAAATGTGTACCTTACACTATCAGAAACAACTTTAAACCTCGTGGCCAAAAAGGTTAACGTCTGGGGGCCTCATTGAGCTCCTGTTATGGTATTTTTCTAAAAGATTTCATTGCAAAAACACACTGTAAATGTGTGTATTTTTCACTGTGTGGATGTCTTTCAGCCTTGTGTGTGTCTCTCTCTGTCATCATAACAGCGGGGCCATCGTATATCTCCTCCATGTTAAGTTAACAATCAGTATGCTAGCAATGAATATTTAGTGCAGTGCGGATGATGGCTTCCACTGATGTCTTGGCCCGCTGGCGATGGAGCTCAGTGAAACCGTTCTAATGTTACACTGCAGCCATTCTGCAGCGTGAGGCCATTATACACATTATATTCAGCACAGACACACACTGACACACAGGCGTCAGCACACATAGAGACACGCACACACACACACACACACACACAGGCGAACTCAGTCGCAGTGTTGAAATTACTGAGCTGCACCTGCACTTGAACACACACACGAGAGAAATAAAGAGGAAAAAAAACTAAAAACCTGTTTGACATTCAAAAAGAGATTTCAGAGAGCAGTCAGGGTCTGCGTGTAGAGTTAAAGCAAGGACACAAAACACTGTTATGTGTGGCAATACTCCCTTGGGGCTCTTTTTTTTTTGTGATGATGTATTTGGGTGCAAACATGAAGAAGTGCGAACGTTCTGACAAAGCAGAGCTCCAGTTTTTTGTATCTTTTTTTTCATGTGCAATATGCTTATTCCCTTGCCTGTCTGTTGCAAGTATTTGTCAAAAAAGGGGTTTGCATGCAAATTGTGTATACGTGCATGAATGTGCATGTGCATCAGAAACGTAAGTGGCATTATATGTTTGCGTGTGTGTGTCTGTGCGTGTAGCTTCTGACCCGTTTGGACGGAGCCTGGAGGCAGTTTGAGTTTTTCCATACATGACAGCGGCGTAAAACTGGCTAACGCACGGATTCAATCAATGTAGCAGTTGATCCTACAAAAAAAAGGGTTATTTTTTTTTATTTTTCAGAGACAAAATAATGATGACAAAGAAACAAAAGAAGAAACCAAAAAAAAATGATTTAATTCCTCACCAGAATAAAAGCGTGATGTGTTCTTTTGTTTTTGTTCAAATTGGCCAAACAGCTTGTCTTCTTAGATTTATAAAAAAAAAAAAACAGCAACCTACCAATTTCATTTATTGTCTTATTAGCCAAGACAATGTGCGCTTTCGGGTTCGCTTTTGAAAAAACAACAACTAAAATGATTTTTTTTTGGTAAAGCATATGCACAGACACCCAACAGGGACTCGCCAGGCTCAGTAAAAATGTGCTCGCTGGGCTCCTGGCCCCGTATGTGTCCGCCCATGTGGTTTGCAAATAAAACAGGGGGTGCACAAATGGGGCACTTGTGATAAAACTACTCCTCAGGCCCCCCCTGTGAACTCCTTTTATGTGCATTTACTCAAGCTCATGATTGGAACAAGGAGTGTTCGGATATCAAATCGGACTCTTTTGTGTCCGCAGATAGCAACAACAACAACGCTACGTGGGCTTGCAGGTTGTTTGTTTGCACACTTTTTTTTCTCAGCAGATGTCAAATTTTTCGACTCCCACGTGGACGAGTTGTCAGGAGAGTTACAGCTTGTTTGTTTTCTTCAACCTTAACTCTGCGGGATAGGAGTATTTCCTGGACCACACAATTGATTTCCTTCACATTAAAGGAACCATAAACTTCTGTCGTAAAGCCGACCATTCGCTGTCTATTAGTGCGCTTCACTGTGCTCGCTCAGTCAATTTACATATTAATGAGCTTGCAGTCACTCACACTTCCACATACGTATAAACAGACAACAAGAACACACAAACACTCACACACACCTGCCCACATATTCTCCCAGAGAGAACATCCTCCAGTGCTGAAAAAAATCTGATCTGTAAGAGTCAGTTGCTGATTCATTTGGAGGAAGATATGGGGGAGCCAGGCATTGTTAATCATGCATAGGTGGCCCATATTGCTTTCCTCCCATCCACTGCGAGGTCTCCTGACCTGAGTGGAAAAAACGGAGACGGATCATAAAGGGCCATTATGCCGGCCTTTTATAGTCTGGTTAATGGAGACTAAGTTACTGGTAGAGGTTCGCCCTCCTCCTCCTCCTCCTCCTCCACCAAGAGGATCCTTCTCTCTGTTCATTCATTTACATTTCTATTGTCTGTCTGCTGCACTTTTGTTTTACTTTCTCTTGGCTGTTGTTTCAGGGTTTTTTTTATTTTTATTTTATTGTTTTCCCTTCCTTTCTCTGAAATGGAAAAGCAGAGCGTTGGTGCTTCGACCATGTGTGTGTGTGCATCCTCCTTCTCCTGCACCAGCCATTATTCGGATGATGCACTGGGTGTTTGGACTGATGCTGTCTGGTCTTTTCTCGGTTTTAGAGGAACTGTGATCTTCAGGAAGGTTGGCAGTTGAAAGAATCTACATTATGTTGCTGCATAAATCATTCAATGCTACATTTTGACAGATGGGAATATGGTTACATCGCTGAGTACTGAGCATCTGGCATTCAAAACACCCCCAATGATGGATGAAAGTCATTTCTTTGTGAATAAAAGGCAGGTGCTTCTGTTCTAGCAACTGTTGTCCTAACACCTACTTTTTCTTTTCCTTCCTTATTTCCTTCCCTTTCCTTCCTTTTGCCTCCTTCCTTCCTACTTGCAGAGGATGAGCTGCAGCTACCTGCTTTGCACTATCCTTCTCTTCGTGGCTGTATTACTAGCCGTCACCGTAACCGGCACCATCCTTTTTATGAATCACTACCAGGCCCCGCCCATGTCCGATGGCTTGCCCCACATCTCGACCAATCAGGATGAAGCCAATGCCCTGGTCACGGTGGAGAGAGGCGACGGCTCTCGCATCAACATCTTCATCGACCCCAACTGTCCCGACTACAACAGTAACTTTTTGCGCCTGGAGGGGGTGCAGACGTCGCTGCTGCACTCGCTGACCGACCACGACTCCGACCTGAAGTCGGTGAAAGGCCAGGACCGCGCTCTCCTCGTCAGCCTGGCCGAGGAGGTGGCCAAGCTGTCGGCTCACGCTGGGCAGCTGAAAATGGACTATGAATCGTTACGCAGGGGGCAGGGCAGCCTGGGGCAGGACCTGAACACACTGCAGACGGAGCAGGGACGCCTCATACAGGTGAGACACACAAACACCAACACAAACAATATGGATGCTGTAGTCACATGCAACAGTGATGTAAGGTGAGAGGATAGATCAAACAGGTCAAAGTGATTGTTGAGCCACAATGTAACATAAAAAAAACACACTGCTAATGACATTTAAGCTGAATGTTTCCTTGCATAAGTTCCCACAGCTGCCTTAAAAGCTAATTTATTAACATGTGATAGTAAGTAAATGCATATATAATCATAATAATGAAATCATCTAATAAAACAGTAGGAATTTATTGATCTAAATTGGTGATAATTCTGAAAACCCATGCGTGTTTGAGCTTCCATGTTCTGATACATACAACTCAAATGGCTTGAGAACAAGTTGTTTGCATTCACATCATGAAAAACTGCAGATGGACTCTTTTGTTGATTGGTTTCTCTTTGGTTGATTGGTCGAGCAATAAAAGTAGATGAACTAAATCCAGTGCGCAGGACTCACTACGGATGTCAAGACTTTAAGTACTGTACAGAGGTGCTGAAGGGCTGGATTGTGAAACACCTATCAATATGTATTGATTGAGAAACCGCCTTAAGACTCGTGACAGCTCGTTTGACTTGAGGGTTTTCTGTCGCTCTGTCTTATTTAGCACCTTCCTGTTTTTGTGAGAGTTCAATCAAAGCGCCATTGCTCACTCGACCGAAGACAACTCAACCAAGTTCATTTGTCTTTGGACGGTAAAGCCCAGAAACGGCTGGATTAGAGTGCAAAAATAAGGGTTGATGTTCCACCGAGTTTAACTCACATCAAGTCAGAAGAAATATCATATTTCAAAATATAGAAACAGAACAAGTTGCTTCAATAACATCATGTTTCGGAGACGGACTCATTGGCTGTAAACGTAATTAGACCTCCTTTAGTTTCGCACTGTCCACATTGATTTATTGACAATGCGTTTCCTAAATGTGCGTGGAAAATCTTCACACTACATGCTCTTTTAATTTTGGCCCATCAGGCTCAGCGGCTCCATTCTGCAGTAAATAGATTTCATAGCTGCCAGCCATACAGCTCAAACAACTGAGTGCATTCTGCGCCTGCCAATCCTTTTTTTTTTTTTTTCTTTAAAGCCAGACCTCTTAAGCTCATGGTTCAACATTGTTTAGAGATCGGTCACAAACTCACTGGATGGGTCGGCTCTGCCTGTGTGAGCGGAGAAGCTTTCTGATTGGTCGGTCAGTGAGGGCAGAAAGATGGATTGTCCACTTTCTAAAAAGTCTGTTTTTGTACAACCCATTTGTGATTAACTCTAGTTTTTCTTTGGCTTCTTTTTAGTCGTCATTTGTTTGAATAGACCTTATTTACCTGATCGTTCAAAGTCATTTAATCACTTTATTCTGATTATCCGGAATCATCAGTATTAGTTTAAGTGGTCGTCAGACGTCAGGACAATGTTAAGTGATGGAAAAGGTTGTTTGCCGGCCAAGTTTTACAAACTTTTCTTGGCTCAAACTCTGAAATTATAAACTTAAAAACAATAAAAACACCACAATATTGTTCAGCCAGTGTTTCTTTGATTGACACAACATCTTGACTCTCACCTTGAAGCTGCATCTCATCAGCGGTGGTGGGCAGAGTGCTGAAAATCTACAGTCAGTGAGAAGTTAAAATAAATATGAAAAAGCTTCCCAAGTTAAAGTCAAGAAAACAAAAATGTCAATAAGTGCCTCGAAGTAAAAGTATCTTATTTATTTCTAATTTATGTTTTTAAAAAAAGAGTCCAACAGACCAGAACAGCTGCAAGACAAGTTCACGTCACCATCATAACATCAAAAGTTGACGTCACACACCAAAAATTAGCCAGCTAACCACATTTTCACCTAAAGTTTGTTAAGTTTGACGTATTCAACGTGCTCTCAGAGGTTAGAGAAGATCTCAGTGTTTTTAGGGCACTGCAGGCACTTCATCATGCAAGTGTTGCCTTTTTTTTAGCTGGTGGTATTAAAAAATGTGGCCAGATGTGGCCAGGTGTTGTCCCTGAAAGCCACCTCTTGTTCTTGGTTTTGCTTCAGCATCATCATGTTGTGATCAAAAGACATGTGGTGCTTTTTTTTTTCTCTCTCCTCATCCAGCTGCAGCTGCTAACTTGGCACCTACAGTAACGGTGCTCCTGCAGGTTTATTTAAAGCAGAAGAGTTGTGACGAATAGTGTTTTTGCAAATGTGGCGAAGTAAAAAAGTAGGTTATTATCCTAAAAACACACTCACTGTAGGACAGAAGTGCAGCTGTACACCTGAAAACAACTAATTTCTTAAAATTCTTCATCATGATTGCGTTTTATTTGTGATGCATCACTTTCCAGTCTCTCGTATGAGTCTGATTTCTGTTTGCCTGCTGTTTTTTTTATGATTGTGTGGATGCACACACTCACACACACACACACTCACAGACACACGCGCAGAGTATCCTCTTGTGCCACCACCATAGTGCAATTTATGCTGCCTCCACCACCAAATGTATTCAAACACAGAAAAGTAGGAGCTTGAATCTGTTTCTGTGGATGACAATATATTTTTTTTTTTGAAGAGGAGGGGGTCGAATATTACTCTCCTCCACATCGAGCGCCTTCGTGTTCCTCGGTCCCCCGTGGCAATTACACGCATGCCTTTGCTGCTGCTGACGTGGTGTAGGTGGCGTAGTGCAGTGGGCACGGAGGCTAAGTGGAGGTGGTGCTGGCAGCTCAGACACTCCAGGTGATTGATTTCCTCTTTGGAAGCGAGGCATGTGGTGGGCACATCCGCTGTTTCTGCCTGACACCATGGTGTGACTGTGTGATCTATGGGCCACCTGTGGCCAGGACTTCTGATTTATACGATGACACAGAGCTGACTGTGCCAGTGTTAGTAATGGCTCAGTGTGCGCCGCCGCCGCCGCGGCAGCACCACTGAAGAACAGTCTCGCCCTGCTATACAGAGAGAGAGAGAGAAAAAAAAAAACCCTTCAAAATGCCCCCGAGGAGATAAGCGGGAGAATCTGATTGCAGTGGGTTTAGGACCAATGTGTTTTGATTTTTCACAAACTGACATATTCATTTTTCACAGTGACTGCTTGCTGCTTCGAATAGAAAGGTACACTGCAGCACACGCACACACACACACACACACACACGCACGCACACACACACTTATATTTGCATTCAGATGAATCACATGTGGGGAAGAGCAGTGAAATATAGAACTGCATCAATACATTTAACTGATGGTTAGGTTTGAGAGTGATGGACAAGGTGCAGCACGCCGCAGGTTCTCCCTCACTGTTCTTCTGCAAACTCTTATCTTTTCCTTGTGATTTTTCTTTATAAGAAATACTAAAACAGCACACTTCATTATCAATTTCTGCTTCCATCTTTGTATAGTTTTTCTCTTCATAATACTGAACAGTTAAAACAGTTAAATCTGAATATGGCTGCAAATGAATTCAAATTAGATGAGCGATGTACATTGCATCTTCAATATTTTTACTTTGGATCTTTTTTCTGCCATTATGATAGATCATATTTCTGGTCACTGTCATACTTTTGCATCGTCTAAAAATCAAAAGTATCCCGCCGTGTCAGCGTCTCCCTCTTCCTTCAGTTGGTCCTTAATATTGAAACCCATGATTTGGAGTCTCTGGGGCCCCGATTTATGATTCCTATGACTGAACTAACACGAGACGGATTGTTTCATCACTAAAGCCGTTTATATTCGCACACAGTGAAAAGCCGACCCAGCAAACCACTTCTTAGATAGCCAGGCAAACAAAAACACAGGCTTTATTGTTCTGTTACACCTTAGAAAGTAATAACTCACTGACATTTGCTTTTGCCTCACTGACACAGTTTCGTGTCAGAGTCTCAGAAAAGTGAAGTATTTGCTGTTTGCTCTGCTATTTGTTGACATTTAAAGACCTGCGTTGCTGTAATTACAAACAGGAACATGAACTCCAGATTAAAGTTTACGTGACTTCAACACAAAAATCCAAAGTCACTGTATTCTGAACATGCTCATGTTTCTGCAGTCTCACAGTGGTTTCTGTCTCTTATTACTTCTTAAAACAGTAAAAGTTGTTCATGTAGTTCTGGACTTTGACCATCGGTGGCAGCCTTGTGCATGAACAATGTAAGCCGCTGTGTCTAAAGTCCACAAACGAAGGGTGAACACGGAGGTATCGTGACCTGCACTCATGCAACCCTTCAGCATTAAATGTCGGAAGGTCCAGCCAAAGTCCAACTGACATGTAACCTGGTTCACATATTCATGACTCGAAACACAGTTTGTTACGATGTCTGCAAAGAGTGCAAGGCTTCGAGGAAGAGCGTGACTTACTGGTTTCCTTGAACCGCAGGTCACAGTTTAAGCTAAATTATGCGCCTGTGGAATATCAATGTTGTGAACGAGCGACACCCATGACCTCCGCTCGGGATCTGGGGCCGAACTTTCGCCACTGTAAAATAATATTAATAATAATAAAAAAAAAACACATTGCAACAAGATGTTTTTTTCTGGGTCGACACAAAGTCCTTTGAGGACTTGAAAAAGTAAGAAAAACAGACTCAGAGTGCGTGTTTGCAGCGTTTCAGCTTGGATACAAATAACTTCGAAACCTGAAGGAGAGTGGATAATGATAAGTCACACAAAATATGCAAACCTAATTCAGTTAAGCTACTGTAGCTTCAAAGAAACGGCTCATCAGTTCAAAAATGGGAATGTCAGTGTTCCTCAAAGTCCAAACTGTTGCTGCAAAAGTAAATTTATAGGGTTTTTTTTTAAAATTTGCCTGCAGTTATGATGCTTATGAATGGATGATGCTTCTAAATCAACGAGTAACTGTGTTGAGTGTTTATTATCTTTATATTTAACATCACATTTACATTGTGAATATGATTTTTGCTATAATAAAGCAGCCTTTGGTACAAACAGCGCTTAAAATAGCACAATAATATTATCTCCTAGCAATGGAAAAACAAAACATCAATAAGCTATTTGCCCACAACATGAAAAATATCATTTACAGATGCTTATGATTAGCTAAAGAGTCAATGAAAAGGAAATTAATGCTGTTTTTTTGTCATATAATGGAAACAAAGAGGCACAATTACATGTCAGAACTGCGACAGCAACTTGTGGGGCAAATTAAATGCAAAGCAATATGACAAGAGGTCGTTACCGTTCATGTGAGACACATGTTCAATAAGTGCACGGAAACATTAAACGGGTAATAACAGAACTTTGCGTAATTAATAAACTGATTAAGTCGCACAGCTGGACTCCCCCCGACACACACACACACACACACTTACACACCCCCCCGCGCTGAACCCACACATGGACAAAATCAAACACTCGCTCGCAGATCAGAGACTCCCTGTATGATGTGAATCTGATATGCTGTGAAAAGACTCCCTTTATGTGTGGAGGTTTTGTCCATCATCGGGGTAATCTTTTATTCATTGTTTCACTGCTTCAGAGGCCTCTTATATGTCGACGATCTCCTGCTGTTTAATCAGAGGGATTAGAGGGATGCAGTAAGTGTGTGAGGCACGTTGATACAGTAACTTAAGTGTTTAATGATTCTGAAAGGTATCTTTTGCATTTAGGACTTTTTTCTTTGATGAAAAGCCTTTTTTTAGCACAACTTATTGATACTATACAGTCTGATAAACCAGTGCTGTTAATGCACAGGTTGGTAGGATGTCCAACAAAGTGAAGTTTGGAAGTGTTTCTTTATTACATTATGAATCTAAGCGACCAGCAGGTTTGTAAACTTCTGGAATTGTCCAAAATGTGCTTCAGGGTCTAAAATGATTTTTCTGCATTCAAAAGTTAAAAAAGAGAAGGCGACTACTCGATGGCTCCTCTCTTTTCTCCCGCTCGCTCCTCCAGGCTTCAGTTGACTGGACAGCTGTTGTCTGTGAGGTGAAGATGTAGTATCAAGCAGATGGTGACTGAATGACTTTTTTTTTCTTCTTCTTAACTTGCCGGTTGCAGCCGTGCAGCTCCACTCTGCTCCTGTCTCTTCTTGCAGAGCATCTGGTGAAAGCCAAGAGAAAAAAAAAAATCACACCTATGTCATGTTTCTTGACAAAAATAATTCAATTATCTTACATGCAGTTGGGTTTAGGCGATCAATCATCAAACCGAACCTGATTTGAGATGCAGTGCACATTTTTAAACTCGTGTTTTTATTTTTTTCTCTCTGTGAAGGTTAAATCTCACACATTTTGTGAGTGTGATACAGATGTTCTCAACATGAGCTCCTAAACCTGCTCGTGCTCAAAGCTCGACTCAGTAAAAACACACGCTCCTCGTGTCGAGGCAGTCTAATGAGAGCTAATTACCACCGTGATCCTAATTGATGTGTCAGTCAAACTCCTCTGCTTTTGTTTCTCCCTTTGAACACACACACACACACACACACACTCATGCACACACAGGCAAAAAAAACATTAATGAAATTACGGCACTGACGGTATTATGGAATTTGCACACGTGAATGAACAGTTAGAGGCGAACTCGCTCATTAAACGTTAAAAAAAAACTGCCTCAACCCACAACTCAAACAAAAAAAAACATCTTCTTCAACAATACAACACTCACAGAAACAGAAAAACACAGATTTCTTTGCTTTGATTCCTCCTCTGGATCATATTTGCAGTGTACATGTGTGTGTGTATGTTTGCTTGTCTTTGTACAAGCATGTGGGCATGTAGGTGAGTGTGTTGTTTATGTCCGTTTGTGTGTGTGTGTGTGTGGGTTAAAGCCCCAGTGCCCATGTAATATGATTGCAGTGCAGCTTGCTGTGCCTCAGAGGTGTGTTGCATAGTTATTGAGGCCAGAGAAAGGCCACCGGGGTTTCTGTCTAATGCAGTTTTAACACCTGAATATAGCTGCACAGACACACCTTTGATAGAAGACTCTGAAGCCCTTATATATATATATGACTCTGAGCACTGCAGCTCTTTCAGTGTATTTGCGAGTGTGTACATGTGTGTTATACGGATGAGAGAGTGGAAGAGGATGAGAGAGGAAGAGCAGGGGAATATATCTCAAACCTGCAAAAGTGTAGTGTGTGTGTGTGTATGTTTGCAGCATATATAGGGACCCAACACCTGGCTATGCATAGGAATTGGCCAACTAGGGCAAACGTGTGTGTGTGTGTGTGTGTGTGTGTGGATAAAAAAAAAAAAAAAAGAAAAAAGAAAAAACGACCTTTCTGCAGTGAACAGCACACAGAGGGGCTGCAGGTAGGAGAGCGGCCACAGCTGATGAGAGGTTACTCTGCTCTCTGCTAGTCCGAGCTCACACATTCATCACCGGCCTTCCCACTGGGCTCCTTGTGTTTCACAGCATTCGCCATGGTGCATTATGGGATAGGGTACCATGTGGTGTGTGTCTTTGCTGCACAGGGCAGGCTTAGAACTTGTGTGTTTCCATAAGTCCCTGAAGCACTATACTGTATGTGGTTATATACTGTATGAACTGGCCCGTTAACTATAAAGTGAATATAAAAAAAGATATTAGCCCCATCTATTAAAGAGTAAAAACTTTGGAGATGGGCTCACCCTTCTTTGAAGCCCTTAGTTTAATTTTATGAACATATTTTTTTTCCTCCCTTAACTTGTTTTTTTTTTTCTTCCAAAGTCACATTGTCATCACACGGTCATGCAGTCGAGCCTGCTGCGAACACACTGTCCTTGCTGGTGTGTTCAAGGATGCTCTGATATCTGAGTTGGCGGCAGAAAAGCACTTCACACACACACACACACACACAAGCTTTTTAACATGGAATAAAACCAAGAGGACACACATTACATAAAACACGGACACTGAAGTGACTTCTTACAGTTTTTAAAAAGAAATTTAAAAGCCACTTTGCTCTGAATTTTTTCAGATGACGGCTCATCCTTGAGTCGTCTGAAAAGACGAGAATTAGCCTCTTCTTGCAGGTGCATTGCTTCGCGAGTGTGATGTAACTCTGACAGAAATCAAAGGCAAAAAAAAAGAAGTTGGCTTAGTTATCTTAGAGTCATAATCCTTGAGATTTCCGTTCTGGTTGATTTGGCAATACTTGTGCTCAGTGGTGATAACGCTAAGAACTTCTTAATATGCACAAGTCAAGTTCAAAATGATGCGGTTATCGATCACCTGCGGCAAGAAACGCACTTTGAACAGCAACTTGATGACAAAAACACCTGAACAAGAAAGCAAATCGTGTATTTTGGAAAAAAAATGAAATAAAATTATGCCCTTCTTATGGCACCATACCTGTTTAAATGCAAATGTTTCTTGAGACAGATTGTTCTGCAGATTTCCAAACAACATCCTGACATTACTTTTGCAAAAAATTCAGGGAAATATAAGCCTGTTTCGGCTCCTGCCTCGCAAAAAGTTTCTCCAATACATGGGTGCATCGTGCTGTGACTGAATAAAACACCATTCAAATCCGGTGCAGCGATGGTGGACTCCACTTATAATGCAAAGTACTGAAACACAGAGGTTACTAATGGGCGTAAACATATTTAATGGTTATGGTCGAATAAATGCCAGCCACAAATAGTATCTGAAATTGGATGGGAGTCTTAAGGATTATAACTTTAATTAAGTTTTACAGAAGTTATAGGTCATTTTTACAATGTAGTGAAATAAATGGAAATCACTGCCCGTGTGGAAGGTTGTAAAAACCCTCGGCTGACTTTGGAAAATGTTCTGACATAATTTACAGCGCATACAGCTTGTAGTTATTCAGTCAAATACACAAAACTGCTGGCTCAGTTTAATAAAATTGTAAATAAATGTAAATGTGTCTTTGTGTTTGTGTGTGTGTTTGTGTATGTGTGTGTGTGTGTGTGTTGCAGCTGCTGTCAGAC